>JADHKP010000001.1:148084-675132 GCA_019925385.1 Raffaelea deltoideospora
ACCAACCCCCCCCCCCCCCCCCCCCCCCCCCCCCCCCCCCCCCCCCCCCCCCCCCCCCCCCCCCCCCCCCCCCCCCCCCCCCCCCCCGCGTAAGCCTAGAGTGAGGGCACCAAAAAAATGACACTGAAAGGAGATGTGTCGTAGCAACTTACTTGAGCTGGCCAGGGATGGAGATGCACCAGTCGGGAACTGCATTGCGGGATGATAATTTGATGCTGTTGTGTTTGGATTCCCAAGAGATGTCTGACTTGTCTTTGAAGAACCGAAGAGGCCAAAGCCGCGCTGCTCGTTGCTGGCAGCAGCCATGAGCATCTGGGACGACAGATATTTGGGTTGGAGATCAAACGCTGGTTTCTCCATGGGTGGTTCCATGGGTCGCTGAGGTTGTGGTGGTGTTGCACGATATGAGTGAGACTGCGTCCGAGGACGCGATTGTTGTCGAGGCCGAGGCCGAGACCGAGCAAGCTGAGGAGGAGGAGACTGTAGCACCTTGAGGGCCTGAGACGACGGGTGTTCTTGTTTGACAGAATGCACACTGGCGGCAGCAGCAGCCATTCTCGCAGTGGCGTTTGCTGCTGCTGCCACAGCAGCCGGGGACGGCAAGCATTCAACCTTGCGGATCTGGCACCGCGTACACGGCTTTACTTCCTCACATTTGACTCGAGCCTTGGCGCAGGCCTGGCAAGCATGAGAGACGCGATCCGAGCCCTGAACGCCGGCTCTCTTGGGAGCCATGATTTTTCCACAATCGTCAGAAAAAAACACACAAGTGTAAGATGCAAATCTTGCCAATTTCGTTTTTCTTCTCTATACTGGTACCTAAGAGGCAGTGTCATGTTCAGCATTTGCAACGCCTTGCAATGTCAGAGGACCCAGCAGGATCAAGTGCCACAAGTAAAATGTCGCACTGCAAAACAAAGCTCACATTAGACGCACTCTGGTATCAGATATTTTAACGCCAGTGATATCTCTGGCATAATATTGACAGACACGGGAGTCAAAAATGCCCCCGTTTAAGGTGGAAGATGGTCAGAGATTCCGTTCCTTTTTGAATTTTTTCTTTTCGCCGGAGATTTCTATGAAGATGAGTGAGGAGCGTAAACTAGAAGACAGATTGGAACCTTTAAAGCCACACACAAAGTATCATACTTGCAGGTGAGAAGCGGTGATCATATCTGAAAGTCGATTGGTTCACGTTGGGGAGACAACAAGGAGCGGGGAAGAGCGTGGCCACGACCGACTGCTGGCAATGGCCGCTAAGAAAGACGGCCAAGACGTATCAGAGAGCGTATTCGGAGAATATTTCTTGTCTGAAAAAAAAGATTGGCCTTGGATATGTACTGCCTTCTGCAGTGTGAATGCACAGTAATGAAGGGCTGAGATGTGGCAATATCTTGTGCATATTGTGTGCATATTGTGTGTACTAGATTCAGGGATAGCCTAGGAGGAAAGGAAGCGAAGGAAGCGGTGGAGAGAGGGAAAATGCATGAAAAAACCGTTGGGGCGAAATAAAACCGATGTTGTCGATGGGCATGCAATAAGGAGATTGCACCGCGAGATAGGTACTTGAAGAAAAAAACAATCAAACCCCCCCCAGATACAAGGGCCAGAACAAGGCCCGATAGGACGTGGCGGAAACAAAGGGCCAGACAAATGCTGGAATATGCAGCTATGAAGGTCCGCCGTATCCGCTTAAGTATGCTGCGTTTATTTATTGGACTCGTGTGGAGACATCATGGACCTTCAGGCTGGCCTGCTGGAAAGTCTCTTCTCTTTAGGACCTTGGCACACCGTCTCGTTGTCCTCGAAAACTTTTTTTTCTCTTTTTTTTCTCTTTTTTTTTCGGGCCTCAGGGACGTGGCCAGTTGATGCCAAGATGGCTGACTTGGCATTGTGGTTGATTCGAGGTATCAAGGCTGTAAGGACGTCGAGGTTTCTTTCTGCAAAGAAGAGCCCAACCAGCAAACCACAACTCAAACCAGAAATCAAACATACCGCGTCCGGCGGCAAGAGGTTGAAATCCCTATTTTTTGTGTGCGTGTGTGTGTGATTCGCCAACCAACCGTTGGACTCGCTGTGCCATTCTTTTCTCAACTCGCTGTGACTCCCGGAAGCCACTGACGCTGGAACGAATACGAGAGCTTCCAGCATGATTTGGTCCAGTGGCGGCCCCCAGCGTGGCGTTTGTTGTAATTCCACATGTCGGTCGGGTGAGCCCTTATTTTACTGTCGTCCAATATTGTGGCCTCACGTATTAAATCTTGACACATGGAGACATACATGAGATAGCTGAGTGGACACAAGTTGCAACCCATGTCGTTTTTGGTGCAATACCACATCGGAACAAGATTGTATGCTGAAAAAAAAGGAACACAAGGTAAGAAAAAACGCAGACACAGGTCCGTTTATGTTTGCTAATGTATCCCATGCAAGAGAAAGGAGATGGGTTGCATCATAAATGAAAGTGCGTGGTGGAAAGCTCACAAATCACAATAAACAAGAGACGAAGAAGAAGAAGAGGAGGAAGAAGAAGAAAGAGGAGGAGAAGCTGCTGCAAGATACAGACTAGAAAAGAAAGAGAGACATTACAAAGGCAGGCGAAACTGCGTGAGTCGTCGCTTCCTCTCTTTTCACTTTTCTAGGTAGCCTTGGGCGCTTTCGTTTTCACAATTTACGGAAGGACCATCTTCAGTGGCTGCCCAATTTGTTAGACAAGAGCCCGATCCAAGCCTTTCAGGGAGTGTGGGAGATCTAATCAGCGCACACGGAGTGTAGGCCGTAGCGGAAACAGTTCTAGCAAGGCTTTCCCTATCTATTTCGCGTGGGCAAGTGGACAGTAGTGTTTTGACCTCAGTATCAGCCAATGGAAAAAGAGAGAAAGAAAAATAGACAAAGAGAGGTTAAAAAAGAATGAAAAAAGGAAAGAGGAAGCTTGAAATAAGAGTATTGTTTTCTTGCACCCCTGTTGTCCGCCGTTTGCCGCCATATCCGTTTTTTTTTTTTTTTTTTTGCTTTCTTCTTTTCAGTCTGACGACGCCACGACAGCAGAACATCCACTTATCCACTCGTCCACTGGATGCTGGATGCTGGATGGGCCATATACGGAGACCACGGCTGGCGGGCTGATTGTTTGACCGACCGTCAGCCTCTTTTCCACCGGGCTTCTTTCCAGGCCTCGTCTGCAAGGATGGGGAAGGAGACGAGGCATTCAGAGAGGCCGCCTGCTTCGTTGCCTCTTTGCCCCCTAACTCTTCCGCCCTCTTTTGCCTTCCTTCGCTTTCTTTGCCTCCTTTGTAGTTACTCCTTGGTGCGTGTTGATATGAAGGAGCATTCTCGGGGGCGAGTTGAGAGGGGCTTGATGCTCGGAGACTTATGCATGTCTTTTCTTTTTTCTTTTTTCCTTTTTTTTGCATAATTTCTTTTTTTTTTGCTAGTTGTTTTGCATCAGGCTTTAAAATTTTTTTCTCACTCCTTCTCCTCGTAACAGGATATTTGAGTTTTAGATTTTAGATGCCTGTGTCCTTTAAGAATCTTGTTTGCCACTTTGTTTGATTGTTGATTCTGTTTGTCCCAATGGGAGAATCTGGCGTTTCTGACTGCCTGGCATCATTTTTGCACCTCGTTGTAAAAACACACATGGCCATGTATCGTCTCCACCTGGCATCGTGCCTATGTGAAAACACGAGCAGTGGGCTGCGAGTGATGCGTAGTCCCCGCTCGGTTGAGACCAGAAGTGCTTTCCTCGGTGATTGCTCGTTTCAATTTCAGACAACAGGCCAGAAAGCGGAGATCTTCTCTCAAAACGGGCCAGCTAACACGAGGCCTTGTATCCTTATATGAGCGCCTGCTAGAACTGAGCATAGGCGTCCATGATAGGAGAGCATTTATCAGGAACACAGCAGGAAAGCCATCGGAAGTGGCTCCGTCACGAACCAAGGAAGGAAAAGAAGAGAAACAGAAGAGGGCAAAATGCAAGCCAACGTGGGTGTACAAATAAAAAAAAGCCGAAGAGAAAAAAAGGACTGTGCAGGCGGTGTCAGGGTCGACAAAATGGCGGTGAAGGGCTCATTTTACATGACGACGTCGACCATGATTGCCTCTTGGGTTCGAGGCCTCTGAAGGCTTCGTCTGTTATTTTATCTTACTCCCCATTCCCCCCGTATTTGTAATAATACCTCATGCGGCCTTTCCCCATAGCTACAGCTTCTCGGTGGGGGGCAGGTTTGGCTCGCTTGGCAACCCATCGCCAAAGAGACGAGTATCCATACTAGTTAGTGCTCGTATGTTGTGCTGACCGCCGGCTTTCTCTCGCAGGGCTATGCTTGATGCCAACAGAGCCTGAGTTGCACAGCCGTCGTGTATGGGGGCGGCGGCGTTTGACAGAGTTTTACGTGGTTGTTTTTTTTTTTTTTTTCGTGTTTTAGATGCTGGCGTGCGTTGGTTAGCACGGCTGAAGATGGCGCGTCAAAAACGTCTCATTCGGAAAAAGCTGTTGTGAGCTCTGGCCCGTGGGCTTCCTGCAAGTTGCGATGCACGACGTTGTGAGACAGAACTGTAGCTGATTAGGCGGCCCACGCCTTTTCGGGATAGCCATCCGCTCCAATACCTTGTCGCAGGTGATTTCCTTTAGCTTCCTTCGTATTAATACAGCGTGGCAGAGTACAGTGTACCTCGTAATAATACGGAGAGTTACTCCGAAATACTGGTCAACATACATGTTCTTCGGCTGCATGTGTTTCGGCATTGAGGTGCCTTAGTGCCCTGCGCGGTACAAACCGCAGCCTGTGAGGTGGCAGTGGTCGCGAAACGACGTTATTCGTAGTACTACGACGGTGTATCACTATTACGACTCGTTCTCGTCGTACGGAGTACTCACGTCGTATCCATACTCGTAGTCGTAAGGTGATCCTTAAAGGCCTGTGGCTAGTGGCCTGTGGCTAGTGACTGGGCGCGGGCGGTGAAAGGATGGAGCCGCGAAAATGGACCGCCTGGCTGCGGCGGTGCTGTAGTCCGGTCGTTCCTGCCTTGTCCAATCTGCCCTGCCCAGCCCCTCGCTGGCCAGCCAAAAAAAGGCAGCGGTCATCGAATGACCATACTCGTACTCTTTTTTTGTTTCTTGGACAAGAACAAGAAAAATCACCATCTCGGAGCATTCATTATTATTTTTTTTACTATCCATATTTTGTTTGTTGCTCGTTGTAATGCAATCATTGCTTGTTTGAAGTCCAGAAGCTTCTACGGCTGTCTGCTATTTGGTGGTTTTCTTATCGCCACCCCCAAAGTTCACTATATCGCTAAACGAGCACGCGACCTCGTCGGGCTTTGTCAGAACAACGAGAACAGACACAACGAGCGAACGAGGGCCTGAAATCCCGAGTTGAGTCAGTGAATCGTTATTTATTATTGGGTTTATTTTCTGTTTGCAAGTTACGACGGCCGGGGAACGAAGCAGGCCTTTTTGGTTGTCAGCTCTCAGCTTCTCGGCCCCCTCCGTCCTCAGCTCGCACATCGTCGATCTTCCTTCTTCCCCCCCCAGAGGCCTGTTTCTCCCCCCCATCTTCCGCAGCCGCCACATGTGTCGAAATGGACCCTTCCCGCCGCGGTGATGGGACAGCGGGGGATCCCGTTGTGCTTGACTCGCCTGTCGAGAGCCCGGCGTCATCAGCTGTCGGCAGCGACCAGCCGGCACCACTCCCAACAAGCGAAGATGCAAGCATCTCGACGACCGACGGCGAGGCCGACCAAACGACGTTGACCGCCGGTGCCGGTGCTACTGCGGCCGCCGCTCATCCGGCTTCGTTGGCTTCGACATCACATAGCCCTCTTCCTCCGCATCAGCCATCTTCGTCGTCGACCTCTTATCTGCCTCATACCACCTCGCCCGCGAGCCTGCAAGATGCTCCTACCGTGCCGTCTTCCCTCTCTTCGGCCTCGAAAAAGGGCAAGGACGTTGTGCCGCCGCCAGCACGGCAATTGCCTCCGTTGACTCCAGATGCGTTACCGCATCAGCCGACTTTACCGCCGCTCTCGTCTCTTCTTCCCCATCCTCCTCGTCCTCGTCCTTCTCCTCCTCCATCCCTGCCCGCTGCAGACATTTCTTATTCGAACCTCTCTCTTTCTGGCTCCGGCTCTCATTTCGCTTCCGGTTCCAGCTCTCGCAGCCAGCAGCATGCTGAGCCGGGGCTGTCATCCTCATCGTCGTCATCGCTGTCTCGCCAACGGTCTCGGTCACCTCCTCTGCCGCCTCTGCCTCCCTCAGCCTCGCGTTCGAGCTTTGGCTCTGCACCGACCAGCTCTGCCGCTTTCTCTGGATCCCTTGCTACACCGCCGCCGGATGCCTTGGTTTCGCCACAGCGGCTGACGCAAGAGCTTCCGCAGCAGCTGCAGCCGCAGCGGGCCTTTCTCTTTCAACCGCAGCAGCAACAGCAGCAGCAGCAGCAGCAGCAGCAGCAACCACAACAGCAGCGCCGGCAACAAGAGCAGCAAGCTCAACCCCGACCGCCAGACTTTGTCTTGCCGCGCTGGCAGCCAGACGCCGAAGTGACCTACTGTCCCATTTGCCGCACCCAGTTTAGCATTTTTGTTAGGAAGCACCACTGCCGGTATGTATCTTGTCGTTACTCTGACAAAGATGAAAAACAAAAAAACAAAAAAACAAAGGCAGGGTCTGGCTAACTTTTTTTGGTATAGAAAATGCGGCAGGGTTGTCTGCAACAGCTGCTCACCCCATCGCATCATCATTCCCCATCAGTATATTGTACGCCCGCCCGGATATGCTGCCACGCCGGCCGTGCTTACAGGCGGTGGTGGCTTCGGCGAAGACGGCCGAGCCCTCGAAGGTGGTGCTGGCGAGGAAGGAGGGGGCGCAGCTGGAGCTGGAACTGGAGCTGGAGCTGGAGTTAGAGCTGGGGCTGGAGTTGATGTTGACAGCTTTGGAGGCGGAGAGCGGGTGCGTCTGTGCAATCCCTGCGTGCCTGACCCGAACACGGCGCCGCCGCAGTATCGGAGTGGTCTCGGCGGCCCCGGCGGCCTCGGCGGCCTCGGCAGCTTTGGCGAGGCCGGCGGCAGCATGGGATATCCGCGCAGCCACATGCGTTCGATGAGCACCAGTGCCAGTTCCAGCAACTCCGACATGGCATCGCGGCGATATGGCGCGTATTTTCCAGCACCAGACTTGCCGGCCTCGCCGGCTGTGCTCCCGCCGCCGCCGGCGCCTGTTCATCCTCCCATTGACCCCATGTATGCGCCGGCGGCCGGCGGCGCCAGTGCGCGGCCGACATCGTTCTTCGGCGCAGTGGGGTCCGCCTTGTTCTGGCCATTGGCGGCTCCGTCTTCTTCCTCGGCACCGTCGTCTTCCTCGACCGCTGCCGCGCCGGCTGGGAGTTCAAGTCCCTATCAACAGCAGCAGCAGCAGCAGCGCCAACAACGCCAGCAGCAGCAGCAGCAGCAGCATCTCCCGTACGGTCGTCACCCGCCCCGCGCAGTTGCCGGGAGCAGCAGCGCCAGCGCCAGCAGCACCAGCAGCGCCAACTTGAATGCCACACAGGAGTATCTGCAGCGTGCATCTCATCAGGGGACCAGGAACCACCGGCACAGCCTGCCGACCGGCCGCACTCCTGCTGCCCACCAGTCGACGCGGGTGCAGGAGCTGTTCGACTTTGTTTTCCAGCCACAGCAGCCACAGCAGCTGAATCAACAGCAACAGAGACGGCGACAGGCACACCTGCCGCCGCCGCCGCCGCCGCCAGTCCGGCCCGTCATTCCCGAAGAAGACGAGTGCCCCGTGTGCCATGACGAGCTGCCGTCGCGCGATCTGGCCGATTTTGAAAGCCTTCGCGAAGCCCACATTTCCATGTGCATTGAGAGGCACACGAGCCAGTATCGCAGAGGCGGCAGCGGCGGGGACCGACGAAGCTCGGCAGACGCTGCTGGTGCGGCTGGCAGCGTCGGCAGCGCAAACAGCAACGGCAACAGCAACGGTGGCAGCAGTGCGAGCACCCCGGCTGGAGGAGCAGCCGCAGCACTAGCAGCGACAGCCGCCGCAGCGCTGCAGCTGCCTCCGCCTCGGCCGCGCCGCACTGGCATGTTTCCCTATTTGGCCACGGAAAAGGACTGCGTGGATGCGGCAGAGTGCACCATTTGTCTCGACGAGTTCCGCGTGGGCGTGCCTATGGCCCGTCTGGAGTGTCTGTGCCGCTTCCACCGGGCCTGCATTGCTGCCTGGTTCGAAAACCATCCGGGCCGGTGCCCGGTGCACCAGCACGACAGCTACGGGTTTTGACAGACTGCACTCTGGCAGCTGTGGCAGAGTTTGTCAGTCGCAGTTTCTTTAGGGCTTTTTGGGGGGGAGTGTGTGTGCAACGCGCATATAATTATGAGCATGTCTTTTTGGTGGCCCTTATTTCCCAAGCCGTTTGTTTGTTTGCCTTTGGGTGGCTCGTCTATTTTTTGGAGAGGGAGGGATGTTTTGTTTTTTTTGTTCTTCCTACTCCGGGATTTCTTATTTTTACGATGGCAGTCTGAGCGGTTTCTCCTTTTTTTGGTTCTTGGTTTTTCCCCCATGCATATATCCCCTTTAGTTTTTTTTTGTTTTTTTATTTTTGTCCTTTTTTTGGTCTTGGTTGGCTTTGGGTTTCAAACTTTTTCTTGCAATCCGTGGGATCTGTTGTTTCTTTTTCTGCGAGAGCAGAGTTGCATACCTTTAAAGTATTTGTATAAAACTGGACCTGCAACGGGATCCTCTCTTCTTTATAAGAGTTTTTTCGAAGCAGGACGGCAAAGACCTGCGTACTCCTGTTACAAGAATAGAACTAGCCTTGGCAATATCATTAAATAGACCCAAGACAGAGAGAAGCGCTGGTTCTGCTGTTGATTTCAAGAGAGACGAGATCGAGATAGAAATGGACCGCACTTCTTTATCGTCGTTTTACATTCTAGTCAGCCCCCGGACAAACAGATAGGAGCCGCAAAAAGAAATCGGCTCAGCTAAATACGGGACTGTCAGGTACCAAGAAACAAGAAAACGGTTTCGTAATGTTGTCCATGCCTTTTTATTATACTGTTGCTAATTCAACAATTTCTTTTTGGCCCTTTCTTTCCTTTTTCCTTCTTTTATTGTGTTTTCCGAGAAAGGGGGAGAGAAATGTGCCTCAAAACACCCATTATCTCCTTTCTTCGGCCTTCCTTTTGGTATCCTTCTCTTGCCACCTCCTTTTTTCTTTCCCACCGGGCTTAAACAACACAAACCAAAGCAACAGTTCTCTTTTCTTTACTTGGGGATATCCCGATAAGGCGAGAGTATGAAAGCAACAAACGAAACAAAGCAAAATAGACGAAATAAACAAAAAAAAACAAAAAAAAAATCCTGAAAAAATCCAGTTGCCAAAATTAAAACAGCGAGGGGACCATAATGCACTTTGAGTAATAGACCAAAGCAAACAAAACATTACAAGACACGCACACAAAAGGAAAGTAACAAAAGAAAAAGCGAAAGAGGGAAAAGCTGCAAAAAAAGCAACAAAACAACAAAGCAACATCATCAACCAGCGCTGTAGCTCGGAAGGAAACGCCGTGGCGAGTTTTTTTTTTTTTTTCCGTGTAGCAGAAAAGCTTAAGAAGGAGTGGCCTCGCGGCTGCTCGGCGGCCTTGCTTCGCGCTTGCTCAAAAAGCTGCGGCGGAAGCCAGACTTGGGGCTGTCGGTCCCGTTGCTTTCGTGCGGCGTAAAGCTGCTCTTGATGACCACAACCACATCGCCCACCTTGACTTCCTTCTCGCCCCCAGCACCCGTGTCGTCCACCACATACAGCGACTCGCCAAGGACGTCGTCGCTGCCAAACCGGTGGTTGGCACGCGCCTGGATCTGAAACTGAGTGTCGGGCGTGCACACCGTCTTGAACAGCTCGTCAAAAGTGACGGCCCCCGACTGCGGCTTGTGGTGCTTGGTCTTACCAATCACTTTGGACTTGCTGCCCACCTGGCTGATGGTCACATAGACGTCCGACGACGTCGACAAGCCCGAGGCTGACACAACAGTGAATACGGCCGTGCCAGCGCCCGGCGAGCCCGCTGAAACACTGTAAAGCGATGCCGCTCCCGTGCTTCGCGTGCGGCCGTGGCCGCCAACAGTCAGGTTTGCCACATTTGGATTGAGCGCTGCCCCCGGAGGCGTTTCCAGAGCCGGCTCGCCGCTGGCATCCGTCAGTCCGGTTGCCCGCTTCATCATCGGACTTGGCGACACCGAAGATGTGCCGTTGGACGTGATGGCAATGCCGACGCCGCCACTGCCGTCAGACATGTCAACTGTGCTGTTGCCAAGCGAGCCGTTGCCGTTGATCTCCTCGTCCTTCTTGCTCTTGAAGCCGCGCCGGATAAAAGACGCCCCCTTGCCAACTCCGTGTCCCACCACGCCGGCGACAGCTACACCTCCCTTGATGGGCGCGCCGGCCACACCGGTGACAATCTTGCCAGGAGCTGCAAAAGTGCCCGAGAACGTCGACGTTCCCTGCCGCGTCCGCGTGATGTAGTCAGGCCGGAACAGAAGACGCAGGCGGACGGAGCCTGACTTTCCGTCTAGGGGCAGTGTCAGCTCCTGAGCCCGGAAAGGCTCCAGCTGGTCCAGCCGAATGTCGGCGCCACCCAAGAAGTCGGGCTTGTCGGCAAAGTCGTAATCGTAGATCTTGGCACAGAACTTGGCCGCTGTCCGCGACGGCACTGCCACCTCAAAGAACTCGTTCCACACCGGGTTGAGCGTCTTCTTCTGAACCTTGGTCTTGAAGACTTCCTGGCCGTTGAGCTCGAACTTGCAGTACGGATCACTCTTGCCGTTCGAGTCTGCCGCCGGTAGGTCTTTGCCTTCAAGAATGTCGACACGGAGGTTGCCCATGTTGTTGATGCTTTCGCTGGGATCAAGCTTCATCTGCACAGGAATGTATTTGAGGCTGACTTTGACTGTGCTGATCTTGCCGTCGTCGCCTTTCATCTTGAGAACAGTAGGATTGTTCTGGGAGAGAGTTAGCAGAGAGGCAAAGAGGAAGTTTGCTTATCACAACAGAAAAATGAACGTGGACCATCCCATGACAATATCTTACCAAGCACTGCTTCAGCGTTTCATTGGTGTTGCCCGACAGACGGGCAATCGTGCGGTCCTTCTCATCGCCATTCTTGTCGCCATGCTCGCGAACCTTGAGCGTAAGTCGCGAGAAATCAAGCTCCCGGATAAAACAGTCGCCAATCTCGTCGAAAGTGAAAACGCGAGACCGCGCCTTGGACGATGTGTACGACGGGAACGCCATGTCGTCAACAAACACTTCAATGTTGACATCGCTCTTAGGCAGCTCAGCCTCCATAAGCCGGAAGATAATGAGCCCAGACTCGTACTTCAGCAGCTCTTCGGGGGTCAGCCGAATCGGTGGCGGGCCCTTGGGTGCATCTTGCGACTTTCTCGGTGCCGCTGCTGCAGACGTGGGCGATGCTGGAGTTTCTGGCCGTTTCTCTGCAGCCTTGTCCGCAGCGACAACCGCCTTTTCGGCTGCCTGTTCAGCTGCCTTTGCGGGGTCGGCAGGCTTGGCATCGGCTGCCGTGGCTGCTGTAGCTGCTGTAGCTGCACCATCTGTCTTGGCATCCTTGCCTGTTGCCTCCGCGCCTTCCTTCTCGTCCGCTGCGGTGGCAGCCTCCTCTTTCTCATCTTCTGGGTCGGCGATGTTGAGGCAGGGATAGAAGGCAACAGTATAGTGCAAGACACCCTTTGGCATGCCCTTGCCGTGAAGACGGAGACCACTTTCACGAAGCTTCTTGGCATCGTTGACGAGGTAAGAGCCGTCTTCGCCTTGCGCGACATAGTCCCCGGCAAAAATGTCCACCAGACCAAGACTGCGGTCGCGGCCCATGGTCTCGGCATCCATAACCTCAAGCTGAAGCCGCTCGCGTGGGCTGTGCACGGGCACGTACAGCACCTCGTCCCACTCAGGATTGAGATTGTTTTTAAACGTGACGGTGCGCGCCTTTTCGATGCCAGACAGGAGCACACGCGCGTAGGGATCCGACTTGCCAAGCGTCTCAAAGTTGCGCAGGTCGGTTGCCTTGATGAAGTGAAAACGCATAACGCCAATAGGTGTCTGGTAGCCGCCCGTGCCCCCAATGACGCCAGAGATCGCCACAGGCTTCCACTGCGCCTGCATTTTGACGCGGCCTGTCTTAACGCCCGCGAGGTTGTACCAGTCTTGGCCCTTCTCCATAAGTTCGAGCATGTCGTCAAGTTTAATTTGGTAGGTGCCAATGACCTGGTCGCCGGCGAGGTCGCGCTCGTCCTTGATGACGACCCCCAGCTTGGCCTGCTTGCGGTCGGTAATGAGGACCTCCTTGGAGCCGTTGTCCCAGATCGGATTGTTGGTGCGCTTGAGCTTCTTTGTCGTGTGGATCTCCTTGCCGTTCAAGAGAAGCGTGGCATAGGGGTTAAGCAGACCGACCAAGCTCTTGGTACCGTCGAGGTCCTTGGCCTGCTCAACCGTGAAGCGAAGAATACCAGTATTCGACTCCGGGGGCGGCTCAATCTTGCCATCCGGAAGCTTTTGCGCCTCGAGGACGGGGAAAAAACGAATGTCGCACGACACCAAGCCGTGGGCCTTGCCGTCTCCGATAACTTCCAAGCTCTCGTTTTCGTATTCGTTGATCTCCTCGAGATTCTCAAGCGCGAAAGAGGCGACGCCAATCTCACGGTCCTTGCGAATGTCGTTGAAATCGTAGACAATAATGTCGAGCGAATCGTTGAAGGAGGTGACGATGATGTAGTGGGTCTCGTTCCAGCGCGGGTTGTTTGTGTCTCTGATCGTCTTGGTGGTTGCGAGGGGCTGGCGCTTGTTGAGGGTGATGACAGCATACGGATCGTTGGAGCCTGCAAAGTTGTCCGGGCTCTTGAGGCCCTGGGCGCCGTGGAGAGTGATCGCAACAATGCCGATGGCCTGGTCAACAGGCGAGCCGGAAAGCATCTTGGCGACCTCGATGGGGAAGACGTTCGGAGCATACATCATGGGCGCCAGGTTGCCGTGGATCTGTTCCAGAATGAAGCTCTCGAGACCGGGAATGAAGTTGATGTCGAAGCCAAACGTTTCGCCGCCAAGAGGCTTGCACACATAGTCGATGGTTGGCTTTTCCAAAAAGCACATCTCGATCTTCTCGACGTGGGGGAAGGGGATTTGCAGCTTGATCTTGAGACGCATGATGCCAGAAAAGGCCATGTCTTCGACGATGACATCGAGACCCTTGCTGATCATGGCTTTGCCTACACGGATCTCCAGCACGACCTTGGGGTTGACCTTGTTTTTGATCTGCATGGCCGTCATATCGGCTGTGTCGTTGGGGGTAAAGCTGAACTTCCAGTCCATGATGACGACGTCATCCTCAGCCTTGGGGTAGGTCTTGACGTGCTCCATGCGCGGCGGCTTGGAGCCCAGGGTGAACTTGCTCAGTTTGAGGCTGTCCAAGAAAGCAGGGGTAGCGCCGCTGAGGACTTGGTCGACGGAGTTGATGACGGTTTCGGCCAGAACAGGCTGGTAGATGGGCCAGAACTTGACGAGAAAGGAGTTGATCCACTCGAGAGACTCGGAGTCGGTTTCCAGGCGCCTGAGCGAGAGTTCGCGATTGAGGTCGTCTCGGAAGTTGCGGCGCACGCGACGAATCGACGTGCGGTAGTAGGTGGAGCAGGCAGCCATGACGATGAAAATCCAGCCGAGGCCGCCACCAAAAACGGCAACAAGCCAGGAGCTCAGACAGGCGAAGACAATAATGGCGGCATTGTGGTACCAGTCGCCGTACAGCTTGTCCGGGAGATGTCCCTCGAGCCAGGTGGGATGGTCCAGCAAGCTGGGAGCGTCTCGAATGGACTCGGCAGGCCAGCCAAAGCGAGGAGCCCAACCGGTGGCTTCACCGAAAATGTGGCCATCACCTCCATCGACAGCGGAGCCATTCGCAGTACCGTTCTTGCCAGCCTGTTCCTCAAAGCTCACAACACCCGCCTTGGATGGGGAAGGAAGGTCGTAGGCCGGTGCAGTCCCGTCATCGATGTCTGTTGCAATGGCAACGCCCTTGACTCGTTTCGGGTTGTGAAAGTTTTCTGGTACAGCCTAGGACGGAAAGGAGTTTGTGTTAGACGAGGACCAATTGAACGCAAAAAAGCGAGCAGAGACCAGCACAGGTTTGTGCCAGAGAGAAGACGCATTAAAAAGAGGGCAGAAACAATTGAAAAAAACAGAAGGAAAAAGACGGGAGACAAAACATACAGCTCGGGCCTGAGCTCTCTTCTCCTCAGGACTGGCATCGGGGTTAAAACTAAAGGCAGCAACGCCGGCTTTCTCGCTTTCTTTCATGATCTCCGCGCCCGCCTCAGCAGAGCTTATGGTGCCATTTTGAGCAGCTTCAATGGCACCCTGCTGCTTCAGCTCGCCAGCAGCTCTTTGGGTGCTTGACGCCATACTTCCACACCCTAGGCCGCAAGCTGGAAAACGAAGTCGGCTCTAGAGGCGTATGGCCACGGCCTATTGCGATATAAAAGCCTGGGTTTTCAAGGCGAAGTTGTGGTAGGTTGCAAGAACGTCGAGATCTCTCGCTTTATAACTTGGACAGGTTTCCGGGCCAGCTGATCGAAGCAAACAAATGCTCGTGGCGAAGCCAATACCTGACAGGTCAATGCAGACGGCAACGGCCAACGACAAAGCTTACAATCAGCTGATGTTGGTAGCCGATGGTAAACTTTGCTGAGGTCGAAGATATTGCTGCTCACATAAGGAGGGAAAAAGTTGGACGTTGTCAGAGCGCGGTCGAGGGTGAGCTGTCTGGGTATATGGCCTGGAGCTTCGAAGTGGGTCAGAAAAGGCTTGGCAAAAAAAAAAGACCTGAGAAGACAAGAGTCAATTGTGCTGGCTTCGAGCAGGCTAGAAGCCAGAATGATAAAAGTGAGAAGGCGGCAACAGAGAGTGAGAGAAGAACAATCGGGGAAGGGGAGGAGGGAAGTACCAAAATTAAAATGAGAACAAAACGACAAGGTGCAGAAGCTGCAGATAAGAGACGGGAGGGGAAGGGAGGGAGAGCCGAGACAATAAAGCTGGCGAGGGAAGTGACCAAAGGAAAAGATGGTGAGAAGTGGAAGGCGGGAAATAATGGCAAGATGGACGACGAATGTCGTAGTGCTGGTTTTAGCTCGCATTAGCTGGTGTGGGATGCTAATGATGTACAAAGTACTCGTGCTCGTACGAGTACTCCAGTAAGAGAGACATCAAGCGTGGGTGGGTCGGAGAGACAACGAGGGCTGAATGTGTCCTGGCAGCTTACGAGTACTTCGCACCCTTTGGGAGAGAGTGAGGCCAAAAGCAAAAATGCTGATCACCAAGCCAAGACGGGAAAAGACGCAAAAAGACAAGGAAGAGGTAGAAAAAAAGGTTGCAAACAAGGAAAGGTAGGCATGAGTATTTCATTGTAGAAAAACCTGAGCGATCTGCTTACCTTTATTACAGCAGTCCCAAAGCATGAGGAAGGAACATGAAAGGGAAAAAAATGGATTTACTGCGAGTAGGCGAGCTCCCAAGGAAAGAAGAAGGAGGTCTTCTCAAAGGAAAGCGCGAGGAACGATTGATGAAAGGGCTACGTCAGCGGAAGCGACAGGAATGGAAGACTATGAAAATGGCGGGTCCGCCAGAAATGGAAAGAACAGTAATATCCATACACAATACGACGCCAGTTATGATGACCAAGTAAAACATACACGGGTACGACGTCGGTGTACTCCGTACGGGTGCTTCAGTGCAAAGCTCTAGCCAAGCCACACAACCACACAACTCGGAAATAGCACAGCCAGCTGGCCTCAGCTGTGATGTCCCTCCCTCCCCATGAGGATGGTGCGCCCACGCACTCCCGTGCACCCTGAACAGCGGGCCAAGCTCACTGGGGTATTACTCGTACTAAACACGGTTGTTGGTGAGGTTGTCAGAAGGATGGCAGAGATGGCGCAAGGGAGGGTGTTGAGTGAAGCTACAGTTTTTATTACAGATTTTGCGCGAGTAATTGCCAGTACGCCGTAATAATGGCAATCGGCCGGAAATGCCATGTAGCAAAAAACAGTCCTTGAAAGCCAACAGACACAACCGGCGTCCAACCGATCCCCTTTACGGAGCACACAGGGCCGAGGCACGCCAATTTAAGCTGTTGCTGGGTAATAGCAACGAGCATGCCCTTGGAAATTTACGTAGTCGAAACAGACCGAAGGGAAGTGTGGGAGAAATGATTAAAGTAGTAAAACAACACGAAGAAAGGAAGCCGTAGTATTATCTCTCGTTCTGGTTCACAATTCACTTTTTTTTAAAAAAAAAAAAAAGCGGCGGGTAACTGGGTCAGTGAGAGGGAGTTGACGACTTGGGCCAGGAATCCCTGTAATTCTTGTTTGTTTGTGTCTACTAAAGCGACAACTAAAAAATAATTAAATTTGAGTCTTGGGTTTTGGCTTCCAACAAAAACGACTTTTACAACCGCTTGAAGCTGTTGTCAAGGACACCTGAAATCATCCGTCGCACATACTAATGTCGTGGAAGCAAGCTTCGTTGGACAGAAAACGGGCAAACATAAAGTGAATATCGCACAGCTTTTTTTTCCCGTTCCGCTGTGGTCGAATCACAATCGCCTCCGCCCCCTCTTGTTTGTTGTGAGCGCACAGAACATACAGAGTAACATTTGACGTGGTGTATCGTGTTACAAAGAGGGCTCCTACTCGTACAGAGTAATAGAGCACGGTATTGACTCTGCCCAATGCGTGTGCGTATGAGAGGGAGAAAGAGAGGTTCGTAAGATCTGTCAGATGAGATAGATGGGGTGAACCAAACCTAAAGGCTTACTTACCTCTCCATGGCCGGAACCCATGATATTTCGCACCTTGTCGTCGCAATACAGAGTATGAATACTCTGCACCTTGCGAACTTTGTACAGAGGACAACGTACGAGTACTCCGTACCTTTGCATCAATGCTGCCCATCTAAGCGGTAATGGCACTCCGTACCGGCGTACAGCGTACACGTAAATTTTCTAAATGGCCAAGCCTAATTTGTTTTACTCTGCATATGAAAAAATTTACCCTGTTTCTGGCCATTCGGCATCAAGCAAATGAAGCCAGCGACAGCGAATAGAGGGGGCTGGTTTTCTTAGCTCATGCGCAAATCAAGCTACGAGGTATCACTTTGCGCAATTGTACGAGCACTCGAGTATGGGCTTTATGAGAGTATGGGCAGCTTTTTTAACATCTGCCTTCTGCGGAGAAAATCCGGTCTCTTGCTGAGCAGATATTTGAGGTGGCTAGTGCAGCTAGCCGGCTCGATTGAAATGATGTCCGGGACTGAAATCAGGCGTCGCAAAAACAGCATCGCATGTCATAAAGGTACGTCGTAATACTCATCTTCATCGTCCTATCTTGGGGAACACGTATCCTGCTCCGCCAGCCCTTTTTAGTGCCGCAGTAGCTGACGTCGTTTGGCTGTCGCTCTCCACTTAAGAGAGCGGCTAGCAGAAGCTACTTTGCACCCGGGAGCTGAAAACGGAGGAAATTACAGCCCCTCCTCTCCACAGTGGCGAACTGGGCGCCGAAGCTGTGGCTGGGGATATCTAGTGGGCGGGAAGCCTAGCAGCGCTGGAGAAAACAAAGCATGACTTCACGGGAGGCCGCAGACCTTTCGAAAGGCGAGCTCTCTGGTTCAGCTACCCAACTTGCGCCACCAAGAAGCAAAACGTCCCTGCAGAACCGCAGCGATCGATTTTACGAATATTTTTGGAGTATTGGAAATGGTGATAATACGAACGAGTACGGAGTAAGGTCCGGCCTTTCAAAAACAAGTGTTAATACTTTCCAGAGTGCTTTGAAGACAGTTCAGTGCATAATACGGAGCACGTCGTATTACACCCAGCATATCGGGCTGATCCTTGTCTAATTCGGATCTCTCTTCTCTCTTCTCCCCTCAGCTCAAATGGCTGCAGATGCATGCACCTGTGCCCAAAGCTGAATGGAATACTCGAACAATTCCATTGTACTCACCGCAACTTCTCAAGCGGTAAGCCAAACCAGCAGTTTTATTGGCGCTCTGATACGTCTTAAATGCCTTTGTGTGAAACTGGTAGGAGATGGCGATTCCCCGACGACTGGATTTTCGACATCACGAAACATCGATTGAGCCAGCCGTTCACTGCAGATGCATCGTGAGTCTGTGGACGTAGCGTTTAAGTCCATCGAATTCGAACCATATCGACGTCATAGATCTAGACTGGGATGCGAACACCCCAAACGTTCAAACGGGCTCCAGTCCTGATGAAACATTAAATTTACTGGGTTGATACGGAGTACGGATATTACGTCGTACTGAGTACTCCGTACGGAGTACATTTCCGCGATCGTGTTTTCTGGAGCAGTTATGGAAGACAGGATAAATGCTACCTTGAGCGGCCAGCAAAAAAAAAAAAAAAAGAAAAAAAAAAGAGAGAGAGGTTATGATGCTTCACTGTGATTGGTCTAGAGAGAGAGATGGAGAGCAAGAGATGGAGAAGAAAAGGGAATCGTCTTACGCGAATTCTCCATTTTCAGCTATATGGCCAATCTCGCCAAATCTCCGCATCATGGCGAAGGCATTTACTTCGTTTCTATCCATATGTAAAACGGCGACCGCCTACGAGTATGTTGTTGTAGTGCTCGACACCAGGTCGAAAAGAGCTTTGTTTGGTTGGTTGCGGCGCTGGTCGCCGTTCAAAAAACCACGTGACAAAAGCCTTCGAAACATCACGTGATATTATGCAGAGCTAGCAGTTAATATGACCTTTTGGTTGTTATATTTATAATTTTTTTGCCACATTAAAGATGCTCTCTAGGCGATTCTACTATTTCGTAGAATTTCCCTTTGCTGGCGATACTGCGAGTTTTCACGATCTAGCATAACTGCATATAAACACGGATCTGTGTCAAACAAAAGAGTCTACCAAGTATATTTTGTTTTGGTATCTTACAGCAGAAAACTGAGTTACGATGGCAAACTATCTGGCTTCTATCTTTGGCACTGAGCAGGACAAGGTATGTTTTTTTGTATATCGCAAAGTTGACTTGCGCCTGTGAGCTAGGCGCCGCTCCTCTGTGTTTCTTCCTTCTCTTCCCCCTTCTCCTTCTCCCTGTGTTTCTCTTTTTTTTTGTCCTCTCTCTTCTCCTGCTGACGCTGTCTCTTCTCTCTCCTTAGGTCAACTGCTCGTTCTACTACAAGATCGGTGCGTGCCGGCACGGCGATCGGTGCTCGCGCAAGCATGTCAAGCCGTCATACAGCCAGACCATTCTGATGCCGAACCTGTACCAGAACCCTGCATACGACAGCAAGAGCCGCATGAACGCGTCGCAGCTGCAGAACCATTTTGACGCCTTCTACGAGGATATCTGGTGCGAGCTGTGCAAGTATGGCGAGCTCGAGGAGCTCGTCGTGTGCGACAACAACAACGACCACCTCATTGGCAACGTGTATGCGCGCTTCAAGTACGAGGAGTGCGCTGCCGAGGCCTGCGAAGCTCTCAACAGCCGCTGGTACGCTGGCCGGCCCATCCAGTGCGAGCTGTCGCCCGTCACCGACTTCCGCGAAGCCTGCTGCCGCCTCAACTCCGGCGACGGCTGCGTGCGCGGCGGCTTCTGCAACTTTATCCACCGCAAAAACCCCAGCGAGGAAATGGAACGCGATCTGATGCTGTCCACCAAGAAGTGGCTCAAGACCCGCGGTCGCGATCCCCGCAGCGTCTCCCGCTCGCCGTCGCCCGAACCGACCCGTCGGCGGTATTAAAGAGAGCCCGGCGTATGGTTGCATCGGTTGCAGGGCCGTTTTAGTTGTTGTTGTTTTTTTGGTTTGTTTGTTTTCTTGTCTCATTCTTCTTTCATTTTGGGGGGTGTTCTTCCCCCGGGTTTTTGGCGTGTGTGCTTTTGCCTTGGCTGCAGCATTTATCTGCATGGGCTCAACCTAAACAGGAGTTTATTTGGCTGGTCATAAAACTATGGGCAATTTTTGTTCTTCGCATTCTACGACATCGTTACGACTCCAGTTCGAATGTATATAAAAAAAGGGGATTGGACCTGTATACTTGGATTAAAAGGTGTCACTGTCATATTAATACTTCGCTTTGGTTGACTAAAGCTGCAACTGAAAACTTTAAAACTCGACTTGTGCAAAGTGCCTCGATACAAAAGTGGTAGATAACTTGGCGAATTTTTTTCTTTTCAGATTATAAAAGATGCTCAATACACGCCCAGCTACCCGAGATCGGTTGAACGTATCTTCCTTGCAGGTGTGTGCATGTAGAATCCCCCCCCCCCCCCCCCCCTCTCCAGTCTCCTCCTTCATCAGACAGCCCTCCAGCCCTGTGACATGTTCCCGTCCACAGCCATCTAATCCATGAAAATGTTTCAGTGCAATAGCAAACGAGTAAATCAGAAAGCTTACAACCCAAAAAAGCATGAGATGAACATATGAAAAAAATGTTGAGTTTGATTCTCTTCCTCCGACAACAAATGGCCGATATCTTTTCACGCTCCGTTTTTGGGGGTGTTTTTTTTGGTTTGTTTGTTTATGGGAATCTCTGGGCCTCCCGATTGAAGCAATGGCGGCTGCCACTGTGTTTTTATTTGTTCATTCACAAGACTGTTTCATTCGGCATCGAAGAAAACGTCTTGCGAACCGCTGGTGTCAGTTCGCCGAATGGATGGCAGCGATTTGCCCAGGTCTTTTTGAAAGTCAAGAAGAGGCCCAGGTGGTGCTGGCTTGCCCGTAGCTGCCAATTGCTTCTCTACGCTGTCCTGGCTCGTGCTGCTCGCCTGTCCATTGACAAGAGCACTCATCGAGGCAGAGGCTGGCCGCCCTTGCGGCGTTTTCGCATCTGCCCCTGCTGATGTCGCTGATACTGGCGAGACCGGGTCGTTCTGACCAAAATCGATCAGGTCACTTCCACCGCCCGGCTGACCGGACGAGCTGGGTGGTTTTTCCGTTTGCCGGTGTGGCGGGATCTGCTGGAAGCTATCTTTTCGCCTTTGCCCGGCCAGTATCGGGTATATGGACAGAATTTGCTCTGTGCGTTTCGCGGGCGTGTCGCCATCACTGAGAGTTGTTAGAAATCGCGGGAATGAACAGTCCCGTCTTCCCTCCGCCACACCAGAATGAGTCTAGAGAAATAACTCACATCTGCGCATTGATGATCCACTCGAGATCTTCCTGGCCTTCCTCCTCGCCGCCGGGCCCACCCCTGACGCGGCGGAACAGGCGTGGACGCCACTCGATGCCTTCCTGTGACCGCTTCGCGGCCTCCTCGCGCTGCATGTCTTCCACCTTGGTCTTCTCGTCTGTGGCGAGTTCGTGATTGCGGTCCTTGACGGCCTGGGCTGTCTTCTGCCACAAACGCTGGGACTCGCGCTCATCCTGCTCAGCAATGGGACGCACGCTGGGTGCCGTCGGCTTAGCACGCAGAGCATTGAAGAACATTTCTTTTCGGCCAGTCTGAAGAGTCATCGTTAGTGTTGTTGCTTTTAGTTTTACAGCTTCCTTGGCAGCTTCTTATAGCTGTCTTCCGCCATCTTAGCTGTGATCGCCCCCACGCCCCTGCAGCCGAGGTCCCGTGCCCTCCCTCTTCGCCGTCTTCTGCCGTCTTCTGCCCATGACCGCTCATTTGCTCGCGTACCTTGACATATTTGATATACATTTCCTCGCTCCAGAGGCCAGACAGCTCGCAGAGCACCTCATCTGTCTTCTCGACCTTGATGGTGCCGCCGATGGCGTTGTAGGTGCCGCCAACCCAGCCCTTGGTCTTGAACTCAATGTCGGCCACCAAACCCAGCTGTGGGCAGCGCACAAAGCTGTGGTCGCCGAGCTCGTACTTCATCTTGCCAAACAAAATGCCTCTCGCATACATATTTGGTTGAGTAAGAATGCTAGGGAAGTGAGCAGGGATGTTAGAAGATAAAAAACACAAGGTGTGGCATCGAAAGCACAACTGGACGCAAAAAAAAAAAAAAAAAAAAAAAAAAAAAAAAAAAAAAAAAAAAAAAACGCTTGACGTCTCCATACTATCGCTCTGGTTTGCCGTTCTTTACCCGGTTTAGTAAAGTCAAAATGGCGATGCCTTCCATCAGGCTGGCGGCCGAGTTGCCTAGAAAGCGGCTGCGCGGTTTCAGGGTGCCGTCGACACGGATGTTATGCTCGGGCACCATGTAGAAGTAGCTGGACTTTGGCGGGTGGTGAGAAGTCTGCTCAGCGATGTAAAAAGCCTGGGTCTTGTCCGGGAAAGTCCAGTAGCAGCTAAAGACTTCGCCGAGGATCGGATTAAGGGGTTTCTTGACACCACTGTGCTGTGTGAGCCAAGGAGGAATAAAGAGGAGACGAGAAGACGAGGGGAACAGGGGTGAGGGAGAAAGCTTTTTGAGCACAACTTACGGAGGCCGAATGTGCCAGCCGCTCAGGTAAAACTTGACAACCGACACAAAGCGTTGGAGCGGGTCATCGATCTCGGGTATGGGCAGAAGCATCTCAGGATGGCACATGAAGCTGTGAACAAAAAGCAGAGGAAAAGAAGACAACATGTTAGCATTTCGCCGCTTGGTTTTCTTTTTGGCCGCGACTGCAATCCGCCTTGCCCAGCAGCTGCACGTACTTTGTTATCCGTTCCAGCATGCTCCGCGGCTCCAAGATGAAGGTTGGGAGGACGACCCTGCTAAGGTCTGCGCCGGGCCGGAGCTGGGAGATGATGTGCATCAAGACTAAGAGACGGGGTTGTGAGTACGGAGAAATCACACAAAGCTCGGACACGGGGACGCTTGGCAAGGTCCATACCATTGCCCTGTTCGGGCTCAACAACGAGAGTGTCATCTTCTGGGGTATCGTCGGCCGAGTTCGAATGGGCGCCTGGAGACCAACATCAGCATCCGGTAAGGTTGAAGCAAAGATAAGACTGCGAACAAGAGAGGCCGAAAAAGGTCTTTCGCCGACACAGGCGACGTCCTGTGGCCGGTTTCGCAGAAGCAAAAAAAAAAAATTACAAAAATTTCCCCGACATGTTTCTTACTCGCATTGGATGCTGTTCGCCGGCGATTGTTGCCGATCAAGCCCAGCATGATGTAATGACGTAGGAAATAGGAAACAATAGGAGAAAGAAACCAGGATGCAAAAAAAAAAAAAAAGGACAAAGCTGAATGGTCGTGGTGCCCGACAGTTTTTTTTCCGTGTTGGCTTTGCCGTTACCGATTTAACCGTTCTCGTTCGGCCTGTTGGGACAAGAAGGAAAGAAAAAAAGGATGCAAAAAAAAAGAGCCGCGAGACTTGCAGCAGCGCAATCAACAGTTTTTTTTTCGATGGGGCTGGCAAGCAAGCAGCAGAAGACGCCGGAAGGCCGGGGGAAGGTGGGTTTTAGGCCTAAGCAGCTCTGATCAGCTTGGCAATGACGGGCATTAGAGAGGACGACTCGAAAGGTTGAGTGCGGACAACGCTAAATGCAGAGGGGAAAAATGGCGACAGCAGCGACCAAAGCAGGAAGGACAATGCAAGCAAGCCTGCTATGTTTTACAAAGAAAAAAGAAGAAAAAAGCATTTACGTTCCTACTTGGAATGCGCGACAAACCTCTTTCGTCTTTGTCGTCGGCACGACTGGGGGCTGTTTTCTCTTCAAAAAAGTTCACCCCTCACCTGCGACTATGACTTTTGGGTGTTATTACTGGTACAAAAAAGAGCTGCCTGCTCACTAAGAAGACTCGCGTATTTTTTTTGATAAGAATAAGCCAATGAGAGGGGTAGCCAAAAGACTGCGTCACGCTGCTGCGGGGCAAGCAATGACGTTGTTTTGTCCCAACTGACAGAGTCG
This sequence comes from Raffaelea deltoideospora, assembly GCA_019925385.1. Lineage (NCBI taxonomy): Eukaryota > Fungi > Ascomycota > Sordariomycetes > Ophiostomatales > Ophiostomataceae > Raffaelea > Raffaelea deltoideospora. Next base: position 171,968 of record JADHKP010000001.1, read on the forward strand.
GCACGTGCTGGGCAGATGCAGCTGGGCTCTGTTACATACTGTGGCTTGTCATGGCTTGTTCAAAAAGGGACATACGAGTCAGGCGCTGCGCCACAGGGGATTTTTTCAACTGACGGCGTCGTAATGCTTCCCACGAAGTAACAGCAGAGGGGGGGAGGGGAGAGGGGGGAGGGAGGCTTTTGTCGTCTTGCATTTCAGTCGGGTACCAAATGTTTGTTCAAGCCTAAATTGGGTGGGGGAAGAAGAAGGAGGGAATAAGGAAGCCTAATTCTTGATGGCTGCCATTGCTGTTGCACTTGTACGACGTATTAAAACACTCCGTAATACAGCCTTTTGTTTGGACAGTGGTGTAATTCGTGAGGGATGAGTATGAGTATGAGGGATGAGTTTAAAGTTGGAACTCGACTGGACCGCTGTCTACGGAAAGCTGTGTTGCCCGAGAATGCGAGTGGAATGGAGTCAAAACATTCTTGCTCCTACAGAGCTACTGCATCCGGTCTTCGCTGGAAAATCCCTAGATAATCTACTTGTAGGGCCGGTTTGCTTGTCTGCCTGCCTGCCATTCTTATTGTCCCTAGGGCTGATTGCCATCTCATCTTTTGCAGCTGCGTTGTGTGCCGCGACCGGTTCCGAAACCCGCAGGGGCCAAAGCGCCCGAGGCATAGGAAAAGGCAAGCGGGGGTGAAGCCCCGAAAACCCTTTTAAAGAGGCAGCAGGCTCCCGAAAGCATAACTGCAATCCTTGCTACGATCGAACTACGAGTAACTGCACAGAGTATTGGGGGGTGTTCGATGTAAGAGACTAGGGTGTAATGCCACAAAGACATTGATTTATGAGAACAATAATGCCATTTGTTCTTGGGACGTAATAATACTCCGTGACAAAGGCCCAGCCCAACGCCAACGCCTGGCTGTCTGGCCAAACTGAAAAAGCCGCAGATCCTATTACTCCGTACAGAGTACCATACTCGTATTACTTCACCCCGCCCAAACTCGCCTACGAGCACTCGTAAGTTTACTAGTAAAAGATAAAGATAAAAATAGCGGAGCGTTACAGGCTATGTTCTTACGAGCTAGAGTATTACGCTGTATTACTCCGTACGAATAATACTACTTCGTATGGAGTATGGCCGTAACGTTGTAGCTAGCGGTAAAACGCACCCAATTGGGGGGGGTTAAGCATCTTTGTGGCTTTTTTTGGTGCGTCTTCGTCGACGCCGTTCCAGCTCGGGCTATCGGCCGCACAGCAGGATATGGCAGGCGCAGTTGTGCTCGCATCCGTTTTTGGACGCCATGTTTGCCCACAAACATTTTTATTTGCTCTGCTCAGCTTTTGTGCTCGTATCTGGGTTTCAGTGTGCCTCACATCGTACTTCCCTCGAGGCGGGCAGTGCAGTGGGTAGCGCCTTCTTGCTTTAATACTCTTCTGTACTTGGGGTTATCTATCGTAGCTGCCAAAAGGGCACAAGCTAACTCTAGTTTTCCTCAGCCTATCTCCTAATTCGGTGCTCGTTGCGCGCGCGCCCTATTATCGAGTTCCCCTTTTGCGCCCTTCCAACTGCCCAGGCCGCCAAGGCATGCTCCGTCGCGCCTGCCAGAACAGACCCCTATCGAAGAAAGTAGAGATTGTGGGGAGGGGGTCTTGGGAAGGAGGGGTGCGTTGACATTGGGGGTCTCTTTCCCTTTGCGAGGGCCCTGGGACTTTTTGAACTGGCCTGGTCACCGAGTTCCTATGAACATTATCTCGTATATTTCTTTTCGTGTTTGAGAGCGGGTCCCATTTAAAACAAAGTATCGAGAGACACCAAAGCGAATACGAGTACGGAAGAGAGAACAGCGCCACGCAACAGCAAACACAAAACCAAACAAAACCACTCTTGCAGAACGAGTATTAAAGAGAGCGACGTGCACGCACGACAGCGGGAGTGGCTGCGGCGCGCCAGAGTCGACTTGAGCGATCGGAGAAAAGGACTCGACAATTTTGCTGGTTTACGAGATCAATTTTTTCTGGCGTTTCTTTGTCCAAGCACGGCTATAAGCCAGGGCCTCTCTTCTGCTGCCGTTCCTGTGACTCTCTACCATACCGCACTGACTCGACGAGAAGCGTCGTTGCGAGTAGTACGACGACGACACGACGACACGACGACACGACGACGACACGACGTTACGATAACGAAACGACAAAAAAGGCCATTGTATTACGAGTACGAGCAGGAACCTAATTCCCCATGTGGCACCAGCATAACAAAAGGGATTGAACAAAGAGAAGGAGAGAAAGTGAAACAAGAAAAGGCACGACACACATTGTTTAAAAAACGTTAAACAGAGTAAGCCCCCCAATGTCCGTGTCCTCTTATTTGATTTCCCCTCGTTGCTGTCTCTTCTGGCTAACATTGGACATCTGCGACAGACGTACTTTAAGCGGCTCCCCACCACTCTTTTCTCCCGACTCGACCTCGACGCCAGCCCCCTCTCTCTCCCTCGTCTCTCGTCAAATGACGGCTCATCTTGTCTGCGACCGACTCGAACGAATTTGCCCCAACAGCTTCATAGCCATTAAGTCCATCGAAGCCCGACCGCTATTTCGACGGCTCCAGCTTCCCTCGTCCCCTGTTTTGGTCCGCAGCTTAGCCTTGGAGGGGTTTTTTTTTCTCGGCTCGGTTGCTGCTCACTTTCGCCGTGTTCCGCGCTTTCAAACAGGCTTATGGATCGTGACCGTGGCAACTCTGCCGTGCACGCGGCTGACGAGGGCCGCTCGCGCAAAGGCCGGCTCATAGGCAAGCTGTTTGGCGGCCGGGAGCGAAAGGCATCTGACGAGCAGCGCGACAGTGCCGCAGCCGACAACGACATTGACGACTTCTTGCACGGCAACGCAGCCTCACACGGCAATGCAACGGCTTCTCATGCTAGCCCGCCGTCACCCCTGCCTAACAAAGGCGCTACCGCCAACCGCACCTCTTTCGACACCTTCCAGGTCACTCACGCCTCGCCGCCGCAGCTGGCCAAGCTCAACATCCAAGTCGTCTCGAGATACCCCAATGCTCACCCCGTCCTCCCAAACTCCTCGCAACAAAGCCTGCCAATCAGCCAGCGCTCCCGCAGCCCTCCGCTCCCCAGCCGCTCGCCTGCGCCAAAACCACAGCGCTCGGGCAGGAGGGGCCACCTTGTGGTCCGCTTCGTCGACACATATCCAGACATCATTGGCGAAGGCGGTGACGAAGCCGAAGATCCTCCTGCCGAAGTGGGCAGGCGGCGCCGTGTCCAGGCCTCAGCACCACCACCACCCTCGGGCCCCCCGCCGCCGTCGCAGCAGAACGGGCCGCCACGCAGCCAAACTCTCGGCGTAGCTGGTTCCGACAGCAGATACAACGTCAGCCCTCAGCCAGATCAGCAGCCGTCGCCATCTTTCCCCTTCCGGCCTGCTCCCCCACCCCACCCGAGGTCGCCTGTCCCCCCAACGTCTTTTTCTACGAGTACAGGGCAACAGCTGCGCCATGCGCCGCCGCCGCCGCCGAGAAATACTCGGCCTGTTGCATCCAATGCGGGAGATGGCAGTGATGACGATGACGACTTCAGACCAGGGCCGATCAGGCGAACCCAAACCGGCTTCTCGACCGTGTCAGACGACTCTAGCCCGGATAAGGCCAAGATGCCTTCGTTGCCTGGTTCCCCTAGAATGGGCACGCCTCCGGTTCGACCGCCCAAGGTACCAGTACCAGCATCTGCAGGCGAAGCTTCAGCTGCAGCCTTCTTGGATGCTCCCGTTATGAGCCGCGACGAAAAACGCCGATCGTTCATCGAAATTCACCAAGCCGAGATGCGCGAGGACGAAGCCCGCGCTTTAAGTGCCCAGGTCGACATCAGCCCACCATCTAGCCCCGAGGTCGACATAAAGAATCGCAACAGGTCTCCGTCACCGCTGCCGCCGCCACATCACGCAGCTGGAATACCACCTCCAGTGCCGCCGCCACGGCATCCAAGGCACCGCAAAACAGGGTCTGGATCCGCTGAGCCTGTTGCCATTTCTGGACATGGTCCCCTTCCACAGCGTCCAGCAGCCGCCTCGGCCGCCTCGGCCGTTTTAGCTGTGTCGGGGCCAAACACTGGCACAGGTACCAGCGCCGAAACCGATACCGTCACAGCCGCAAGCGCCGGCTTTGATTTTGGCTTGGGCATAAGTGCTACGACCACCGCTGTCTCTGGCATCTCCGAGCCCGGCTCGTCGTCATCCAAGAGATCTCCTCCGGCACCGCTTACGACTCTCCGCCTGAGGCAGCCCGGCCAGCACACCCCTCCACCGTTGTCCCCACCACCGTCGGCCACTCTGCAGCGCGCATTCAGTGCGTTTCGTCGCAGCACAGCTGATCCGCTGTCGCACCGGGACGACGCGGCTGGGCCGGGCTCTCAAGGGCCGAGCGCCGACTTTCGGGGCGTCGTGCAGGCAGCGTCGGAAGGGGCGTTTGAAATGTTTGTGGCACGCACACGGCACCTGTTTGAGTTGTTTCGGCTACACGCAGAGACAGTGCGGCCGCTGTCCCAAAGCGCCGTGGACGATCTTGCGCGCGCGTCGCTGTGGTGGTTCATCATTGGGCGCATGGCGCTTGAGAACGTGCTGCGGGGACGGGCAGGCAACAGTGGCTCGCCTGTGTCGGCGGCGACGACGCGCTCGAGCGAATTTGCCATGCAGCAGGCGTATGCTGACCTGGCCAAGGCCTTTTGGCTTGTGGAGGACGTGCTGCCGGAGCTGCAGGCGGCCAAGCAGGGCGGCGCTCTGGACGGCGAGGTGGAGCAGGTGCGCGAGAAGGTCCTGTCCAACATGCGCAGGCTTACGGTGTCGATGGCGCACAACGACATGCTGCCGCCGGACGATGTGTTTTTGCCGCAGACGATAGACAAGTCGGTGTGGGCCAAATACCCAACCGTGACATCGGACATCACGGCTCTGTTATGGGGCCAGTGGGGCTCGGATTTTTCGGCGCTGGCGCTGGCATCGACATCGGCGACAACTGGGGCTCCGGCGCCGCCGATGCGGATCCTTGAGACGCTGCCACTGTCGGACAGTGCGCAGGACTTTGTTTTTAGCCGCATTTGGGTGGATGCGTACTTGATGGAGCAGGGGGGCGAGCCGGCGACGTCGGCGTCGGCGTCGGCGTCGGGGCGGCAGAGGCTCCACTTTGGGTGCCTGCTCAGCGTGGCACGGCCGCAGTCGTCGCCGCATCTGGAGGCTATTGTAGCCAGCCAGAACGGGTCGGTGCAGCTGCGCATCCGGGCAGCGACAGCGGCGGGGGCTAAGAAAGAAAATGGCGGCGGCGGCGGCGGCGGCGGGCCGACATGGAATGACGTGCGGTGGCGGTCGGATGTGTTTGCGCTGGAGCTGCGGCTGCCGCGGGGATTCTTGCTGGTGCTGCAGCTGTCAAAGGCGGACTACGGACTGCTCTGGAGCATGTACGATTTTGGGGCTAAGGTGCACAGCCTGCTGTATCCGCGGCGAGACGAGCAGCCGGTGTTCCGGACAACGCTGCGAGCGTTCCAGTACTTTGAAGTGGGGGTGCCGACGGGCAGCTTTCCCAAGGAGGCAGTGCCGGAGTGCGAGGTCGGGTTGTTTGAGCGGGTTCTGCGCGAGGGGGCGGCGACGGGGCCGCGCAGCTTCCACCGGGGATTCCGGCTGGCGGTGGTGTCGGGGACGCGCACGCGCACGCTGTACGGGGTGTCTCAGTCGTACGTTCCGGAGACGCCGGTGCAGTTCAATTTTTTGCGGGGCGAGCAGGGAGCGCCGGCGCTGCTGCTGCGGTTTGAAAACAGCCGGAGCAAGGGCAGCATGGTGCTGTCGTTTGCGCACGAGGACGAGCGGCTGCAGTTCCACAGGCTTCTGGCGGGCACGGCGATGCGGCGCGACGAGCGCATTGTGGCGGACGTGCCGCTCGTGTCGTTCCGGGTGTTGGCAGCAGACGGCAGCGGCGGCGGCGGCGGCGGCGGCGGCGGCGGCAGCAGCGGCAGCATCGGGCTGTCCCACTTCCAGAAGCTGGCGTTTGCACGGCTGCGGGTCATCAACGACGACGACGAGGCAGACTCGGCGGCGGCGCCGACGGTGCTGGCCGAGAGGCTGCGGATGGTGCTGGAGAAGGGCGACTGCACGATGGCGGACCGCATCAACGTGGGGCCGGGCGAGTTCAAGATCCGGCTGGATGTGCGCGACAAGGCGTGCCTGTCGATCCTGCGGCAGCCGCAGCAGGACCTGACGGTGGCGGTGTCTGAGGTGCAGGTGGCGCGGGAGATGGGGCGCGAGCTGGCGGAGGGGCTGCGGGCGGTGGGGGCGATGGCGACGTGCCGCGTGCTGCGGTTTCCGACGCTGGGCGACCTGCACGCGGTGCAGGCGGCGCTGACGGGCTACGAGGTCCGGTTTGACGGGGTGGCGGCGGCGTTTGCGATTGCGCGGCGGCGGCTGGTGGTGCCGATCCACAAAAAGTGGGAGGCCAGCACGACGCGCGTGCAGATTGTGGTGAAGCCGGACTCGCAGGCCACGCAGCTGCTGGCCTTTTTCCAGCACGACTTTGCCTACGGCCGCAGCATGAGCTTTGTGCTCAAGGGCACCGATGTCTTTGAGGCCTTTGGCCGCGGCAGCAAGGCCGGCATCAAGTTTGACGACGCCAAGTTTGCGCTGCCGCGCATGCCGCCCGCCGGCGACGCGTCTTTGGGTGGTGGACATGGCAGCGGCGGACACGGCGGCGGAGGTGGCGGCAGCAGCGATGCCAACGGGGCGGCAACGGGCGCGCATGGCGGCGACATCACAGCAGAGTGCAGCGAGGCGGCCTTTGTGTGTCTGGACCTGCCGGATCTGCCGGGCGAGCACGACGACATCTCGGTCGTGTTCGACAACGAAGCAGGTATGTTGTGTGCCATGTCTTGTCTTTTTCGTCTGTTGTTTGTGTTTTGTCTGGCTTTTCTGTTCAGTCTTCTCTCTCTCTCTCTCCCCGTCCCCCCCCCCACTAACGCTTCTAGACCGAGACCGCATGATAGCATGCTTGCCAGCGCCAGTTCGGGGCCATCGGTTGGCCAAAAGGTTCTAAACCAGACGACCGCTGCTTTCAGCGTGCTTAGCTTCAAGCAGTCGCATACGAGTAATCCGGCAGCTGACATTCACACACACGACGTGACGGGTTTGGAGTTCTTTGGCGAGAGTTCTTTACGACGCATCACGGCTGGAAGCGGACAGAGTATTACTCGTAGCCCTGTCTTCTCTTTCCCTTTCTTGCCCAGCTTTGGGGCATCCAGATGGGGTACACCGTTTTTGGCAGCAGGCATTGTTTGGGTTTGAAAATATGGAGTAAAACATATAGCGATGCTTTCAGCGTTAACTGGGATGATACTTTGAATGCTCAATTGGAAACAACAAAAATAAAAAAAAGAGAAAGAAATGCATAGAACAGGTGCTGCTGTTCAATGGTATCGTGCTATTGCTGTATGTCGTCCACAAGCGTTCGGCTCAGCCGATAACTTTCACTGTCATCACTATCGTCAGTGATCAGTCACTGTGACCACTGTCACTGTAACCACCAACCACTGTAACCACTAACTGTAACCACTAACAACTGTAGCCACTGACCGCCATAACCACTACAACTGTAGCCACTGACCGCCATAACCACTACAACCTTCACCTTGTTCACCACGCCCTTCAAGCTCTCTCACCCACTCTTCGCCGAGTGCTTGGCCGCCGCGTCCGCTGCGACTGCAGCACTGCCTTCACCTGCTGCAGCACCTGCGCGTCTATGGGCTGGCTCGCCAGCAGATCCAGCACCGCGTCTGTGGCCTGGTCGACGCTGTCGCTGTCGTGGCCGGCCATGCCGCTGCCGTCGTCGGCGTCTTCGTCCAGGTCCATGCGGCTGGCCGGCGCCTCTTCTCCGGCTGCCTCGTCGTCCAGAAAGTGCACGCGCCGCCTTGGCGTAGGCGGTTCTCCCAATGCTGCTGCTGCTGCTGCGGTTGTTGTCCGTCCTGCATTGTCTGCCGCCGCCGACGTGTTCTCCGACGACGCCAATGCACCCGAGGCCGTGCCCGCAGCCGATCCCCGGATCTGTGCCCATGAAGGCAACGGGCCAAAGGGGCCAAAGGCGGCATTGGACATGCCTCTGACAAACGGTGCTGACGCTGTTGCTGGTGCTGCCGCTGTTGTTAATGTTGTTGCTGTTGCTGGTGCTGCCGCTGTTGTTGGTGCTGTCGCTGTTGCTGTACCGGTGTTGGCACCAAACGACGGGCCAAAGAGCACTCGCGCCGTTGGCTGGCGCATCCGGAGCGGATTGGGGTTGGCAAAATTGGCAGCAGAACTCGCAGAATTGCCAGCACTGCCAGCACTGCCAGCATTGCCAGCATTGTTGCCGATGCCAGAGCTGCCAGGACGGCCCGGACTCGAGCCAGACGCTGCCGCTGCAGCAGCCCTTGCCTGCTCAGCAATCAAAAGCCCTGGCCCTCGCCGCCGCCGCGACAGCGGTGTGTCGAGCACGTCGTCGTTGTCGTTGGCGCTGTCGCTGTGCGCCACGGGCACCACAATGTTTCTGCCGCTGCCGCTGCCGCTGCCCGGCTCCGCCTGCTGCTGCTGCTGCTGCTGCCGTCGCGTGCTGTTGTGCACAAACTGCACATGGTCGGCAAGGGCGGCCAGGGTGCGCTCGGTCTCGCTGTCGTTGATGTCGGAGTCGCTGAAGTCGGGAGACGGCGCCGCAGGGGCTGCACGCGCCGTGCTGGCGGTGGCAGGGGTGGTCGCAGTGGCAGCACGAACACTTTGAGAAGGCGTGGACTCTGCTGGCGGCCTGCCAGCTTGTGACGACATAAAGGACTCTGACGACGGTCCCGCTGCTGCCGCTTCCTGTCGCCTAGCCCCCCCGGCCACGCCAAAGTACCGTGTAATCCGGCTCTGGTCTGGGTCCTGGTCCTGCGAGCGCCGCCGAGCAAGCCGCGAGCTGCTGCGCCTCGCCGGCGTCGGCGTCGGCGGCAGTGGCCTTCCGTCGTCGTCGTCGTCGTCGTCGTCGTCGTAGTCTTGTCCGCCTTGGCCGTCTCCCGAGTCCACGTCCATGCGATCGCTGTCGCCGGCCGTCGTGGGCGGCCTCGTAGAGATCCAGCTACGGCCCGGGCGCCGTCCGGACCCCAGCCCCGCCGGCTCGGCCCTTCCGTCTCTGGCGACTCTCGCAGGTCTTGCAGGTCTTGCAGCCGAGCGGCGAGCTCTTTGCGCCGTTCCTGGCCTGCCTCCCTCCTCGGCTCTTCCTGCTCCGGCCGCGCTGGCTCGCCGTGCCCGGCCAGCCGGCGTCGGGGTTGGAGGCGATGCCGGCCGCCGCACGGGCTGGTCTGGGCTCCAGGCCGCCGGCTGGGTCCGCGGCTGCGACTGCGACGGCGGCGGCGTCGTTCTCCGGCCGATGGATGTGCGAAACGTCGACACAGCGACGCCTGCGCCGGTGCTGGGCGTTGCGTCGCCGCCGCTGCCGGCGGCCCGAAGATTTGCCTCCACGGCCCGGCAATAGTCCTCCCAGCGCCAAAACGTGCATTTCTTGCCCCAGTCCTCGGGACAGGTGTAGTACCACCGGCCGGCATTCGGACCACTGCCCGTTTCCCGCAGCACGCCACGCCGGCGCTGCGGCTTGCAGTCGCAGAACCAAAACCCGTTCTCAAACAGGCCGCCCGTGCCGCGGCCCGGCGACGGCAACACCTTCTGCGTGGCCGGCGGCGTAAGCGAAGAGACGCCGCCATAAGCACCGCCACCACGCCGCATTCCGGCCATTCCCGGCGTTTTCGGCACCGGCACCGGCGCCGCTGCTGCTGCGGCGGCGGCGGCCGGCCCGGCATGGCTGCCAGCAGGCTGCTGATGATTTCTCTGCATTTCGTTGCTGTCCAGGTCGCTGCTGTATTGAAAAAAAGTAAACGGTTGCCAGTAATTCAGCGACGGTATATCTGTCAATGGCAAACAAGACTGTCAATGGCAAAGACGTCAATGGCAAAAAGCCATTGCTCTGGTTGGGCTCTGTCAATGGCGAGGAGTTGTCTGGTACGGAGTATGGATACTCGACGTCGTCCTCTTTTCTTTTATAAATAATCTTGCCCCGCCAAGCAATTAAACTGGGGGGCTGGGTAAGCCACAACGGTTACACCAAATATTAGTCCACATTCAGCTCTGGTGGGGTGCTTCCACTAGGCATTCATGGCAAGCCAGTGCTAAGGCACAATAGCAGACAGACAGCCTAGGGGTCGGGAGTACTAGAAGGGAAGCGCCGGGAAATTGCGCTAGGCCCGCAAAGGTGGTCAATAAAAGGTTTCAGCCACTAAGCCACGGCAAGCCTTTTCCCAGCGCTTCCTGCTCGTACTCGTAGTCTTCGTGCTGCCAAATCAACAAGGCTGAATGAAAGGCGGAACTAGGGACAAGTGACGACAGAAGAAAAACAGAGGCAGAGGCAGAGGCAGAGGCAGAGGCAGAGAAACAGTTCAACACATCAAAATGACAGCACAAAAACACCGAGCAAAAATGCCAAAAAAATAGAATTAAAAACGCCAAAATTCCAAAAATGCATGCCCCCTGATACACGTTATCGCCACGTAAAATGATGTTTTGAAAAACCGAGCAGAGGGACGCTCCGTCGTCGCCGCTCAATGCCCCCATGCACCGCCCGCCGCCACCTTATATCTCATAGTAGTAGTCGTTGTCCAGCCCCTCGCGGCTCGGCACCAGCCCGGCCCCCGGCGGCGGCCCTGCGTAGACCGCTTCCAGCCGGACATTGAGCAGCCGGATCTTGAGGCCGTAATCGCTGACGAGCGAGACCAGCTTGTTGGTCTCGGCCGTGATGGGCGCCTGGTTGAGCAGCATCAGCAGCCCGTCGAGCCACTCGGACGCCAGCGAGTGGTTGAGCGGGTGCAGCGTCAAGATGGCCACTTCCTGCGGATTCGGGTTGGCCAGGACGGCTCCGTTGCTCGCCTTGTCTCCGCCGCCGTTTGCGCCCTCCCCGTTGCTTGCGCCATTCCCGTTGCTTGCGCCGTTCCCGCCGTTCCCGCCGTTGCCGCTGCTTTCGCCGTTGGCCTTGCCGCCCCCGTTCTTGGTCGGCGCTCCGGCCTCGTCCGCATTCTCATAGGCGTAGATGGTGATCTTTGTCGTCGAGCGGGCCGCGCCTCCTCCTGCACTGCCTCCGCCGCCGTGCAGCCGCAGCGTCGACGGTGCCCTGCCGCTCAGCTCGCTGATACCGTCGTCGTTGGCCGCCGACACGTTCGACACCACCGAGCTGATCGTGCTCAGGTCCACCTTCTCGGCCAGCGCGTCCAGCCCCGGGTCTTGCGGTGTCTGCTGTGCAAAGTCGCCATAATGCAGGTAGCGCCGGTTGTGCGACAGGCGCGCAAAGCGCCAGGGCTTTGGCTCGTAGAGCCGTTTCTTGGGCAGCGTCTGCTGTGTCTGTGTTTGTTGGCCCTGCTGCTGCTGCTGCTGCGATTGTTGTTGTTGTTGTTGTTGCTGTTGTTGCTGCTGTTGTTGCTGTTGTTGTTGCTGCTGCTGCTGCTGCTGCTGCTGCTGCTGCTGCTGGTACTCTCGGTCGCGCCGCGGAATCGGCCGTGAAAACCACGACCCCTGTAGTAGACAGCGGATGCGCTGCTCCTTGACAAACTGCAGGGCCTCCAGATGCAGCTCCTCGCGCACCTGGTACAGCTGTGGCCCCCACTGGTCCTCAAACGACAGCTCCAGCAGCGCCATCTGCAGCTCGCGCAGCCGCCCGCAGTCGTACTCCTGCAGCTCCTCCTCGACCTCCGCCACGTCCTTGGTGCGGTCGGCCTGGCCCACCACCTGCTCGATCAGAATGCGCACTAGCTCCGCCACCTTTTCAAAGTCGTCGCGCTCGGCCCCCGTCGCCTTCCAGAGCCGGAAAAAGGCCTGCAGCCCAGCCGTGTGCAGCCGTGACCACTGTAGCAGCAGCGGCCGGAAGATTCGGTCGCCGTCTTTACCGCCGCCGCCGCCGTTGCCGTTGTTTCCACCGGGCCCCGCTGCCTCCAGACTCTGATAGTATCCCTGCAGCCCTTTGCTCAGATCGTCCAGTCCGGCCCGGTCCACCTCAAAGTGCTCGTACAGCGTCATCGTCACCGCCAGGCTGGCTCGCGCCACAGGACACCGCGCGCTCAGCGGCCGCGGCGCCTGCTCCAGCAGCAGCTTCTGGAACCCGTCCTCGTTCTTGCGCACAAAGTCCGTCAGGTCCATCATGCCCAGGAATCCAGCCACCTCAAACTCCGACGCCGGGCTCTCGGTCTCAAATCCCAGCCGCCGCCACTTTTCCGGGTTGTGTCTCCGACTGCCCTTTTTAGACGCTGCTGCCGCTGCTGCCGCTCCCGTCGCTGCGGCTGTCGCCGTCGCTGCTGCCCCCACTGCTGCCCCTGCCGCTGCTGCCAGGCCGGTGTCGACACCGCTGCCACCCTCAGACGTGTTGTGCCGATCCGGCGCACTGGCCAGGTGCAAGCCCTTGAGCGCGCGGCGGTGCTCGGGCCGCTCCAGGTCAATGCGGACCTCCCTCCACTTGCGCAGCAGCACCTTGGTCAGCGACTGGAACTCCAGCAGCGGGTGGGCCAGATCCTGCAGCGCCGAGCTCTGCATCAGATTGTAGACAGCCTTGATCAGCCCCAGGTCCTGCAGCCGCTTGATGAGCTTGGACCAGTCCTCGCCCCCCGCCGCAGCACCGCCCCAGCCGCCACCGCCATTGACAGCCGGAGATTTCGACCCGGTGGCGCCGTTGCTTTGTGCCGAGGCAGCAGCCGCCGCCGGCACGGCCGGGTCGCTGGAGATGGCGTCGCGGATGAGCGCATTGACCAGCATGAGCGCGTTGGTGCACAGCGCATGGTCGGCCGACTGCAGCTGCTGGATGACAAGCTCGAAAAACTGCGGATACACGGCCACGGCCGGCTTGAGCGCGCGGAAGCCAAAGTTGGCTGGCGGGCCAGCCGTGCGCAGCACCAGCGCTGGACTCCCCGTCGCCGCCGCCGCCGCCGCCGCCGCCAGCCCGCCACCGCCGCCGCCAGCCCTTACCGTGGCCGCCTGGCTGTGGCTCACCAGCGCCACCAGAATGCTCATGGCGCCGCGCAGAATGTTAACCAGCGGATTGGTCACAACCAGCTCGACAATCCGCTCAACCAGATCGGCGGCCGCCGGGCCCTCGAATATGTCCCAGCCCATGTCCACTTCCAGCAGCCGGCTGAGCGACTGCAGCGAGTATGCCAGCGTGTTGCCGCCTGTCGCCATGATCAGCCGCCGCAGCACGATCAGCCCGCCCGACGAGATAAACACGTCTGCAAACGCAGGGTCGTTGATCGACGACTGCAGCTTGAACACGGCCATCTTGCGCGCTGCGTCTTCGTCGCTGGCCAGCCGCGACAGCAGCGCCGGGATGTCGGCCTGGTCCATTGCACGCTGGGGGAGACGAGAGAGGAGAGGAAACGATTCGATTCGAGGGGGGCCCTCAAAGGAGAGAGACAAGAGAAAGAAGGGAATAAATCGCTCGCTGCCTCCTCAAAGGGGCGTTCTCGTGCCAAACTGGCCGTCAAAAAAAAAGAAAAAGGGAGCTTTGGCCTTCTCAGCGCAAAGTCGACTCGACCCAGTTTAGATCGTTAATACTGCTTGGAGGTGTTGCCCTTTTTTGCTTTTTTGCGGAAATCAATATTTAAAAAAACAAGCTGGCCGTCCTTATTCCAAGTCCTTTTATTAGATTGTCGTCGCTGAGCTTTTCTTGATGTCATTTAGAAAAAGCGCTCGACAAAAAGGAAGACGTGCTGGCTAATGATAATAGGGGTTGATCCAAAAAAAAAAAGGCACGGCGCACGGACCCTTCTCGAAGAGCAGCCGGCCGCAGCTGCCAAAAACGAAAAAGACAATTGGCCTGCAGAGGGAAAGTGGCAGGAAGTGGACTTCTTTCCCCATCGCGGATCTGGCAACTACTACCATCGAGCAGCGCCTCCGTTGCTGCAACTGGGAGATTCATCCTCGAGATAGCAGGAGAAATCGACGCAGGCTTTGCGCAACTGTTGCGGGCTGAAAGGTCACATGGTTTAGCATTGCAGCGCTCCTTGAGCAGACGTATTACTCCCCCCCCCCCCCCCAAAAAAAACCCCCAAGAAGGAAAGAAGACAGAAGGGGAAAGAGCGGGAAGAAATGGTAAGGACAGCTCAGGAGACAGACAGCCTTGCAAAGCCGGACAAAGTCAAGAAAAACTGAGGACAAAACGGCTCCGCACGCCGATACTCCACCAACAGAGCTCGGCTGTGGTATGGGCGCTGACCTGGTCTACTGTATACGAGTACTCGTACACCGAGAATGCGTTTGTCTCACAGAGGGGGATAGTGGAGTAGGGGCTGGGGAGATAAGCTGGTGGGGCTGCTGTGCTATGCCATCATCTCGATTGTTGGCTAAGAAGCTATGATTCTGTTTAAAGTGTGAGCTAGCATTGCTGTCAGATAACTAAGAACCAAAGACCTCCTTTGTCTTCTTTATCTCTCTCTCTTTCTCTCTCTTTGTGATGCTCGTTTTCATATTTCATTTTTCCTTTTCGTCTTTCGTTTTCGATTTCTAACTGTCTTTTTTCCCCCTTTTTTTGACTTTTTCTCCCTCCTCCTTTCTCCTTTCTCTCTCCCTTCTTCTCTCCCCTCTCCTTCTTCAGCCTCATTTTTTTTGTCCGGCCGGTCGTCTCCTCCCCATCTCCAGATGGCTTCCGTGACCTTCTACTCAGCCAGCAATGCTGCTCATGTCGAAACCACCTGCCGGGAGCACGGCCTGACCGTCGAGGAGTTCCACGGCTTGCACCAGCAGTCTGTTGCCGCCTCCGACAGGGCCTATATTCCCTACAGCAAGTTCCCGGTCGGCGCGGCGCTGCTGCTGAAGGAGTCTGCGGCGGCATCTGCGGCGTCATCTGCGGCGGCGCCTGCTACGGCGTCTGGCGCAAGCCTCAGCAACCGCTTCGTCCTGGGCGCCAACGTGGAGAATGCCTCGTACCCCGTTGGCACGTGTGCTGAGCGCGTGGCACTGGGCCGTGCGGTGTTTGACGGCCACCGAGACTTCAAGGCCCTGGCTGTGGCCGCGCCTGCTGCGCCACCGCATCTGCCGAGCTCGCCGTGTGGCATGTGTCGACAATTGTGAGTTGCAGAGGAGGAAGAGAACGGAAAGGACTCGAAGGCACCCAACAAGGCGTTGGCAGAGAGCAGAGGGCGGAGAGAACGGAAAGAAGGACTCGAAGCACACAGCAAGGTTTTGGCAGAATTACTAACAAACACCCAGCATACGGGAGTTCTGCAGCCTGGATATGCCGATTCTCATGTTTTCCAAAGACGGCAGCTATGCTGCCGTCAAGCTGGATGCGGTAAGGATGATCTTGTCTGTTCCTCTCTTGTTCTCTCGAAGGCCTTCCATCGAAACCTCAGGCTGACTGATGCTTTTTTTTTCTTTTTTTTTCTTCTTATTTCAAGCTTCTGCCTCTATCTTTTGGACCCGCGTCGTTGGGAGTCTCTGTATAGGCGCACAAGGGAGCAACGGGAAAGCAGAGCGACGGCTCTTTCGTACTGCCCGCCGTCGGTCCTCTATCGCCTGTCTTCTCGTGCACTGGGGGAGGTCAAAGGCGCAGTCCGGCAGGGTTTGCGAGAAAGCACAGCACAGCGCAACACGCTCTTGCCCCTCTCGAAAGGCCCGGAAGCCCAGGGATGTGATGGCATTGCACGGAAGGGCTGACTGTGGAAAGCGGGCGTCCTTCTGACGACGAACTGGAATGTCTCGATAGTGCGCAAAGCTTGGATGATGGCGCGTCTTCAACACAGCAGCCAACCCGAGTGGGACGATGCCGGGGCCAATCGCTGGTTAGCACTGGTCTACGAGTAGTATTATCCATACTCCGTATAATGCGCATGAATGCTGGAGATTGGCCTTGCCCAATGACACGCCTCCTGTACCTTGCCCTGTTCACGTAGGTAGCTAAGAAGTAAATACCAATGAGGGAGTAAAAGAAAAGTCAGAGCCGTCGGATCATACCTTGTGGTTCAGCAGACCTAACGAGCCTACGGAGACGACAGAGAGGAGCCAGCTGGAAGCAGCCATTGTCTCTGATGGCAAAACTGACTCTGCAGAAGGAGGAGGCCTAACGCACAGACCCGGCCGACCGCAGCAGACTGTTGCAGCAGACTGAGGAATGCAAGCTCGTACGAGAAAGCCAGGGAGGCCTTTTGCCCCCTCTTCTCTTGGCCGCCGCCCTTCCCCTTTCTCTTCCTTCTTTCAAATCTGATGCGTGTGTCCTGTGGCGTCCACATGCTGCAGTGTCGATGTTTATTACCCCGAAAAGTGCCACCGCGGGTCACAGACACGTCCTGGCATTTGTTTATTCATTATAGACAAGCAAATATAAATATTACTGGGCCAACACGCCGCCCATTACACGAGGCACTATTACGTCGTACTTGCACACCGCACCATCATGCCCTATGAAAACGAAATAGCCCGAGCTTGGGGGGGGGCGGAAAGTTTTCCTGCTGAGGTGGCCGCTTTTGATTGGCGGTGGAAGTCGCGTCCCTCTCTTGCCTCCCCGCTCTTTCCTCTTCCCCCCCCCTTTTTGGTCCCAAGTTTCTTGCATTAACCGCCCGACCGCCATTGAAAGCTCAGCCTTTTTTGCCATCCACGAATCTACGTACCGGGGAAAACAGAGCGTTCTTCCGCCACAGTCGGCTCTCGACAGCACTCTTAATGGCTTTACGAGTATCCATATTAATATAGCACGCTTCATTCAGCAATACATCGCTGGGCACCACCGAGGCTTTGAGTAGGAAGCAATACGGTCGTACGGAGTACTCGTACATTGTCCGTTGCTCGCTCCTTCCCATTTTTTTTTCCCGTACCTCGTACAATGTAGTATCACACAGTGCTCACGCGTGGAAGCGCCAAACAGGGAAAGAACACTCTGGCTCTGCGGCGTTGTCAGCCATGTTGTGCTTCCTTCTGTCCCAAGCTTTTGTAGCTCCTTTCTTCTCCTTTAGGAAGGCAAAGACAGCACGGGGGCTTTTGTGCCATAATATGGATACGCAGTAAGACGGAATGTGCAGTAGTTCAACCGTCAAACGCAGTAATATTGCACAGTAATACGAGCATTAAAGCCCATAAAGTAAAACCCCTATTTTACGAGTATGGAATAGCACCCGGTGCAATCACGGTTTATTTGGACAAAGTGCAAAATACCCGTACAAATGCAAGTACGAGTCGAGTTCACGGTACGAGAAGGCCAGAAGCTCAAAAAGCAGAGTACGACGTATTAATACGTCGTACGGAATAACACTCCGTGAAAGAGGAGGAGAAAGGATCCACCGCCCCTTAAAAGGCGCCGGCCCATTTTTTGTGCCCATTCTTCAGCAACAACAAACACTGTGAAAGAGCCCACTCATGCGCTAATACCACCCCCGCACGTTATTCTTCTGTAGGCAACATCCATATAACCTTTCCCTTCTCCTTTCTCTCCGCATTTCTGCCACGCATCACCAAAACTCGTCCTTTCCAAGTTTCTCTCTTTTTTTTTTTCCGTCTCTCTTCCCTCTCACGTCCCCTTTGACGAGACCGGCGAACGAGGACGACCAGGCGACAAATAAGGAAAGCCTAACAAAAAGGAAAACAGAACTAGGCAGAGAGGAACAGACCGGCAACAGGCGGAGAGACGAGACTGCAAAAAGCTGGAGGCAGGCTGAATAGACGGTCGTCTTTTTCTGCCCAGGCTTGCTTGGCTTTGGACGCTGCTCTGAGAAAGCGAGTTTTCTTTTGTCTTGATGCCTTTTTTGGCATTGCTCTGAGAAAGCAAGTTTTCTTTTGTCTTGATGCCTTTTTGGCGTTGTTCTCTTTTGCTCGCTCGCTTTCTCCAGCCTTTGACAGACGGTTGAGATACCCTTCTTTTATTACTGCTCGTTTTTGAGACAGAACGGAGGCGAGTTGCGTCGGAAGCACAGAACAAAAAAAGTCCACTGGTCAAGTTTATATATTTCGTTCCTTTCGCCATCGCCACTCTCCATGCCTCCGGCACAATCAGCCAACCTCTCCTTTCCTTGAGGGAAGATCGTGAGGAGACGACAGGACCAGACTGTGTTGTAGCGCGCCAGCACAAAAGGGAGTTGCTGGCAAGCAGCTGCAGCCCTTAGGAAGAGTCAGTTGGCACCCAGGCATAGCTTTAGCTTTACCGGCCGGGGAACCATGGAGCCGGTGCCAGAAACCGAACGAATGGAGGAGTTTCGCTCTTCGCCGCTGCCGACACTGCGGTTGCAGAGCGCGCCATTGTCGTCGTTGTCGTCGTTGTCGTTGTCTTCTTCTTCGTCGTCGTCGTCGTCGTCTTCGTCGTTGTCGTCATCGTCATTGTCATCGTCGCTGTCGTCGTCGTCGTCGTCTTCGTCGTCGTCGCTGACCTTTGCCTCTCCGACACCGCTCTCGCCTCGCTACTTGGCCGACGCTGACGGCGCGGCTGTGCGGAAGCCGGCGGCGGTTTCGCTGCGACGATCGACGGAGCCGAGGTCGCCTTCGCCCAGCTCGCCGTCGTGGATCCCGCCGGCGCTTCCATACCGACCACGGACGGCATCGCCGCTGGCTGGGGCCCATGTGCGCTCGCGGTCCACGGCCAGCGTCGGCAGCTTCTCGACGACCACCATGACGCGCACACAGTCCATGCCAGGCGTCAACGGGGCCGGCCATCTGTTGTACGTGCCTCAGCAGCAACACCAGCAACACCAGCAGCAGCCGCAGCAGACACGGCAGCCACTCAGCCCACACCGCTCGTCCAGCCCATCTTTGGGCCGCAGCAACAGCAACAGCAGCGGGCATCGGCCTCCGGCCATCAGCACACGCAGCCCGCGGAAGGGCCTGGCCGACGAGGTGTTCCCGTCGTCGCCGACACGCATCTCGGTCATTCACGACTTCGACCGCCGTCTGCAGGAGCGAAACAGCTCGCCCAATCTCGGCGTGTACTCTTCCGGGTCTTTGTCGGGGGGCGGCGGCTTGGTCGGGGGCTTGGGCAGTGGCAGCGGTGGCGGCGGCGCCGGTGGCAGTGGCAGTGGCAGTGTCAGTGGCGGTGGCGGCGGCACCATTGGTGGCAGCCTAGCGGTGGCCCGCACCCGACGGCCTCTGTCCCCCTACCGTCGTCTCAGTGCCGCAAGCCCTGTTTCCCCATCGCCAGCTAGCAGCGCTACACCCGCTGCACCGTCCCCTGCAGCTGCACCGGCCAGCAATGCGAGCACAGCAATAGTATTAGCAACCGCAACAGCTACAACTACAGCCGGCGCTGGTGGCGTTGGTGCGACTGCTGCTACAACCAGCACTGCCTCTACGGCCAATGCTGATGACTCGTCCGCGGTAAGCAGTCTAGGGGGCGACGGCAACGGCAACCCAGCGGGAGGGCTGGCGCACACAGCGCCAGTGTCGTCTGCGGCATCGCCGCCCCTGTACCGGGCGTACGACGTGTCGTCGCTGTCGTCGCAGACGTCGCAGACGTCGCAGACGTCGCAAACGTCGTCGTCGTCGTTGTATGGACAGCAGGGGCTGCAGGGCGGCAGCGCGTCGCTGTCGCTGTCGTCGTCGTCTGTGCCGTCGACGCCCACGTCGGCGCGCTCGCGAAGCCCGAGCATTTCCAGCCTCGAGACGATTCCCGATTCGCCCGATGCCGAGGAGGCGGCTCTCGAGGCCGAGCGCCTTGCACAGCTCAAAGCAGCGGCCGATGCGGCCGAGGGAAAGGCGGCGGCCGTTGGCGGTCGGGGCAGCAGCAGCGCCGGCGGCAGCGGCAACCTGGATGTGCCTACGCGCGGCCGGACGCTGAGTTTCGGGTCGCGGGACAAGCGCAAGCGCTGGAGCGTGTGCGGAGCTGAGCGGCGGGGTGACCTCGATTTGGAAACCATCTGGGAGGACTGATCCCTTGGGGGGGACAGGGGGGCAACGGAGACGGAGATGGGAGAAATGAAAAACGGGAAAAAAGGAAAAAAGGAACACACCGCCCTGGGACCTCTTATTTGGAGCTGACTGGCGTGCGGTTGTCGAAGCAGGCAGAAACCGAGTCGGAGGACGACGCAGGATTTCTTTGCACCCCGTGACAAGTTGAGACCACGAGCAGGACCTGGACTCTTTTGCTCACGCGTGTTTTTGTTTTTCTGCATTTTGTTGTCTGTTTGCCTTGCTTTTGGGCTTTGGGCTTTAGGAGCTATGACGTTTGTCTTTTTGCATTTCATCATTGCATATCAGCATGCGTGGCCCGCTCGCCGGTGCCACAGGCGTTTATTGTTTTTGTTTTTTCGTTTTTTTTCAACTGCCCTCTTCAGGATGTGCTGGCGAGTGCGTTTACTTTGATACCCTTCTCGACCTCTGGCCGCAATAGCTCAAAAGCCAGGTCTATCTGAAGAAACATGGCTGGCACCCGCCACGGAGACTTTTACCATTTGCTCGCCACGGAGACCCTTTGCTATATACTCTCTCTCTCTGTGTGTATGTGTACATATTGGCAAAACGCTTGTATGTTTGACATTTCAGATATTTTAAAAACTGCGCCAAGCAAGAGTCAAAGGTCTGAACGTTTGATGTATAAACATGTTTTGCCCCAGCTTTATTTGTGCCTCTGTGCCCTGGCAGTGTGTAGTAGAGCCATATTGACATGAAGCCCTATTATAGTCCACTAACAATAACCATGTGTTTGCGAATGGCCCCAGTGGAAGCTCTGCGTCAGGGTAGATTGCTAGGTGATATATAATGTGCATCTCGTTTCACTCGTCGCCCGGCTGGTCCGCTTGTCTGCTTCACATCGAGCCAGACGGCATCTGCTGTGGTGCCGATGTCACGTTGTATCCCAGCCAAAATCCCAGCCAAAAAAACTCAGCCGTCTGCTCCTGTCAGCCCATTCTGGCCTTGGCGTTCAGTCGAAGGGGATGCGCCGCAGCGCTGCGCGGCTTCCGCGGCCGGACTTGCGCAGCTCGCCGGCGGCGCCCAGACTGCTGGGCACGCGGATGCCGCAGCAGTCGCTCCAGCCGCTGGGGGTGTGGATGTGGCGCACGCCGCCCTGGTCGAAGACGTCGACTTGGCCGTCGCCGGCGGCGCCGGCGTCGTCGCCGGCGTCGGAGTCGGAGTCGGAGACCGCGTCGGCCGCAGCATCCGCCGATGACGCCGCAGCATCGGCGGCGTTGGCGGTGTCGACGCCAACGCCGCCCATGCCCGGCGCCGCCGGCACCAGCGAGCCAAACAGGAAATGCTGCATGACGGGCAGCTTGCGCAGCACTTCGGCCAAAAACATGCGGCGCATGCCGGCCTCGATTTTCTCCCAGGACTTGGCCGCCGAGATGTCGTCCAGCATGGGGCTGTGCCAGCGCAGGCTTCCGGGGCCGTTGGACACGGCGGTCGTCGTCGTCGTCGTCGTGGCGGCAACCGGGGCCGGGCCGGGCCGAGCTCCTCCCACGCCTCCAGCCCCGGCTCCAGGCCCGGCTCCAGGCCCAAGACCAGCAGCAGCAGCCGGAGCAGCCAGGTCCACGGTGGTGGCCACCTTGATGCTCTCCACAAAGCGCACCTGGCCCAGATACAGATAGTCGTCGCCAAACTGCTCGAGCGTCAGCGGCTGGTGCACGGCGCGCGGCGTGATGAAGGGATGGTGCAGCAGCTGGGCGGCGCCAAAGAGAAAGGGCAGGAACTGGTAGTCGTCCAGCCCCCAGACGCCGTGCGAGCCGGCCGGCTCCAGGTAGTACGTCGTCTGCACCAGGCGCATGACGTCCAGGTAGCGCGCAAACACGCACAGCACCAGAGCGGCGCCGTCGGCTGCCGCCACCACGCCCAGCTGGTACAGGCACAGCAGCCACACCACAAAATGCAGCTCGTGGCCCGAGCCGTAGTCGATGCGCGCGCGGTTGCCAAACGACTGGCCCAGATAGGCCGCCACCTCGGCTATGCAGGCGCTGTCGTCGTCGGCGGCGGTAGCAGCACTCTCGGTCTCGCTCTCTCTCCGAGTCTCGCTCCGTGTCTCGCCCGTCGCCTGGGACCCCCCCACCAGCGACAGCAGCCTCCGGTGCCAGCCCGGCGCCCGCTTTCGCACCAGATCCACAAAATCGCGGAACCGCTTGTTGCCAAACCGCGACCCGCCAGCGTCGTCGGGCGGACACGCCGCCACCAGCTCCGCCACCTCGTCCAGCATGTCCAGGATGGCCAGCACTGCCCGTGACACCGGCCGCTGTGGCGGGCCGGACCGCGTTCGCTTTGTGGTCTCGCTCTTGGGGTCCTCGCTCTTTGGGTCCTCGCTTTTGGGGTCCTCGCTTTTGGGGTCCTCGCTTTTGGGGTCCTCGCTTTTGGGGTCCTCACTCCGCTCGCTCTTTGGGTCCTCGCTCCGCTCGCTCTTTTCGTCTTTCTCGGCTCGCTCGCCCTCCTCCTTGCCCCCCCTCTCGCGCTCCCTCCTCTCCATCGCTTCCCGAAACACCCCCGCCGGGGTGTCCACCACCGCGTCCGCCAGCCCAAACACCCACGCCTGCAGCAGCGTGCACGTCGGCGATGCCAGAAACAGCTCGTGGTCGTGCGCCGTCCGGATCCGCCGGTGCGGTACCGCAAACCGGTGGCTGGGCCGTGCTCCCTCGCTGCCGCCTCCGCCTCTGTCTGCTCCGCCGGCCGAGCAAAGAAGCGGCGGCGGCAGCGGCGGCGTCTCCGGCACCGGCACCGGGTTCGCCGGCGGCGGCCGCCGCCGCCGCGGCTCCAGCTTGGGAATGCGGTCCCGCAGCAAGCCAGACACAGGTTTTGTCGCAGTCGGTGTCGCTGTCGCTGTCGGTGTCGATGCTGACGGCCCCGGTGCACGGCCAGGCAAAGCTGTTGCAGCCGCCGCCGCTGCGTCAACAGAGCTTGTGGTGGCCGTCATTTTTATCTTTCTCTATTCCTTTTGCTTTGGCCTTTTTCTGCAATAAACAATTTCTTTTGCTCAACGGACAGCAGCGAGGGCAAGCGCAAAGTAAAGAGGTTGCAAAAAAAAAAGAGGGAGAAGAAAATCTGATTTGGGTCTGTATTTTGAGATATGCCAGCAAGTTCAGTTTTGCAGCGTGGGTGGCAGTTGCCTGTTTTGTCTGGTTAGGTGGCGTTGGTGGCGTTGTGTTGCCCAGTTTAGCATGCCCCTCGTGGGACTTCTGGCGCCACTTTAGGAGTACGGAGTACTTACTCCAGTGCGACGTCTCCATACGGCAGAGCTCGTTGTAGCCGGGGCCAGCTCGTTAGTGCTGCTGCGTAAGCTATACCAAAAAAGGTCAAAGTCTGGTTGATCCAAATGGAGACAAAAAAAAAATAAACTTCTACCAACAGAACGGCCAGTCTCAAGAGGCCTTTCCCAGCTAGCAACCGTCGCCTTCTGTAGGAAAGACGACAACAATACTCGTAGAACCTTTTTTTTTTCGCCAGTACGATCCCCCAGCGAAATGACAGCGGTCTCTCCCACTGCGCCGGAAGCGCAGCTGGGCAGCCTTCCGCGTGCCGACGGATCGGCCACGCTCAGCCACGGCGGCTTCGTGATCACCGCATCGGCCAACGGACCCATTGAGGCACAGCGACGCGACGAGGACCCGGACGAGGCTATTTTGGACGTGGTTGTGAGGCCGGCAGCCGGCGTTGGAGGTGAGGCTTTTTTTGTTGGCGATGGCCTGCCGCCAGCTGTCTCGACTGTTTTTGTGTTTTTTTGTGTTTTTGTGTTTTTTGTCTTGTAATTTCTGTCTACGATGACTGATGCCGGCCAACTCCGCCTTCCCTTACAGGCACCAGCGAACGACATCTTGAGTCGGTGCTGCAAAACACGCTGCAGGATCTTGTGCTGACGCAGGAGTTTCCTCGCTGCGCAATTCAGGTGGTCTTGCAGGTGCAGTCAACGCCCGAGAACAATTATGTCTTCACCAAGCTGAACATGCCGGGAATGGTACGTTTGTTTCTTTTATCTCTCTCTCTCTCTCTCTCTCTCTCTCTCTCTCTCTCTTTCACCTCTGACTCCCCAGAACCTCGCCCTTTTGCCGTCCCTCATACAGTGCGCTGTTCTGGCTTTGCTGTCGGCAGCCATTCCCATGCGGACCACGGCCACCGCAGTTCTGCTAGCGTTTGTGCCGTCGTCGACATCGACGACCCGGACGGCTTCCGGCAGCCCCAGCGACAGCGCCTACAACCTGGTTTGCAGTCCTTCGCCGCGCCAGCTAGCAGCTGCCCGATCAGTGCACGTCTTTGCCTTTACGCAGGACCACGGCGGCGCCAGCCGGGAAAACGACGACGATGGCGACGGAAAGCTTCTTCTGGCCGAGAGCGAGGGCGTTTTTGCCGTGGCGGAATGGGAAGCCGCGCTGGCTAAAGCACGCGAGATATGCTGCGGCGGCGGCAGCAGCGGCGGCAGCGGTGCTCGTCGGAGTCTGGAGGCCATGGCTGTAGACGACGGCAACGGCGACAGCAACGACAGCCCGGACCTACGCGGCTTTGTACGGTCAACTGTGGAGGGCAGCGTGCAAGAGAGACTGTCGTGGAAGGCAGCTGCCACAGCAGCAACCGTGGGAGCAGCAGCCCGATCATGAGAAGCGAGTCAGACTTGCAAACAGCAGCTTCAAAGCCTGCTCGGAAGCCAGACGGGGGTCAATTATGATTCTACCGGCGTTGTTGAGGAGTTTCGGCAGTCTCTTTTGTGTTGTTGACGTTTGGGTAGTCTGTTGACATGGGCTCTTGAGCTTGGGTTTGTTCGCCCAAAGGGTTCCTTGACCTTGAGTTTTTTTGGCTGTTGGGATTACCTTTTCTTTTCCCGAAGCTTCTTTTCTGTATTACCTCACCTACGCGCCGACGCTCCGTGCCCGTCCTGGCGGTCCGTCCTGGGCTTTCCCTACTGGCTCTGATGCCGTTGCAGCTACAGCTCAGAACACAAAAGGCACAAAACCTGCCCTTCGGCGCATGCATGAATACGCATTAAAAAGAGGAAAAAAAGTCCAGAAATTGGCGTGCGAGCTGCCTGGCCTCGCACACTACGTCGAGTGTTTCGGGCCAGAGTGAAAGGGGGAGGAAGCCAATTTTGGGCCAGAGTGAAAGGAGGGGGGGAAGCCAATTGGAAAGGAGAAATGCCCAGAGGAAAGCAGAAAGGAACAGGGGATAAAGGATGGATGTTACAGAAGCGCAGTGCAGATAACTGGCGAACGAGATTTTTAATCTGACATGATATTTTCAATATGCGAAAGGGGAGATGAGAGACGAGAGACGAGAGACGAGAGACGAGAGACGAGAGACGAGAGACGAGAGACGAAAGAACAGAGACGATGGGGGGGAGCCGACAGCAAGACATGGACCTGTGCAAGACAAACTGGATGAGGTGCAAAATGAATGCGCACGGCGTATGAATCGTCAGATAGACCATGATGCCCCAAGTCAGTCAATTGACACTTGCTCAGTGAGCCCCTATCGTCAAGTTCTTCGAGAGCTTGCAATACTTTGGACACAGATATTGGACATGCCGTCTCTTTCTTACTTTGGCTGTAGTTTTGACGTCTCGCTGCCTCGCTATCTTTGTCCCTCTATTCTCTCTGCTCTACGCTTTTCTGCCTGTTGCCATGTGCAAATTGAACTACCCTCTCGGACCGTTTTGATATGGCGTTTCTTTTCACTGCTCTCCTTTCTGCTTTTTTCCCTTTCTTCCCTCTTTCTTACTCTCTTGTGTTCGCCCTCAAACCCATCGCTGGTGGGTCTGGCTCTGGCACGGCCGTGTTTGGGATATGCCATGTGGATATGCCCTGTGGAGACCGTTGGCAGGCCTTCTTCGCTGTGAGATGTTTCATCTTTGGTGGGAGGTGAGAGCAATGCTCTGTAAGCTTGTAATACGTCGTGAAGCGTTTTGTTCTTTTTTTACCTCGACATGTACGAGGTAGGATTGTGTCCGTCGCATGCACCTTTTGGTCCATTTGTGCCCACGGCGCAGGCATTGCTTCGTTTCTCCACTTGCATAGTCGCAGTTATTTCCAGGGCTGGCCAGTCTCGTCGAGCTCTCTCTCCTTCTCTATCCCTCACAGACGGGCTCCGCGCAAGCTACGAGGTATTATTTTATTCCCGCACTTTTCTCCTTCGCGTACGCAACCTCGCTGGCCCACGTTCTCCCTTTCCGTACGTCGTAAATACACTTTGGCGAATAGCAGACAGTGGATGCCGGGTCGGTCTTGGCATCCGTTTGGGGATCCGTTTTGGCGGTTCCTGTTACAGTGTGGATGTGGGAGAGGCGGAAAAGGGGGCTGGTTTGCACGTGGGGCTATTACAATGGGAAAAAAAGAGAGAGATAACACATTTTGCGACGAAGTTCTTCTTTAAGAGGTCTCGTATTGCCAGGCGAGAGGCAGTTTAGAAAATAGAGGGAAAAGCCACAGAGAGAGAAAAAGGCAGGCCGATCGGATCGGTTGTTTGTGTATGAGAGAAAGAAGACGATGAAGTCCCTTCTTGATCGACAGAGCGGAAACTTTTTTCTGTTGTGGGGGAAGAAAAGACGAGGCAGGCTGGGCAAAGAGCAGGCAGGGCCGAAGAGACGGCAAAAGCGACCGGCAGGAGCAGGACAGGCGGAAAAGGGAAAAAGGTATGGGACGGGCGAGGGCGGACGCAACGGGCGAGACGAGAGAAAAGAAAAAAAAAAAAAAAAAAAAAAAAAACTGGGCTACCTGCGGTTGCAGACGGCCGCTGGTTGGACGACTGGCTTTGTGTGTGTGTGTGTTATTGTTCCTCCTTTATTGTGCTTCTCTGCAGTCATATTTGTTGTGTTATTTGTGTTATATGGTTCTCTGCAGTCAGATTCCCTTGCCCTTATTTTCTGCCTTTTTTCGATCGTGATTGATTCGCACTGGAGAGCAGTGGATAGTTGGTGTGATCCGCACGGGTCAAACCCTCCAGCGGTTAGTTTAGTCTCTCGCGGCCACCCACTTGGAGCAGGTCTTAAAAGATCTTTTCAGCACCCCCCCTATAAAAAAAAGGAAAAGACAGCGGCAAATGCAAACAATACAAACACAACGCTGCTGCCATAGTTATGCGAAGCGGCTGGCGCCTTGTGTGATGATACTTTGCAGACACTGTTTAAATTGGTTCAATATGCAGTTCTCGTTTGGGGGCGCGGTGAGAGAGTTGGCAGGTTTTCCCCCCCTGGAATCAAAGTGTCCTAGAACACGACGACGTAAATATATCCCATATACATTACTTCTTTAGCATATAGTAATACGACATACTCTCGTAGATGTGTGACTGTTGACGTCGAAGAGCCGGTGAACTGGTCCGAAGCAAGAGCGACGCATGCGCAACCAAGTCACGCCTGCTGCGTCGAGCTTTGCCAGCTCGCGAGCTGCCTGGATCGGCGCCGAGTTACGAGTAGACAAGGGAAGGAGCGGGTGGACGGCAACGAGAAACTGCGCTGTCTCCAACCCTGGACGGGAAGGCGCGACCCTGGCATACGAGAACATCTCCGTAACAGAACAAAACCCACCCAAGCGATAACAATACTGCTCGTAATAATACACCGTATTAGTACCGGGGGAGTTTTGAGTGCGATTGAGTGGGAACCAATGCTCTCCCGTATCATGAGCATCGCTTCATCCTTTACGACGTATACGGAGTGCGCGTACAATGTTTGCAGTACGACGTACGTAACTTCATACGTCGGACGATGTACGAGTAATACGACGTAAAATACCTTGCCCAACACAGAGCGCCCAGCCAGCATACGCCATATTACACATAGGAGGCCATAGGAGGTTGGAGGGGGCGGCAAGGCAGCCTTGCAAAACGCATCAATTTAGCTCCCACTGCTATATTTGTGATGTGCTCCTTCCCCTAAAGGGCTCCTGCTGTTTTTTTGTGTTTTTTTTGGGGCCTCTCTTGCCCCATGTGGAGGGGCAGCCACGGCCGTCTCTTGTTTTGTCTTTTGTCCCTTCTCTGCTTGGCTTCCCCAATACGACGACAAACACCAGTAGCAGAACAGGGGAGGGGGGGAGCTGGTCGTTCTCGCAACGCAAAACACAACCGATCTGAGCAACCCCTGCTGTGCATCAGCCTTTCTGTTTCTCCCTCTCCTCACCACCACCCCCTCCTCCCTTTCTCTCCCCCCCAGTCGACACCCCCAATTTTTCCTTTTCGCTCGCCTTTTTGCCAGGATCGCCATCGGCATACGACATACAAGGAAGAGAAGAAAGGGAAAAAGAAAAGGGGGCGGGGGGGGGGGGGCGGGGGGGGTAGGGGTAAGAAGTCCGAGGAAGAATGTGGACAGTGACGGAACAGGGACATCGCCTGAAGTTGCAAGTAGAGCATCGACGAGGAAGGGGGGGGGCCGGGGGCGTGTGCCAACACAGCGAGGACGATGCTGCCAGGAAAAGACGAGAGAAGAAAGGGGAGAAGGCCAAAAAGAAAAAGAAAAAAAAGTAAGCCGTTGCGAGATTAGGACATTGACGAGTTTAGCAGGCAAAATCGACAGGACAAAAGTCCAAAAAAAAAAAAAACAGGAACCCAAGCCAAAAGTCAAGAAATGCCCAGCAATACAAAATGCTTAAAGGCCAAAAAAGCTAGGTTCCGAGAAAAGCCAAGAATGCTTCGACAGCTTGTCTTTCCTCTCAGTTGGGAAGAGCTCGTGCAGTCCGGACACCCTTTTTTTTGGTTTGTGTTTTGTCAAGCATCAACCCTTGAACGGTCCCACCACTCTCTTTCTCTCACTCCCCCTTTCTGCTACCGCTATCAAAGAGGTCCCCTGCGCTCCCGCGACAGATCTCCACAAAACAAAAAAAGCTCTCGGTGCCATTGACCCCAAGGGCAAAGGACGCTGCCAGAGAAGAACTGACTGACTAGAGGCACGAGCAACTGTTCCGTCTTCTCTCTCTGTCTGTCTGGTATCCTCGTCGTCGATTATTATTAAAAAGCTCCTGTCGGACTCGTCCTCTCTCGCTTGCTTCTTTCTCTCTTTTCTCTTCTTGTCTTCAGTCTTCGTTACCGTTGGCCCGGCCGCTTTCACAAACTAATACCCCCCCTCTGCAAGCAGCAAAGACTTTGAGCTCTGGAGCTCAGGTAGTTGTTGTGCAATAGCTGCCTTGGTTCCTGGCGAATCGTCTTTTCTGCTTGCTTATTGCGCCTCTTTCTCTTCTTTTTTGTGTCTTCTTAGTCTCACCATTTTTTTGCTTTATCTGCTTTATTCTTTTCTCTCTCTCTCTCTCTCTCTCTATCCTCTCGCCCCCAAATAGATACCTGTTCCCTCATAAAGATCCCTTAGAGCTCACTTAGAAAGGAAAGGCCTTTTATTTCCAGCGCATTATCACACTCTTATTTGTCACTTAGACGGCCACTTTTTATTACCCGTTCATACTCATATATTACACGAAGCCCTCAGCATTTTCGTCACACTGCATGTTCGCTTTTCTGTTTTTTTTTTTGTTCACATCCGGCTCGGCGTCAACTCATACCCTATAGATTCAGCAAATTGTGGCTCGGTTCTCGGTTCGATCAATTCACAGTGCATTTGCGGCCTAGCTCGTTGGCTTTGTCCGTGGTTCATTTCTCGTCATCTTTCTTGTCTCGCTTTTTTTCCGTTTTTATTTTATTGTTCCCCCTCTTGCAGTCTCTCCAAAAACTCGTCACGGGTGCAGTCATCCTGCAGGTGCCATCACATTTTCAAACCATTACTGTTTGCTTGTGCCCACTCGTCACCACAAACCCGCCTTTCCTATTTTTGTTGGTTGCCAATCGGCGGTGCTGTGCACATCTGATTCGGCAATTCTGAAGTTGTGCAACCTTGTCTCGGTCTTCTCGGTCTTCTTTTTTCAGCTCTCCTCTGCGGCATCCTGCGCGTGTTCTTTTTTCGTGCATTTGATCGTGCAGAAAGAGGCATTGCCACCAAAGCTCAGATCCTGGGCTGTTGTGTATCCATACTGGTAAAGTCTCAACTCCTCCACTGCTGCTGCTGCTGCTGCTGCTGCTGCTGCTCTCTGCGCTAGTGCGGTCAGGAGCACCCTTTTCCGCATTTGAATCAGCTTGGCGTGGAACCGCTCGGCGAGTGGACACTTTTTGTAACTAACTCCGCCAGAAGAAAGAAGAAACTAAAGGAAAAACACAATAAGAGACATGGCCAGCCAAGTCTCCTCGCCCACCACAGCCATCCACCCCACCCTTGCTGGTGAGCTGCCGCTGTTCTCGCCAGGGAGCAGTGCTGTGGAGAGTGCTGACGGACTTACGATGGCGGATCGCCGGCCCAGGTCGGCCTATAATAACAGCAATCCGCCGTCTTGGACGTCCATGGACAGCCAGATCCACGACAAGCATTTTCCCAACCATCACCTCCACCACCACCACAACAGCAACAACAACAACAACAGCAGCCGTCTGACTGCGTTTTTGCCGTGGAAGCATGCCGACGGCCTAGGCGAGCCCATTGCCCTCAGCAGACCGCAGTCGGCTCGAGCTTCGCGAGCTGGTCTCTTGGGAACGACGACGGCAACTTTGCAGCAGCAGCAGCAGACAACAGACAGCGCGGCGTCTCTGGCGTCGCTTGCGTCGCTAGCGCGCAACCACAGGCCCGAGGCGCTCTCTCTGGGCAGTGTGCTGAGCGGAGCCATGCAGGAGCCATCTGCGGTGACAGCCACGGCTGAGGCTGAGGCTGAGGCGTCGGCTGCGGAGAAGACGCCGGGTCCTGTGGCGACGACAATGTCTTTGCAGCAGCAACAACAGCAGCAGCAGCAGCAGCAGCTGACAGAAGCGCTGAACGGGCTGGACCTGGCGCGGCGCCATGCGGGTGCAGAGGAAACGACTGGGACGATTGGGACGACTGAAGTGACTGATGAAACGACGGGGACGACGCAGACGACGCAGATGACGCAAAGCGCCAAAACGACCCAGCCAACGACTGCAATGACGGAAACAACAACGCCGCCGCCGCCGGCCGACGCCGCGCTGGCCAGCCTGCAGTCGCCGTGTTTCTACCACCAGCGCTTCGACGACGCCGTGGACATTGACCGGGTGCTGGAGGAGATCAAGAACGACGAGTGGATGTCGCACTCGCGGCTGGTGCAGACGGCGACAGGAGTGCGGGAGGTGTCGAAGCAGCTGCAGCGGCGGCCGATCCGGCGGGCGGTGCGCAACATTATGATTGTGACCAAGGCACGCGACAACCAGCTTGTGGTGCTGACGCGCGAGCTGGCCGGCTGGCTGCTGGCGACGCCGCGCTACGGCCGCGACGTCGGCGTCAACGTGTACGTCGACGCCAAGCTTCGGCACTCCAAGCGCTTCGGCGCCGCCTCGCTGGTCGCTGCCGATCCGCGCTATGCTGCCATGCTTCGCTTCTGGACGCCCGACCTGTGCTGGAGCCAGCCCGAGAAGTTCGACCTCGTCATCACCCTCGGCGGCGACGGCACCGTCCTCTTCACCAGCTGGCTTTTCCAGCGCATCGTGCCGCCCGTGCTGTCCTTCAGCCTCGGCAGCCTCGGCTTCCTCACCACCTTTGAGTTTGAGCGCTTCCGCGACCACCTCGACCGCATCATGGGCGCCGACGGCATGCGCGTCAATCTGCGCATGCGCTTCACCTGCACCGTCTACCGCAACGGCGAAAACCAGACGGCCGCCTCTGCCTCCGCCTCTGACCCGGCGTCGTCCACCACCAGCGGCGAGCAGTTCGAGGTCCTCAACGAGCTGGTCATCGACCGCGGCCCCTCGCCCTACGTGTCCAACCTGGAGCTGTACGGCGACGACGAGCTGCTGACCGTGGTGCAGGCCGACGGCTGTATCTTTTCCACACCCACCGGTATGTTTCTTGCAGTGTTTTTGTCTATCTCTGTCTATCTCTCTTTTTTTTTTTTTTTTTTTTTTTTTTTTTTCTTTCTCTCACTAACATCCCAGGCTCTACCGCATACTCGCTCTCGGCCGGCGGCTCTCTCGTTCACCCGGACATCCCCGCCATCCTGCTGACCCCCATCTGCCCCCACACGCTGTCCTTCCGCCCCATGGTGCTGTCCGACACCATGCTGCTCCGCGTCTGCATCCCCCGCCACAGCCGCGCCACCGCCTACTGCGCCTTTGACGGCAAGGGCCGCCTCGAGCTCAAGCAGGGCGACAGCGTCACCATCACCGCCTCGCCCTACCCCTTCCCCACCGTCACCCGCACCGACACCGAGTGGTTCGACTCCGTGTCGCGCACCCTGCGCTGGAACACCCGCGCTGCCACCCAGAAGGGTTTTGAGCCTGGCCGTGCCACCGCCTCCGCCGCATCCTCCGCTGCCACGTCGGCCGCCGCCCGCGGATCGGCTCTCACCGACCGCGACAACAGCTCCTCTTCTGCCCATTCCGCCAATGCGGCCGCCTGTGCCGACAACGACGCCGACGATGTCGACTGGGACATTGACACCGACTCGGGCTACTATGCCAGCGAGGAGGGCAGCGTGAGCGCAAGCCCGCTACGGCGCCAGATGAGTCTTCTGGGCATGTGACGGGGCCGTGCTGTGGCTGATCCAGCGAGATGAAAAGGCGGCGGTGGCCTGGAGAAGTGAGACGTGGGGGGCGGCTGAGGCTGGAGAGGCTGGAGTGGCTGGAGAGACTGGCGCACTGGAAGATGAGAAAACGAACATGGGTCAACGATGAGGCCAAGATAACAAGATCAGGCAATACTCTTTTTTCCTTTTCAGTTTTTTTGGTGTCTGACGTTGGGGTCTCGCGTTTTATATCTCAAGATCTCTTCCTGAAAGCAAGCAAGCGACAACTATCGAGGCTTTTATTTCGCCTTTTTTTTTTCTTTTTTTTCTTTTTTTTCTTTCCTTTTTCCTTTTTTTTGGTTCTCTACTTTCTTGGACTTCTTTTTCCTCTTTGCTTTCTCGTTTCTCTTTTCCACTTTTTCCTTTGTCAAAACGACATGTCGACACCACTGAGCTTTACGACCGCTTCGGCTGCTTTATGTTTGTTTTTTCTCAGACTCTTGTCAAAAAAAAAAACATGTAAACATGTCTATATTTACCCACCTACTTACATATGCATCCGCGCTTTGCCTCCCGTTCTTGAACACGACTGATGTGTCGCCGCACACACCGCTGCTGGTAGAGCAAACTGGGGGAAAACCCGTATTGTACAGAGTATATATTTAGAATACTTAGACAATTGTACATATACATACTACAGACACACAACATCCGCAATAGATAATACATACTCATAACAATCTTGAAAGCAAAAAGATCCCAAACGAGAGCCATTATACTCAAAAAAAGGACAATATACACAACTACCTTCTTTTTTTTTGAGCCCTCCCAGAAACAATAAACCCTTACCTCTTCCCCCTTTCCGAGCCTTGCCATTTCTCCTCTGAACGGTCCAGTCATAAACAAAACGAAAGGGGGAAACAAAAACCCGACAAGCCAACCAAATCCGCCAAGAACCAAAAAAAAAACAGAGACAACATTATGCACAGTTAAGAGACATACAGTTACCACAGCCTCCAATCCAACGATACCTCCAGAGAGAGGGAGAGAGAGAAAAGCAAAAAAACAAAGCTTCAAAGCCGAATTTTCAAACCAAGAAAAAAAAAAAAAATTGAGTTAAAGCACCCAGGAATTGCCCCCCTTTCCTACCTCTACTTTTTTTGCCGCCAGCCCCATTTTGCTTTTTCTTCTCTCCCCTTAGCGGCTCTTTCTCCAAGCCAACACTGCAGCCGGCCTTGCAGCAATGAAGTAATGATGAGTTGAAGCCGTCCCGTGTTTCGCGTCAATCGATATCGTTTTTTGGTTCAAGACGGCATAGACCCTCGGAGGATAGAAGAAAAACAGAAAGCCGAAAACAACACAAAATAAATCCGACCCGCATGGCATTGCTCGTCCTATTCAACTTGGCTTCTCATCATTGGACAATGGGCCCTTATCAAGGTCAACCTCCAGTAGATCTTTCCCCCCATTTCCTCCAGTGAGAAACATAAAGACGTAAAGAGGTGCTTGATACTGAAAAAAAAAGACGTTGCTTCGCATTGGCGAATGTCGATGGGAGGTGGTAAAGATAAAAGATTAAAAATTGTTAACATGCGTAACCCACATCTCCCAGCCTGGCTTCGCTTTGGGAACCAAAAAAGGGCAACAGGGGGCAACAGCGTCAAGTATGTGGTGTTTGTTGTTTGTTGTTTGTCCCCTCCATTTTTGCATTCATGTTCATCGCCAGTTGCCCTGTGACAGCGACAGAAGACCAGCCACGCAGTCCAGGTCACCTTTCTTGCTGGGACTGACTTCAGCTCCACGCATAAATCGCTCTACTTCGTCAGGTGCCGGCATGGTGGAGGCACGCATCAAAGGTGGCGCCACGCCAATGCCGCCACGACCAGGCGGCGGAGTTGACGACGATGCGTCGCTGTTCTCGGCCGACTGGTCTTCGTAAATGTCCAGCCCGTCGAACCCTTTGCCCCGGCCGCCTGCAGTCTTGCCGCCGGCGCCCGCCGGCTGCGGTCGAGTTGCGAGCATGCTTCTGCTTCCCTGGAGTTTGTCCAGGGTGCGTGCCTGTGTGTCGCCTCGGGACAATGGCAGCGGCTGCCTCCGGCTGTTGCTGGCTTTGATGTTGCTTCTACTTCCGCCAACGCTCGCGTTGTCGGAGCCACTCGCCAGTCGTGGCTGCGACGGGCCCAGGACAACGTAGCCATCTTCGTCAGGGCTCCAGTTCTCCTTATCGGAATCGTTGCCTGACAGGAGAGTGGAAAGCTTTAGCCTCTTTTTTCTCTCTCCATCGTCTGCAGCGGCCACGTCCTTCTTCGGCCGGTCCCCGCCGTGGCTGGTGGACCATGTTTCTTGCGAGCGAGGCAGGCTTTGCATTCTTGCTACACTGCTCGAAGCACGGCCCAGCTTCGGCCGCTTGGTGCCACCTGCTCGTGGCACAGCCGGCCGTGTTGGCGTGTTTCGCCGGCTGCCGTTGGGCTGCAGAATGGATGTGTTGCCAGGCGATGAGGCAGCAGTGGCCGAAGCTGAGGTCGAGCGGAGGAGGCTGATGGCAGCAATGGCCGAGCCGCTGGCCTCGATCTGGGCCTGTGCGCTCAGCTCGTCGTCCACACGCGTGTCGGCATCGCAAACGGACTCCCACACGTGGACGTCGCGCGAGCGGCCGCGCAGGAGACGCGGTGGCTGGGGCGCCGGCGCCGACGTCGACGCATTGGCCAACGGGCCCGTCAAGCTGGAAATGGGTGGTAGTGTCATGCCGAGGCTCGACATCGCGGAGCGGCTTCGCTCCAGGCCGGGTCTCCGGATAGCGGGAAGTGGTGGCAGAGGGCTTTCGCGGCTTGTGCTGTTGACGGTGTTGCTGTCGCCGCTGCCGCCGTTGCCGCCGCCGCTGTTGTTGCCGGCCGTGGCCGTACCCCTTTTGCCAAGAGTCACTGCTGGTTGTGGTGGGGGCAGTCGCGGTGGCGATGGCGACATGCTAGCAATGACTTCAGCCTTGCCATCCAGCGAAAGAGACAAGCGAAAGGGTCTTGAATGGCTGGTCTGTTGTGGCGTGCATTGCGGAGGGTGTGCTGGCAGTGGTTGGGAGGAGTGCGACGATTGCGACGATTGCGACGATTGCGGGGTTTGCGAAGACTGCGACGGCCGCGGCGGCGGCAAGACGGACGTTGTGGGGGTTGCTACGAAAAGCTCTAGCTTAGCAGGGTCGCTCTGCGACTCGTCTCTGCGGAGACGGGCAGCACCAGTCGATGACGGCGTCGAATACGAGCCGTATGCGTTCCAGCGGTTGGCCAAATAGCCCACCGAGCCCACGGAACTCGAAAACGAACGAAGAGAGGTATTGCCAACACCGTTGTCCGAGGCTTCGGTTGCGCCCTGCTCCCATCCACGTTGCTGCTCCTGCGGCTGCTGCTGCGACTGCTGCGGTTGCTGCGGTTGCTGCTCAGCAGCTTTCCGCGCCAGTGCCTCGGGTAGCCATGGGCCCAGTTCGGGTGACGACAAAGGAGTTGTTGAGGGCGCAGAGGTGGCGACGGGATTCATGGGTGCAGAGCTTGGGCTGAACAGCTGGTGCTGTGGCGGTGACGACGACATCATGGTAGCGTGCGAAGACGAGCTGTGGCTGAACGGGTCGGACGAAAGTACATGCATGACACCGTACCGCAGTGCGGCAATCTCCTGGGGGGTGAGGGGACGCGACTTGCGCCGGTCGTTTTGTCGTCGGTTCTGAAACCATATCTGGACGGAGAGGGACTCAGTTAGTATGCAGAAATGCGTCGAGGAATTGGATAGGATTTAGAGAGTGTGGGCTCCGGCGCGTCCGAGTCACGTAGCACCACGCGGTCGACAAAAGTAATGGGGGAAAATGGGCTTTACCTGAACTTCTTTTTCGTTCAGCGAGACTTGGCTGACAATATCAAGGCGCGCTGTCTTATCCGGCTTGGGATTCGCCTGGTAGGCTGCCTCAAGGATTTGCTTGTCTTTGGCACTACAAGGCAAAGAGAGTTGTTAAAACAATTGCAAACATGCCATTAGATCGAGACAAAGATTTGGTGTCTTATCAGCCGCAGAAAGCAGCTGAAGAGCGCGCTTTTGAACAAAGCAAAATAAAGAAGAAAGAAAAAAAAAACAGCACGTACGCAGTTCTCTTCCGCTTTCCCTTGGGATGGCGTAGAACATTTTGCTCGGCGGCGTCGGACGAAAGCAAAGAGCTATCGCCAGCTTTGCCACTGTCGCTGCTGCTGCTGCTGCTGTGGCTGTGGCTGCCTCCATTGCTGCTCTGAGGTGAGGAATACAGCTGGTGCACATCGGCGGACGCGTGACTACCGAGCTGAGGAAGACGTGGTTGCGGTGGCGAGCTGGCGGACGCCAACGGACGAGGCGACGATGCCGACGCGGTGGCCTCCATGGCGGAACAAAGAGAAGAGAGAAGAAAGAGAAGGGGAGAAGAAGAGGAGAGGAAAGGAGAGGAGAGGACGCGAGTCAGGAAAGACAGTTGGACAAAAGAACGGAAGATGCTTGAGGCATGTACGGAAGAGAGAGGAAGGAAAGAGAGAGAGAGAGAGAGAAAGAAACAAGAAGTCAAGGAAGGAAGGAACGAAAGACTAGGTTTGAGAAAAAAGGCACGGGAATTTTAAGAGGCCTAATACAATAATACGAGATACAAGACAACTCCGCAATACACGCGAAGCGTGTTGTAGTGGTTAGAGAGAAAGAGAGGGGGGGTCCCAACGGTCCCGCGATGTAATACTCCACAATACGCAGTCTCGTAATGCTCCACTACGACGCACGAGTACTCGTATGGATACGCAGTTAAATGGCGGCGCGGCAGAGCTGCGTGTACCTCTGGCGAGTTTAAAAAAGCAAACACAGACTACGTCCTTCGTACTATTATCTCACAGTTGCGTAGCTCGTTCTTGGGCCAGGAAATTGTCAACAGACTGCCACCGGTTTGTTCTCCCCGGCATGTTAAAATGGCGTAGGGAAAGAGCGACACGATGGGACTAGACAGAGGAAGGCACGTCCTGGACGCGGCTGCCAAAGGGAAATTTCCATTGCGACCAGCGGTTGAGGAGGACTAATACTTGTAAATACGGGTAATGCTACAAAGTGATTATTGCTCGTGTGCGTCGTACGAGTACAGAGTAATAATACGGCGTACGGTGTATTAGTACTCTCAGCACCAAAAACGTGTAAATGCGTGCGCTCAGTTACAAGTGGGCTGTACGGAGTACGAAATTAACAGTCCGTACGAGTATGTCGTATGTATGAATCTGCAGTCTGCCCTGGCCGAGTTTCGTGACAGAGCTGCCCCACTGCGGGCTCGTGCCTTCCACACCAAAGCGCCGCGTCCACCAATCAGAAGACGCGCAGCTCTTCTGACTGTCCAGAAAGGGCAATAACGTAAATAGAACCACCGGGCTGGTTGACCAGACGACAACACCAAAAAAGCTGGGCACCTCAGGACAAAACCCAGAGTGTCCGGTTTTTATTTTAAAACCTGACCAAAAAGCGCGTCTCGACCCCGGCCTTCCTTTTTTTTTTTTTAAATAAGAACTCGTTACTCGTACCGGTAAACTCGTACTCGTATTGTTGCAAAGCTCCGTTTCCTTGCAGCATTTTGGAAAACGGCAAATTAACACTGCATATTTTGCTCTGCCCCCAAAAGGGGATGGGATGATGCCGAGTGCCAACGTTGAAAAAAAGCACTTTATGAGTACGAGTACTCAACTCTCTGCGAGAAGTCAAAAGTCCCAAACTAATACTCCGTACCCCAAAACGCGTTCCAGACTTCATCTTTATCGGATCTTTCCCATTCCTTCTTACTGTCCCCCTTCGTTCTCCATGGTTTTCGCAAATATTCTCCCTAGCCACTCGCCCCTCTTAACGAAATATGAAATATGTGCGTCGCGGGACAGAAGATGCGAAATACGGCAATTTTCCTAGAGGGCATTTTGAAGGGCATCTAAACCCCCTCCACGTTATATGCACGTCGTATTACTCCGTACTCTATACTTTTTGATTACGGAGTACGGAGTACATGCACGGTCCTTCGTCTCCAGCTCGCGGCGACATAGCTTTCGGTCCATTGCAGCGCCAATTCGAACGCGCGCGGCAGCTCAAGAACCAATGGCACGCTAAAGGCTCGTGGAGCTTACATTGCTGAAAGCAATTGCACGGAGCAATCGTGTAATACGGAGTACTCGCACCAGAGATGGTTGTACTCCACGGAGTGCTACTCGTGCAAAAGTGCAGAGGCCAGCCCATTGGACAAAACCGCAAATTTGCATGCTGCTGAGTGGACCCCCGACTTCGAGTAATACTTTGTTGTAAGATGGCGTCGGCTGGTCTTCCATGTCAAAGCTTTAATTGTGATACAAAGTATTAATACTCCGTATTGTCGCAGCGTATCATTACAGTAACACGACGTGCACGAGTAGTATTGAGATCGATGCCAGAGTCAACAAACTACAGTTTGCTGTGCATGCTTGGATATAGCAAAACAGATCTTGTCTGTATGGTAACCTTTGTTTTGCTCTGGTCTCCTCCAACTGCGGCTTCAATGCCACTGCCACCTTCCAGAGTGTTTTCTCTTCTTTGAGTGTTCCAGCCAAACGCGCGTGCCAGTCGCGTTATCGACAGCGACAGCGACCCGTTCCCGCTGAGAAAACTGCTTTCGATGGCTTTAGATCTCTGTCGGATTTATTCTTGCCTTGGGGTTTTGCCGTACCTTTGACTTTCTTTTTCCGCATCTCGGAAAGCTCTGGCGAGGACGGTGCCTGCTGGGCATCACGTTGCGTTGCCCGCCACCGAGACCTGGCCCGTCGCCATGTCGAGCCCCGAGAGGGCCCGGCGGAACATTTCCAGGGCAAGGCTGGGCTGGTAGAAGGGGATGAAGTGGCCACAGTCGTAGACAACGGCAAAGCTCAGGTTGCCAAACTCGCGCACCTGGCCGCGTGGAGGCGTTTTGCCGCTGCCGCTGCTTTTTCCAAGCGGGCCGCCCTGCTCGGGGTCGCGGTCAAAAACCAGCGGCGTGTACGGTCTTGCCTGAAACTGGCGAGCCTGCGCGTGGTTGAGGGCGAGAGAGACAGCCTCGCCTCCAAACCTGTGATTGAGCAGATGAAAGCTAGTGTGAGATCAGGGAGTCCTTTGTGCCGATCACGGCCGTCCAAGTCGGATGAAAACCGGCTCACCAGTTCGCGATGTAGTCTGCGTCTCCGTGCATAAGACTGTAACAAGATGTCACGTTTAGAGAAAAGAACGACCGCGAGTCATTTGGTGTCAACCACATATATTGCGACGGACGGAGTAATAATAGTGGGGAGCATACATGACGCGGATGCCTCTGTCGAGCAAAAACTCCAGGTCACGCCGAAAGACCGGATATACAAAGTCGCCTGACCGCGCAAAAGCCGTGAAGATGTCGTCGCTCTGCGGCTCATACGTCACATTGGCCAGCTCGGGCACGCCTGAAATGCCCAGACCATCTCGGGTCGCAGCCAGGTTCAAAAAGGACGCAAAGTCTTCGGAGATGATGGAGTCGCCGCTCGATCGTCGAATGTCGTAGGTGTTGCGGCCGCTGTAGGAATAGTACGGACCCTCGACATTGTCTCGACCTATTTTTGGTGGTTTGTTTTTCCATTTCAGTCAAGTCAGAGAACCATGAGAAGGCCGTGAGAAAAGCAAAAGAGCGTACACATGTAAGCTGCCTCGGCACACGAGGCAATGGCAACGGCGCTTTTCAAACCTCTGTTAGCAAATGCTATTTTCATGGACTTTTCCACCTTCACAGTCCCCGAAAAAAAAACTCGTCAAAAAAGACGCTCAACCTTTTGCTGTCACGATTGTAATCGCTTAAGCACTGTGTGACTTGGTCCAGACAGCCGTTCCGCATGTGGCAGGCAAAGTGCATGTAGCGGATGACTATTTTGTTTTAACAGACGATACGAGTTAGTAGGAAGAAGAGTGCTGTATTTTTGTGCACACTTTGTGTGAAATCAGCAAGATTTAAACTAGGCGCTATGTAATTTCACCTTCGTCTGCAACAAGAGTGAGGTTATACGTGTTGCTGGCGGTGAAGTTGGAGTACTGCGGTCAAACGTCAGAGTAAAGCACACCTGAAAGAAAACAAACCAAGAACGCGGGCGAGAGACGGAAAATGAGAAGAACTGACAGAGGGGAACTGAGAGAGCGGATCGATTATTCCGCTGCCTATGCCTAGCGTACCCAGCTCGATAGCCACTCCTGGAGTAGATCCGTTCCTGACTCTTTCGTTTTCATTGTAAAAGTGTTTGAAAAATGCTGGTTGGGTGAAAGGTCCAGGTCAGGCTCTGATTCTGCCTTGTTTGTCTTTGCTGCCCGCTTTCCGTCCCTTTGCATCAAAAGTTCTCTTACCTGGCCCATAGTGGCCGCCGTAACTTGAACCCAGCCCCCCCCAAAAAAGAATCAGAATTAAACGAATCCGGCGGTAAAGACAGAAGACATGCCGACTTGGAAAACCATCTCGCCCGTCGACTGCCACCTCGGAATGACATTCAACCAGGCCGACTCACCTTTCCGTCCATAGATGTACTTTCTTGGTCTTTACCACAGGGTCGATCTGTGGGAGGGCCTGCATGAACGTCTGCAGAACATTCCACAAAACTACAGCTGCTTTTTTCGTTGTGTCGATGGCCGGTGGTGATGCCGCTCCACTCAACTTTGGCGTTCCCAATGTCGAGGGTTGGCTGATGGTGGCATTCCTGTCGGCACAGCCACTACCAGCGCTGCCACTCAAGTCCTCGTACGAGAATCCGACCCCTACAGGTTGCGAGAGAAACAGCAAATTCGACACTTCGGACCATGAGTAGGCGTTGAGGGTGGTGTTGACAAGGTCTGGCGTCACAGTGCAAGGCCCCATTTCTGAACGATTGCTGGCTTTGCTTCCTCGGCAACTCGTGCCATTATTCCCTTTTGTTTTAGCCACAAACAGTTTTTGCGTGCTCAACTTCTCTCTCTCTGTGTGTGTGTATGTGTGTTCGCTCTGCTTTTTCCCTCGCCTTCTTTTACTCGCTTTCACATCTTCTCTCGCTCCAGGTGGAAATCGAAATGAGAAAAGTCAAAGAGGATCAGTTTCCTACGCACCAGCAAAGAGACCCAGCATGGAGTCGGAGCCCGGCCCACCATTGAGCCAGACTGTCAATGGCGCCTTTTCCGGGTTGCGACGGGCTTCGAAAAACCAGTAAAATATGTGAGATGATTCCTTCTTGCCGGTGCCTCCATAGCGCACATCATCGTCAACGTCTACAAAGCCGGCGAACGAGCGAACGCCAGGCGTTGTTTCGCAAAGAGACCCGACATCCCGAAAACGGACAGTCTTCCGCGCAGAGACAGTCACAGTTTGGTACGGATAGGTGCTCCTGCTTCCCTTATAGTTGCTGTTGATGCCCTCGTCCGGCCCGCGAAGAGGCTGCCTGCCAGAGACGCCGGTGGCTTCTGCACACAGCAACAAAACCACCAAGCTGCCAACGGGAACTCTCAGCCATGCAGGGCCTTTTAGTGCATGCATCGTTGCAATGCGCATCTTTCTTCTTTTCGTCCCGATCTTGTTGGTGGTGTATCGTGACATACATGAGAGTCTGCAAGATAGCAAAACACACTAACAATTCAACATAAACGCGGACACAGGTTGACAATTTACATCTCTTTAGTATTATAGGCTTAATTCTCATCTCTCTGAGTTTAAAATATCCCTTTTGATAACCTTCGCTATAATGTATGCCGTAGACTTGCTGCTTTTTGATTTCTTTCCCACCTAAACATCTAAAGAGTTTAATTAACGGATAATGACGCAGAGTTACTCCAGTTATAAAAAAAGAAAGAATAGCAAAAAAAGAACAAGTATTACTCCGTAGCAAGATCGAAAGCATGAGACAGCCCCTTCACGGTCGGTGCTATACAGGCATCAACGTACGGCTGTACGAACCTGTGTTATAGATGGCATGCTCTGGATGAATATCTTACGAACCTTCACGTTGAAAGGAGAATGTCCAGAAACCCAAAACAATACAGTATATATCTGGCCGTGTTAATTAGAATGTGTACCGTATAATAATTAAAATAGTATCCATACTCGTAATTTTTTTTTTTTTTTTTTTTTTTTTTTTTTTTTTTTTGGCTCAACCCCTCGTTGGGTTGTGAGAATCACAGCTGCCCCGCCACCAACAAAACGTTTGCCGCTCGCGTTCACCGCCTCCAGCTAGAGGTACGAGTGTATTTGAAGTCTATCTCTGCGGATGAAAAGTCGCATACAAAATCGCAGCAGAAACACGCCAAATAACAAATATAACGACAACGAGCGTTGACAATGCCACATAGTTTGCTGGAATAGAGTTCACGCTACTTATCTTCAATGTAGCTGCATGATGGGAGTACGGTTTTTTGCGTTCACGACAATATGTCGTCATGTGGTGGTTAAATTGCTGTAGACGGTTTATAAGAAAAGAAAACAAAACACCAAAAAAAGGCGTCAAACCCCTTTAAAATACACCCTCCCCTCTGTTTCTGGACGCTTCCTCTTGCGCAATTACCATACTTCGTATGTTTTTTTTTGTGGTTGGGTCTGTCTTTCTTCATTCTTCTTTCTCAACGTTCATTTTCCTCATGGTCTATTGTTCTTAACCTTCTTTCGTTGCGTTGCGATAAAAAAAAAGAGGCAGATAGAAAAGGTTTGGCAAATGGCTTCTTTCGCATCTCCTTTGTTGTCCAGCTTCACTTTGGTCATTGGTGGACCCATACACAACACAAACGCGCAAACACACTTGCATCCATATGCCGCTACCAGTCTACCTAAACGTCCCGTAGAAAACACAAACTGCGACTGCCAAGATGGACGGCGACAATGAATCGAAAGTGATGTGTCGTGCATTCCTTCTCCTTTCCCCTCTGGTTATTGTGGCAATGCCCCTAGGGGTTCTTTACAAATCGTCATCATCGTAGTCCTCGGGCAGAGGCATGGCGGCAGCAGTGTCCATTTCAGCCTTGTATTGGGCGAGCAGTGCCTCGTCGACCTGGGCGGTAGGGGGTGCAAGTGCAGGGGCGGCCACAAACTCCAGCGCCGGGTTGCCGACAAGCTTGCGGGCGAGCCACAAGAAAGGCTTCTCGAAGTTGTAGTTCGACTTAGCCGAAATGTCGTAGTACTGCAGGTTCTTCTTGCGGTGGAATGTGATGGTCTTAGCCTTGACCTTGCGCTCCTTGACATCGACCTTGTTGCCGCAGAGAACAATGGGGACATTTTCGCAGACGCGGACGAGATCGCCTATTCATGAGTCAGTGTGAAAAGCCCAACAAAATGAGAAGAAAAAAAGGCAGATAAAACGGAAACGGCACATCGTCAGACGTACGGTGCCAGTTGGGGACGTTCTTGTACGTGATGCGGGATGTCACGTCGAACATGATGATGCCGCACTGTCCGTTAATGTAGTAACCGTCACGGAGACCGCCGAACTTCTCCTGGCCTGCCGTGTCCCACACATCGAACTGGATGGGGCCGTAGTTCTGTCGCAGTAGTTAGCATACAAAATCATCCTCTGCCGGTTTCGCTCACGGGCATGTGAGTAATGTCGGGCCGGAACAAATGCAAGTCTCTTACTGTAGTGAAGCCGAGAGGGTGGACTTCGACACCGAGGGTGGCGATGTACTTCTTTTCGAACTCGCCAGTCAAATGACGCTTGACAAAGGTGGTCTATTTCGCAGATCCGTTAGCGCGCAAAAACGAATTAAGGAACGAACGAGAGAATGAAGGGAAAAAAAACAAGATCACAAAAAAGCTTTTTGGCCGCTGCATCGTTCCTCCGCACGACCGATCATTGAAAAATGAGGAAACCGATCACAGTGACAAGAAACCAATAGTTTCCGTACCTTTCCGGTGCCACCGTCTCCGACCAGCACCAACTTAAAAGTCGGAGTTTGGGTGGTTGAAGACGAAGCCTCAGCCATGATTATGGAGAGAAAAGAGCGACAAAGGGGAAAAAGAATATACAAGCGAGTCCAAGGAAAGCCGTTGAAAGACCACGAGACGGTTTGCACAATGATCTAAACTTGCAATGTTAGTAAATGTTATCGCT
This sequence comes from Raffaelea deltoideospora, assembly GCA_019925385.1. NCBI lineage: Eukaryota > Fungi > Ascomycota > Sordariomycetes > Ophiostomatales > Ophiostomataceae > Raffaelea > Raffaelea deltoideospora. The sequence continues at coordinate 216,465 of JADHKP010000001.1, forward strand.
TTCTTATAACGGTTTTGTTGAAGAGCTTGTGGCATCGCAAAACAAGTCCCCCCCCCCCCCCCCCCCCCCCCCCCCCCCCGGGAAAAACGGGGGGGGGGGGGGGGCCCCCCAGGCCCCGCGGGCCCAACCCCGCAACCCCCCCCCCCCCCCACCCCCCCCCCCGCCGGCCGCCGCGGCCGGCCCCCCGCCCCCCCCGCCCCCCCCCCCGGTGCTGAAAATGTGGTCAATGCCGAACCGCTCCCTCGTGTGGCAGTGTAGGTCCTCCTACCCACTACTTGCCCTTGCCCTTGCCCTTGCCTCCGCTCTCGTAGCTGTAGTCCACCGCCCAGAGCGAATCCCATATCACGCTGCGCTTCGAAGGGCTGTCCACAGACACGGTACTCGTCTCTCGTTGCACACTGGCTGGAGGGCGCGGATTCGCCTGAACCGGCAATTAGGGTCCGAGCAAAGAATCAAGAGGAGAGGCAGGTTGAGAAGAAGAAGCGGTGGTCCGTACCTCGGAGGCTTGGGTGCCATCATGTTGGCCAGCACCGGCACCAGCACCGGCACCAGAACTGGCACCAGAACTGACTACCGGGGTGGTGGGCTCGGGCTGCCTGGCCGCTGGGGAAGAAGCTGCCGCCGTGGACGACGCTGTCGCTGCCGCTGTCGATGTCGGAGTGGCAGCTGGTGCCGGAGGGCTGGCGGCCATGCCCCGAGGGCTGTTGGCATCGCTGGCCACGGCGGAGCCTCGCAATGCCGAAGCTGCTGCTGCTGCGCCGCCGCCGCCGCCGCCGAACGGCATCGCCTTACGAGAGCTCGTGCTCGAGCGGCGGCTTTCCAGACTGCGCGACAGCGACTTGCTGACCCCGTCAATGCCCGACGGTCGCCCGCCGCCGCCCACAAGCCCCAGTCCCAGGCTTCGTCCCGACGGCGTCCGCGCGTGCGTGTGGATGTCGGCCATCGCCTCCACCTTGTTGGCCGCAACCGTGGTCTTGCCCAGGCCCGGCGTCGATGGTGCCCCCGGCTTGTCTTCCTGCGCGTCGATCAAGTACCAGCGCAGGCCGTCCGGCAGGTCGAAGGGGTTGTCGATTTCAATGTCCTCGGTATTCAGCGATGCCGTCTCGTCCGTAGCCCCGCCGCCCGTCCCGCCCTGAATCTGCTGGCCCTGCTGGCCCTGCTGGCTCTGGTGGCCCTGCTGGTTCTGCTGGTTGCGCAGGCTCTTGGACAGGTCCACAACCATTTCCTGCACCCGCGTGATGCGCGCCACCAGCCACTCGCGGTTCTGCAGCCGGTGCATCTCCTGCTCCCGCAAAAAGTAATGTGGAAAGCCAATGTTGAAGGCCGCCCAGGCCCCGCTGGTCTGGTTGCGCGTGGGCAGAAACAGCGCCAGGTCGCCCTCCTTGAACTGCTTGAACGCAATCTTGTTGTGCGCCTCCTTCTGCAGCGCGTGCGCCTTTTCACGGTAGCTGCGCAGGTCGCGCTGCATCTTGCGCGCCACGTGCTCCACCTCCTTCACCCGCCGATGCACCGTCTCCGCGAACCCATCCACGTCAAAGTTGCCCACCGCCGCAAGAAACGCCGCGTACTGCTCCGCCTCGGCCTCGGCGTCCGCGCTGTTCATCCAATACAGAACAGCAGGATCTGCTGCCGGCGCTGCCGGTGCTGCCGGTGCTGCCGGTGCTGTCGGTGCTGCTGTCGCCTGTTGACCGGCCTCTGTTGTCGCTTGGGGTTGGCACTGGGGCTGGGACTGGGACTGGGGAGGTGGCGTGGTGGACGATGACAGTGCCGGCAACAGAACGCCCAATGACCGTCGCGTCGAGCCGTCTGCTGCCGTCGCCGGCGGATCGCCGCCCGGGCTTGCACTCAACAGCGCCGACCGCTCTGCGCGAGGCACTTTCTGGATCACCATCGAGCCGCCTTCTTCCCAGCTGACCGAAAAGCCCAGCCGCTCCAGCAGCCGGCACAGCCGGTCCGTCTGCGTGAACAGCCGCTGCGACACGTCCTTGGCCCGCTGCGTCCGCGCCTCAAACCGGCTGCTGACGCTGGCCAGCGCCGTCTGCGCATCCTGGTGCTTTTCGCGCACCAGCCGGAGCTCCTCCTCCATGCTGCCCACCAGCGACTGCTTCGCCGCCAGCTCGTCCGTCAGCCCCACCACCTTCTTCTCTTCTTCCTCGAGCCGCTTGCGCAGCACCTCCGACCCCGTCTCGCCGTCCGCCAGCACCGTCCGCAGCTGCTTCACCTCGCCCTGGCACTCCCGCAGCTCGCTCTCCAGCGCCGCCACCCGCCCCTTGTCTTCCGACAGCTTCTCGCGCAGCCGCCGCGACACCGCTTCCTCGCTGGCTATGGCCTCCTTGGACGCCGCCAGCTCCTCGCGCAGCGCCTGGTTTGCCGCCTCCGTGCGCGCCAGCTCCGCCCTGGCCAGCGCCATGTCGCCCGCCATCGTCTGCAGCTTCGACAGCGCTTCCGCCACGCGCCCGCTCACCGCTTCCACCAGGTCGGCCGTGTCGGCCGGAGGCGGCGTCGCTGCCGCCGCATTACTGCTCCGGTCACCACCCATCCAGGCCAGCTGCTCATGTAGATCCCGCAGCGCTTTGAGGTGCAGCTCGGCCGCATCCCCGACCGTCCGAAGCGTCTTCGCGCTCGCCTGTACCTCGTCTTGCGCACTCTGCAGCTGCTTCTGCAGCGATTCGTTCTGCTCGCGCTGCAGCCGCGACTCCTTGCGCAAAAACTCCACCTGGCCCTGCTGCTTCAGCGTCTCGTCCCGGCTCTCCTTGGCCAGCCGCTCCAGCTCCGCCTGCAGAGCCTGCACCTTCTCGTCGTACGACGCCTTTTCGTGCTCGCGAGACTCGCCAAAATGCTCCATCTCGTCCTCCGTGTCTTCCAGCCGCGCCTGCAGCCGCTTGATTTCGTTTTCCAGAGACTTGCGCTCTTCCGTAAACTCCCGCTTCAGCGCCTCCAGGTTTTCCAGCAGGTCCTTCTTCATCGAGTTGGCATCCTGCATCTGGCCCTTGATGTCCGCGCTTTCCGCCGCCCGGCTCTGCAGCTCCTTCTCCAGCGTTAGCGACCGCCGCCGCTCCGCCGAAAGATCCGCCTCCAGCGACTGGACCCGCTGCGCCATCCGCATTTCCCCTGCTGCTGCCGCCGCCGCCGCCGCCGCTGCACCGGCCGCTGTAACGCCACCATCGGCCGAGGTGCGGTGGTCAAGTGAGGGCCGTGGTGAGCGTGGCGTGGCCGGCTGCTGCTGCTGCTGCTGCTGCTGCTGTTGCTGTTGTTGTTGCTGTTGCTGCTTGATGGACCCCGTCGAGTCGGTCCGCTCCGAAAACGGCTGGCTGAAAGCAGTCTGGAACACGCCACCAAGGCTGCCCCGGGACGCTTGCGTCTGCCGATGCAGCAGATCCTCAAGCCGCCGGACCCGGCTCTCGGCCGTCTTCAGCTTGCCCTCAAGCTTTGCCTTGTCCTCTTGCAGGCTCCGCAGCACGTCGTCGTCGCCTCGGATCAGCAGCCCGCTTCGGCCCAGCGCCGCCTCGTGTACGCTGCCATTCTTAAAGGCCTTGATGCGCTTGAATTGCTGCTTCGTCGGCGACTTCAGCTCCATCAGGATCTTGCCCACGTCCTCAATGATGTCTGCATCTGCCTTCTGCCGCTGTATGCTCTCAAAGAAGTCGTCCAAGTCTTTCCTCGTCACAACCGGCCATTCGGCTTCCTCGCCAAGCAGATTCACCTCCAGCGCCGCCACCTGGTTCTCGGCAGACGTCACCGACGGCCCGTACGCCAGGTTGCCCATGGACTTGTGCCACTTCTTTCGCCGCTTCACCTCTTCGTCGTGGAACAAGGCCATCTCGTTGGCCAGCGTCGACGAGTCCGTCTTCACCTTCTCGAGCCACTCCCGCCGTTTGACGGCCTCGCTGCCAAACGACGCATACACATACGGGATCTGCTGCACGAGCCGCAGATAGTCAAAATGCGCCATGTCCTCCTCATCGCCAATGGCGCCCATTTGGCCCTTGACCTCGCTGCTCAGAGTCGTCAGCTCCGTGATGGTCCGCATAAAGTCGACCGACTCGTTGGCCAGCGCGTTCCGCGATCGCACCGCATAGCGGAGCATGTCGTCCATTTCCATCGCTCGGGCCTTCAGCGTCGGCAGCAGCCGCTCGGTATGCGTCGCTGCAATCTTGGACGCCTGCAGCACGTCGCGCGGCGTATCCGAGAAGCCCATGGTCGTGCCGTAGTCCGTGGCGATCTTGTTGGCCACAGCCTTGATGTCCTGCAGCAACTGCGTCGACTCCCCTTCGTGCGAGAGCGCCGACCGGTCGACGGCCCGTTCAAAGGCGCGCAGAACATTCTCGCATCCCTCAAACAGCTGGTTCGCCGAGCGATCCAGCTCCGAAGCCTTGGTGCTGAACCGTCGAAGAGCCGCCGGCGCTAGCTTGCCGGCCCGCCGCGCCGTTTCCACATCAACAAGATCCTCCAGCGTTCCGCCTGTTGCTTGCTTGCCGCCGCCGCCGCCCTTGGGCGTACTTGGCACTTCGCGCCCCTTCATGAACTGCAGCATGCCTGGCGGTATGGCAATGCTCCTGGCCAGCTCCAAGTACTGCTCCCAGCGCTTGACCAGTCGGCCATAGTCCTCCTGCGCGTCGCCGATCCACTTCTTGATGTCGACGTACTTGAATTCAACCCCCTTGACAACCGCCTCGAGATTCGTAACCGCAGCATCAAGACACCGCATCATGGCATCCATCTCGGCATACCGCTCCTGGGCATCCGACGCCATGCCCTCACAGTCGCTGGCCACCGACGCTGCCCATTTCTGCCGTGTCTCGAAAAGCTCTTGCCACGCAGCCAAAGAGCGCTGGTCGCGCAGGTCGTTTGGCGGATTCGAGACGCTGTACCGCTTCGGGAGGGGCAGCTCAAGTTGGCCCAGGACCCCGGATCCGCCGGCGCCGCTCTGGGTGGTGCGGGCATCGAAAACATATAACTCGCTCTAAGCCGGCGAAAATACCCTCGTTAGTAACCCTACAGGACAGCAGTGGGAGAGGCATAATCGACACAAATGACACAGGATGTTTCAACTGTCGGGTGAGTTCAACAACTCCATATCAGAGCAAAACACACCTCATTTTGAAAGGCTGCAAACTTCAGAGCCTTGCCTTGAGGAGTCAGAGCGATGATGCAGTCTGGAGGAATGGACGTTTGCCGGCTGACGGTTGTCCTGAAATCATCCAGTCTGACGCAAAGTTAGATAATTAAAACAACAGCCCACCCCGTTAAAAGAAAGAAAGAAAGGCAGAGAGGGGAAGGGAAGGGAGAAGAAGAAAGTCGACAACATACGATGCTACCCGCGCAAAGTCCAGCTTAAGGCGTTGACCCGTATGGGCTATCAACACCAAGTTGGCCATTGCAAGACATGACCATCAAGCTTGCCTGGCCCGAACAAGCCCCCGAGAAGCAGACAGATATAATTCTCCGGTATTGAACTTTCGGAAACGTAGGTGAGGAGAGAATAGGAGATGGTAAAAAAGAGTAAAAAGCGGTGCTTCCTGTTACAGCCAAATGTGCGGTGAATGTTTTGGTATCGTCCCAGCTATCACGGACCCCAACCAGCTTCGTACAAAAAGGTAAATGGAGTGCTTCCAGTAAAAAGCCAAAAAAAAATTACAAAGTAAAGGAAGAGCGCGACAATGATGCATAGAACAAACGCCACCCCCAAAAAATAAATGCTCTCCTCTGAACCTCGCCTTTGAGTACCGCCGCAAGTTGCATTTGCGACAGCAGTCAGATGAACCCCAAGTGTGGACGTCGTGGATTAATGGGGGTTCAGTATTTACTTTCTCAATACGGGAGCGGCGCCGCCAGGCTCTCAGCTGCCTGCTGCTAGCGTGACAGTGCCTGGTGGTTGTTGGGCTGTCTTGAGGGGGGCAAAACCTCTGCTAGATTACCAAAGGACAAGACACCAAAATACGCCACAGGAAGTCACATGCACCAGCCACACATGAGGAAGTCACGCGTTTGAGAGGCGCCCCTTCGTTTGACGAGTAAAAAGGAACCCAAACACGGCAGGATTTGTTCGTTTCTTTATGTATGGCAGAGAAGCCTACGTTAGCTCTGGCGATGGCAGAACAACAAGATACGCCTATGAGCGATGCCGACGCGCCGGCAGACGGAGCTGACGAGCTGGCGCGCCTGGTTCTCTCAGAAGACGAACAGCAAGTCTTGGAGCTGTACGAGCGCCTGAAAAGGCAACAGCTAGAGATTGCCTTGCTGAAATCACAAAAGTCATATGTTGGTGGTATGACAAATGCAATGCCTTTTTTAGGCTTGTTTGCTGTTCCGATCATTTTCAGATTCTCACAGCTGACCGGAATTCCAGGCTCGGACACTATCGAAGCACTCCAGGCCCGATTGCTCAGTGCTCGAGCTGCCTACGTTTTGCGCAATGAAGTTGTTGACAGCGTCCTGACCATTAATCCGATTCTTAAAGCGGTGCACGGCGCAACAACAGCATCGCCTATTGAGCGCGACCTCTTACCGGTTCTGGAGCAGCGCGATGCAGTGTCACAGGATGTTGCGCGACAGGCGACAGAACGACGAGCACTGCGAGACGAGCGAGCAGCTGTGGCTGCCGAGACCCGACAGGTTGAGCAGCAGAACGCAACCCTAGCTGCTGAGCTGCGAAGGCTCATTGCAGAGAAGGAGAAGCGCGAACTTGCAGAGGCGGGTCAAGATGCGACACCGGAGAAAGCACGGCTGGAAGCGGAGGTCAAAGCCAGCAGGCAGCGATGGAAGCTCATCAAGGGCGCAGCCAGCGCAATCGTGGCGAACAGCGGCGTCGATTGGGCACGAGATGCAAAACTACGCGACATCGTACTGGATCCGGAATAGGACCTCCAAAAACACCGACGAAAAATAGGTGTAGGAGATTCGGGCCAACGCAAATTGGCAAACTCCCATGATGGGGGAGCAGCCCTGATTTTATTTCACTTGTGACGAAGAAAGCGCCACAGAAAAGTTCCCAAAAACTTGTCTGTCCTATACGTCGTATAACGGGATACAGTGCTGCTGGGAGTCGCAAAGGAGCGGACTGCTGAAGCCACCAAAAGTTTGATAGCCGCCGTACTCGTATAGGGGACAGCATGTTTGGGCGGTTACGGGAGTATTCATATGCGTTGGCTTTGGCCGGCTGCTGAAAGGCCTTGCTCATGCTTGCCAACAGTGCGATATACGATTACGATACGGCATCCGGCGCAGCAGAAGAGGCCGATGCGCCACTGCCAACTCAACATTCGGCAGCCGAATTGTTGTTATGGAGGGTAAAAGCGCGTCCCAAAATCGGACGCGTCGACTTTGTTCGCTGTTCACGTGATTTGTGATTTGGCAAGCTGCGCAAAATCATCCAGAGACCCACTTTTCCCTCTGTGAAAAATAATGGCGAGTGAGAAAAACGTCCACGGAAATTTGCGAGCATGATTGCGAGGGGGAAAATGCGACGGCCATCAATAGAACGGCTGATACGAGTAGTCGTATTTTTTTCAGCGAATTACAAAGTACGGAGCACAGGGTACATCGTACGAGTACAAAATTTGAGCACAACATGCCATAAATATACTCGTAGACCACACATATCCATACTAGTACGAGAACGAAAGTATCTTTTCTAAGACGTTTGTTACCATGTGCACGAGTAAAGGACGAGAACGAAAAAGTACACACCCCCTCCCTTTCCACCCCCTTGTTGACGAAGTACTCCGTATTCGTACTCATATTTTCGCGCCAGTGAAAGGGTGAGTCGCTCTTACACGAAGTACTCGAATGGAATACGGAGTAAGCAATAATATCATTACAACGGCGTATTACACCGTACGGAGTGCTATGGGGAGTAATATTCTTTATTACGAGTACTTCGTAATACGTCGTAATACGTCGTATTCGCATGCACGGGTCCGTGTGAAAGAACATTGTATCTGTACTCGTTGGAGCTGGAAGCTTTGCATAATATTACTCGTAAGGAGGGTACCTCTACCAAAATTCCATTCAATATGACTGTGCCACTTTCCTCAGTCTTGCTACAACTCCCTTCCCCTCCAGACCAGACACACTCTTTCCAGACAAGTGTGTGGAACCTCACTTTTGCCGTAGGTCCTGCGACGCTTTCTCGACTCAGTTTTCGGCACACGGTGCAGGTTTGTTTCTGTGCTTACCCCTTGTTTGCTTTATGCAAATACGCTAGTGGCGCGCCATTGGGCGCTTTTTGAGAAACCATATAAAAGGTGTTTTTTTCACTACGAGTATACGAGTACCCTTACTTTGGACGGAGTACGACGTATTAATACCATATCCATACTCGCTATGGATATCCTTACTCCGTACTCCGTACTACGGAGTATGGATACACTTCGTTTCTTTGTACTCCTATCCATGGAAAACGCAACCTTTCTCGAGTGCTTCATATTAGAGTATCCATAGGACTACAGACTACGAGCACATAAAGACACCTTGTGCGAGTACATTCTGATTTAAGGCTTTGAGTGTGCCATGTCTCTATGTCTCTACTTGGAGCCCTCCTTTTGGTGTTGCTCAGTAATAACTGACTTTACAATCTCGTACTCGTCGAGCGAATGGCATGTATCCATAGTACTCGTACGTGGTTCTGATACTCGTGTAAGGATACTCGTAAAAAGTAAAACACAGCGAGCTGAGCATGGATAATAACGAAAAAATATGGCATGGACACTGCACATTACGATGTGATACAAGTACTCGTACATCGTAGTGGTTAGCACGCTGCCGTGCGCACCAAACATTTGTACCAAGTACACCCTACTCGTATTTCATTCCGTTGCTCATATTACGAATGTGTTACTCTGATCGAAGCTTCGAGAGAAGCCGAGTACGAAGCGCACTCCGTACGATACGAGTACATCGTACGTCGTACTCCGTAATAAGGAATATCCATACTTCATAGAGATGGTATGGTATGGGAAGAAAGAGATGTCGTAACACTAACGCAGCTTGGTTGGTTCTCTGCGAGGTCAACACAAAGAAATGATGGTGAGATACACATATCCAGAGTCAGAAGTACTACACCCGCAAAATAGCATGTACCAGTACTTTTCGATAGGTACTCGGTAAAAAGTACCAATACATAGGTCACTTGGCGGGGGGGTACATGTTAGAAGTGCATTAATAAAGTACCACCGCAGCAAGCGGTTCGGCCATCAACTCTGTAATAAGACAAGCAGCCAATCAAGTGTAAAGATAGTTACTGGTGCTATCCATAGTGTCAGCCACTGCGGATAAAAATGCATGCGACGAACAAACAAAGTACGAGTATTGCTATGGACGAAGCAGAACGGCATATCCATACGAGTAGGGGGTGCACGAGCGCGCACTATGACACGTAATATTGCGAGTGGCATTGTATCCATACACTCCTCGAAGAAGGCAATTCCGTGGATTGGTATGCAACAAAGCATCATATCAAGGTGACAAGACGCGAAGGGCAGAGAAGAAATCACAGGCGGAAGAAATTACACGGCCTAATACATTGAACACCGTCTTACTTCGTAGGTGCCGAAGCTTTCTACGAAGCTTTCTGAAGGCTCGATGTTGTTTTAGAGCGTGGCGCAATACACAACAATATATCCATACGAGAACTTTGTAAATAATGAGGTTGTCAAACAATAAAGAACAGCGCCTAGAAACGCTCAATACCATCGCTATAAAACATTACGAGTACACCGTACTCCATACTATGTATGGGCAGCATTTCGAGTACAAAGTCCGATAGACACTGGCATTGGCCTTGCTATTACGACACAATCTGCGGCGATCTCTGTCTGTGAGAAGACTATGGCGTACTCGCATTAAAACTTCGTACGAGTACGGAGTATGGATACGAGTACTCGTGTTTGGAGGAGGGGCAGTTGCGAGCGCCAGCGAGCCACTATCTGAGTAATGTACTCGTAAAGCCCTCTTTCCACTGGTATTGACACAGTACCAGTTTACGGCGGCACGCAGTACACAGGCCAAAGTACGAGTACAGTACCTGGTGTCTGAGCGACAGTCACACCCTTTTTGCCCCAGATCAGTCCGTCGCTCCCGCCCACCCCCCCTACCTGCCACCCTTTTTCCAAGTCCCCCCTCTGAATTTTGGGGGGTTCTGGCACCGCCCACCTACCACCAGCAAACGAGACCACCGCTCTTTGCCTGCTCTTTCCTTCCTTCTTTGACTCCGCGCCCCCTCGTGCCTTCCCACACCAAAACACGCACACAGTCTTTCCCCACCCGCCTACCATTTCCACCCTTTGGTCGCGCCTCCCTCTCAATCAGCCCGCCCATAGTAAAAAGGCCTGCCCTCTCTCTCATACTCTTCGTCCCTCTCTCGCTCTCCTCTCTCTCTCTCTTCTTTTTGGCACGCAAAATCTCCCATACAAAAGCTTCCCCAGCAAAATCGACAGCCTTTGCCATCGTCCCATACAAATCCGCGCCTCTCATATACTCTCTTACACGTCTTCACCGTACACACAAAATCCGTAAGTACTTCATGGTCCACCGCTATTGCTGCAATTCACAAGTCACTCAATCGCGCTCTGCTTTTTTTTACCGTTGCGAGTCTTTGTTCCCGTCCATTTGAAGCCCAGTAGGCTTCTCTTGGTGGGATTTGTCTATTGTCGCGCGCCGTTCTTTTTCGCTCTTGTCTTTTCGCCCTCTGCGCCCTCTTGTTTGCGCGCGCGCATATCGCTTCCCTGCAATTTTCAGCATCGCCCGCGTTGGTCTGCCCGCGCAGGCGAAACAACGCGATAGCAGCGCCAAAAAAAAAATAGACAACACAAAATTCCCATGGATGCTTCATTTTTGTTTTTTTGAAGCACAACAACACAATCCACATCACCAACACATTCACAACTCAACATCGCATGCCAACCACCAATCTCGCAATGGAAATGCACCTCATAAAAATTGCGATTGATCAAAAAGCAATTTGCGATTTTAATAAAAAGTCGCTTTTTTGCGCATGCAAAGCTTGAAAGCGACATTTTTTTATGTCATTTCTGCCCTGACTTTTCCCATTGACTTGATGGCGTTTTTTGATGAGGGACTTGTTGAGCTGTTTTCACAGAAAGCTTCTGTGGTCAAGAACACTGTTTGCACACAACTGTCCAGGAGGCGCTCAACAGCAGGACCTACCTAGGACTGCATTTTGTGTCGCATCAATTAGACGTCGCATCTCATTGGGGAGTCAAATTGCATTTCTGGATCTTACAGTTATCTGCATCTGAAAGTGCACAAGTGTGTTTACTTGCATTTAAGCAATGCGACAGCGGCACATTTCAAACAAACCTTGAAAAAAACACTCGGCTGAGCGCTCACTAACACACAATTTAGATCAAAATGCCTAAGGCAGCTGCAAAGACTAAGACCGGCAAGGTTGAGAAGCGCCGGACCAAGAAGGACCCCAACGCACCCAAGCGTGGTCTGTCTGCATACATGTTCTTCGCCAACGAGCAGCGCGAGAACGTTCGTGATGAGAACCCTGGCATCTCGTTTGGTACGTAAACGCCAATTGATGCTTCCTTGATGTTCCTAGGACGCGACTAACACCACCAAACAGGCCAGGTTGGCAAGCTTCTGGGCGAGCGCTGGAAGGCTCTGAATGACAAGCAGCGCATGCCATATGAGGCCAAGGCCGCCGCTGACAAGAAGCGGTACGAGGATGAGAAGCAGGCTTACAACTCGTAAAGCTCTCGCAAATGCCTTGATATCATGTGATTTTCTTTTTTCTTGTTTTCATCATTTTTGAGGTTTATTTTTTCCACATGTTCTCTGGGACGGACGGGGTGGTGGCGCGAGGGCAATGACACGGGAATGAGTTTATGTGCTTTCTCAGGTCGTTGTCGATGTGATTATAGCTCTTGGTCTGCTTTTGTTTTTGTTTTTTACGGATTGTATGAGGGGTAACTTCAATGTGGTTCGATGCGGTCGCAGGCTGTGGTGGGCAGCCCGGCCTCTGGCCTTTTCTGGGAATCCAATGCTCTTGTGAATGTCCGCGGCGGTTTTTCCAGCCCGCACAAGCGAGCAAGGATAAGCGGTTAAGGCAGCTGTACAACTAGTTAAGGTGTCTTAGTGAGAACTGGATCGTTGCGTTGAAAGTCGCTTTTGTGAACATCGGCCAGATGAATCTGTACTGTGACCATGTGACGTCTTCCAAGCATCTTGGTGTTTCAAGAGTGCCAGGGTGTTATCGGCGTGTGTTGTAGGGAGGATTTATACAAGTAGAAGTGAGTCGCCGTATTTGCATATCACCGAGACGGGCAGTCATGTTCCTCTGGCTCCATACTCGTACGTCGTAATCAACGCAGTCTTTTTCATAGTGGCCTAAGGCTTGACATCGTCGTAGTCATTAGAAGCATTTTCTTCATCAACCTGCACGTGCTTCGTTCGAGAGAAAACTAGAGCCCGTCTGCTGAAACATTTGCCTCCCTGCGTCCGACTGCTGCTTTTTGTCTCTCTTTATTGTAGTCCGTTGTTTTTATTCTCATCTCTCTCTTCATAGTAGCCCGTTGTTTTTATCCTCATCTCAGCTCTTCTTTTTTTTGGTCCTCTCCTTTCTTTTCTTGGACTATGCAAGTCCTCTTTGCTTTTCAAATGCATTACTTCTCATGCTCTTTGTTATGTGCTGCTTGACCAAGCGAAACAAATGTCGTCCGCAAAAGCATCGCACACGTCTCTTTTCTTTTCATCAATGCCTGAATACCACATCAGCCATGGGATCGCGTCCAAAGGAGAAAGAGCACACAGTTGCCGTTGAGCTTTTCTGTGGCGTCCTTCTGGAAAAGGAAAGAGCTATGGTGTCAAAGGTATGCAACAAGACAAAAGGGTTCGACGCCGTCGCACATTTTTCTAGTATTTAATACTACTTTCAAAGCTGTCTGAGAATATTGGCCAACAAGCCGATCCACAATGATCTCACAGCTCTGCAACCCATAATATATGACCGCAACCTGATATCCTTTCTCCAAACCACCAGCAAGAACTTGCAATTCACATGTTTTGTTGCATCCTTTTTCTTATGCATCTATTTGTTGAATCCTCCTTCATGCGATACTACTGGTTAAAGCCATTTGCCGCCTCATCGACATATGCTTGTTCTTCTCACAGCTCCTTGCTGCTTTGTTTTGGCTGTTAAGCAGCTCAACTGATACATGTAACCTTCTATTTTTTTTTTTTTGTTGTTGTTGTTGTTGAGCGCGGTTCCTGTTCGCACCTGTTTCCTATATCTTGCTCATATTGAATCTTACTTGCTATTGTTTGTTGCTGCCCTTTTTAGTTTTCTTTTTTTGTCAATTTCTCCTTTTATTTTATTTTATTTTAATTTTTTTTTTCTTGGATAAAAATCCGTACTAATGCAAGTTGCAGGCGGAATGACTGTTTGGGCAGCTGGTCTGACTTCGTGGCAGTACTTACAGCCAGTGGTCTGTTGCGTCTTTTCCCATGCAGTCTCTCGCCCTATTCTTGGTGTCCATGCGCCATCTTCTTCGTGTCTCGCCACAAATACCACTTGCATTTTTTCTTCTTTCCTTGTGACCGGAAATGCCGGTTCTTGAAGGAAGAAGCCAGTGTCTGCCCTTCCCTTCTATCGCACGCTGAGATGAGCAGAATCTGTGGACGAATTAGCGAAGCAGCATCCGTTCGTAAAGGGCCGGCGAAAAGCAAGAAACATGATGAGATATGGGGTAATAATCGGAAGAGGAAACAAGGGGAGTAACCCCCCCCCTCGTGGGAGCAGGATGGGCTTTCCGGATCTAAGGCCGGTTCTGTGTCCGCATTGATGACCGTCATATGCAGACTGGCACCCCAAATAATGCCGGATCACCAAATATCCACAAATTCGACCTTGCACATGGAGATTTGGACCTATCGCACGCCAGACACGTCAGTTCCGTGCATTGTGCAAGGGAAAAAAAACTCCGGTTGCGAAAAAAAAAAATATGGAAAAGCCACACTTCCACAGGCCGGCTCCATTGCTAAATGAGGTGGAAATTGGGCACCGTTGAAGTTGCCATTCGTGGGTAATATCGTCAGGACCAAGCCCAAGATACCTCCGAATATGCTTGACAGAACCCGTTTTCTTCCACTCAGCGGTATTTTCCTTTCCTTTCCCTTTTTTCTTTTTTCTTTTTCTTCGGTGGTCTGCTCTTGCAAACGGTTTTTCTTCAAATAGCTGAGGGTTTGCCAGTTTTGATGTGAATCGTCGTTCGTTAACACGATTCACAGACATACACACAAAAACAGCTATAACCATGCCCAGACAAGACAGACAACACACACATTTACACATACCTACACATCACAGGCCAGTCGTGCCGCACCACACCACCACCGCACCACACGCTCTGTTCTACCTCCAGATTGGTTGAGGCCTGCTTTCCCAAGGCTCCGGCCGTTCTGAATTCTGTGTTCTAGTCCGTCGTCGCCGCATAAAAAAGAGGTTGGCCTCCAGCTTTTGCGGAGTCTCCAGAATCTTCTTCTGCACTCCCTCGGCTTTGATTCTCCCATAATTGCTGCTTTGGGCTTACAGCCTTTCACAATCATCTTATACTTCTTGTCATCCGCTGGCTTCTTTTCATTTGCATTCTCGTCTCTTCAATTTTACGGCTACAGCAAAAGCCCTTATATGAAAGCTTTTGTTTATGCTGGCTGGTTTTTCCCCCGTCATTACCTGAATTGGTGTTTTCCCCCACGTCGGACAAGCGGGCATCAGTTTCCTTTTTGCTACCTCGGCGGGTTGGTTGGAGACTGGGGAGGGGGGCAGCTAAAGGTCAACGTTTTGGGGAGGAGATTATTGTCCATTTTGCTGGGCGTACGAGCATATCGGGCGGTTTTGCCAAAACCCAAGGGCTGGCCTCTTTCAGCGTTGTTGCGTGACCTGAAGCCGCATTCGGCGTCCCCAAATCGGAAGATCTTTGTTCTTCCTTTGCTCACTTTGTGCACGGTGGCAACAATGTTGTCTTAAGCATCCCACGCAGCCCCTCTGGTCTCCTTGTTCCTTTTCGTTTTTTTAACCCTTGGAGTTATGCGATCTTGGCTCTGATTAGAGCTTGATCGGATTCGCAACAAGCAGGCTCTACGCCTTTTATTTCCAGCGATACAACAATCTGCTCGTTCATCTGTCACGATGCAAGACGATTCGCGAGATGTCTATGGCTGGCCAAGCAGCAATGGCCAAATCGCCAGCCAAATTGCCCAACTTCTAGGCAGCTGTTTTCAAGAATCGATGAATGCGGAAATGGCGGCGGGATGTCTTGACAATCTGCGCGGGTGTCTCTCCGAACAATTCCATCCATACATGACGGCCTTGTCTGATGAAATCCGAAACAGCGCACGCTTGCTGCGTGAAGTGCTGGAGCAGTCGCACGCCCACTATCACCGCGTCCCCGTTCTGTTGCATCACTTGACCGTGCTGCTGCCATGTATGAGCCGCACCTTGAAGGACATCAAGGACTACTACGAAGACAAAACGAAGACAAAAGAGATCCGCTGGCGTACCATGTACCACAAAATGGCCGATGAGGCTGCTGGCATTCCACTGCCGCAGCGCTTTATTCTGTATAACCAGTTTTTGGTTCTCATGGTGCAGATGCTTACTCGGTTCGTATTGTTCCCTTTCCGCATATTGATACTCCATGCGAGCGCAGTGGCGTGTCTGTGAGTCTAACATGTGTTTTATAAAGATCTCAAAACTTCGACATGAATGCACTTGAGGTGTTGCAAGAACGCATTCTTCAGCTACGAAAACTGAGAGGCATTGGTACGTGGTCGTCTCTTCTGTGTCCATAGACAGCTAGCAAAATATTGACGTCATATCGACTACAGCTCCTCCTCCGCCGACACAAGTCGGACCTCTAGTTGCGCACTCTCTGCAGCTTCCGGCACATATGGATCGCGTAAGTCAACCCAGAAATAGTTTTGAAGTTACCTTTCGCAGCACATGTCTTTCGTACTGACTTGGGGACGTTTTGGGCAATAGAACATTCACTGGGCCGAGGAAATTTTTTCGCGCCCACTGCCGGTTCGCACTCAACTCCACAACCTTAAAACGTTTGTAAAAATGCCTCCCTTTTGCAGGTCTGTTTTTGTGCACGTTGTGCAGTTGCTGATGAGACTGCTTCTTGCAGATCCACTGCGTACGGTCCATTTGGTGACGCGCGCCTCCCGTCCCAAGCCAGGATATTGTTTCGCAGGTATGACCGTTGCCAGTATCAATCCGCGCCATGAGATGATATTCCGTACAAGTTAGCTCACCAGACACGCCAATGTTTTCCAGGTGGTTTGATCAAGACCGACTCTCGGTGATTGTGTTTATCAGCCCGCACGATGGTGCTCCGTATGTGATCATGCGCACCCTGCAATACGGCGCCAAGCCGCTCTTCTCAGTCCGCGGCATCCACGAGCTTGTCATTAGTCGCGACGGCAGTTGTCTCGTTCTGAAGCGCTGGAGCCAAACCAAGCACTGCTCCAAACTGTGGGCAGTGTTGTACTTTATCACGTGGGAAGGTGAGGCACTTGATCTCGTAGCTTTACTCTGCTGCTTTGAAAGACAATGCCCCTGTTGAATTAAAAGTCCAAAAAAATGTCGCTAGCTAACCCTTTTTTCCTTCTTCTCAGAGATGGTTCTTTTTCACTGCTCTTTTGTGGCGCTCAAATGTCAAAACCCGATGACGTACAACGTTGGGCCGGAGGAGTTCAAACTGAGTAAAGAAAAGAAGCTTTTCCAAGCGTGAGTATTTGCTTGCTTTGGTTGTGGTGACGTTGTTCCTGTGGCACCAGAGCTTTTTATCACAGAACGACTAACACAGTTGCAGCCGCATCTTCGACGACGGTTTCAAGCACTCATTTATTGTGTATCGGGATATCGAATCCGGTGGTGTGCGTCTGCATGCTGCCGTGAGGGACGGCGAGATGCGACAGTGCCCTGTTTGGACTGCTTTTGGTACGGTCCTCGGAAATAATGGCAGGATGGATGGAGAGCAGAGAGTCTTTGCTGTTTGCTTTTTCATGTCGTTTCCTTTTCACTGACGGCAAAACTAGTCACCCATCAGTCACAGTCGGCCACGTGGCTTGTGCGAAAGGACAAGAACTGCATCTGGATCAATGACGTGCAGCTGTATGTCTTTTGCGACGAGTACCGGCAGGAAAACATGCGACAAAACAAGTCGGGAGCCTTTGAGCTCAGTTTTGTGACCGAAGAGGCCACCAAGCGGTTCATGGAAGTGTTTGAAAAGGCGCCGCCACCGTTGCCGATCCCCGCGAACAGCGAGGGCTCCGACGCGTCCGAGACCATTGAGACATCCGACGTGACCAAGTAGACACGGAAGTGCTGGCCCGATGTCTAGAAGACAATCTCGTGGCCTGCGAGATAGCAAAGCCATTTTACTCGTTCCTTCCTCAGATTGACCCCTTTTTGTCAACTGCAAATCACCACCAGACCTGTTTTATTTTCCCACCCTGTCAACTCTTCATATGAAAATGCTTGACTACCTGATTTTGCTTTATTCATGATCGGTTTTATAACCCAGTATTTTGTTGTTTAAGATTTTTTTTTTTTTTTTTTCGTGCGCTTAAGCAAGACGTTTGATTTTTTGTCACCCCCAACATCTAAACTGATCTAACACGATTTTCTCCTGCTTTCCCAACATTTTTTTTTTAATGTTCGTGTCTTTTTTTTATTTTCAAACGGGGCTCCTTAAATGGCAGTTCAACCATGATACCCTTTCCGCAGATATACATTGCCCATCTTGTTCCATACAGGAATTCACCTTCACAGGGGAAAAAGAAACGAGCCATTTTCGGCAAATCCGACCACGACAAAACCGCAACAATCCCCCCTCCCTTCCCCTCCCACAAAAAATAAACTCCATGACACACCACAATATGTATGAACAGCCGGGATGACTTCCACAATTGAAGAGGTCTTGCGGGAAATGGGTGACTGGCTAGTGGACAGGGATGCCATTTGGGAGGGCACTAATTTCCTACCTCGCGCTTTTATGATGATGATGATGATGATGATGATGATGATGGGGCTGATGCAACTGATGCTACTGGTGTTACGATACTGGCAACGACAAGACTGATTGACATACGACCAAACATGCCTTGATTCTATTAGTTTTGTTGGTAGTATTGCGTCGTCATATAAAACAAGAGAAATCTTATTTCCAAGAACCAAGTGTTCTCAATCCACCACAAGAGACAGTCCTTCCTTCAATCGACGATAGCCCGTCTAGGGTTTGGCCCCCGCATCAGGTTGGGAGGCGAATGATTCGCTCAACGTTTGACGTGATTCATATACTTTTTGAAAAAAAAAAAAAAAAATAAGATTGAGAAAATGAGAAGATATTGTTGCCAAAGTTAGGGTCTATGTCTTGACATCAGGCTCGTCGCGGCCAAGGAACTCCTTCAACTTCAGCAAGTTCTTGGCCAGCTGGATCTGGGGCTGCAGCACGTCTTGCGCATCTTTGGAGTAGGTGGCTGGGTCGCTGCTGTGCTTTTCAATGTACAGGCGGATGGTGGCGCCACTAGATCCGGTGCCGGACAAACGCACGACGATGCGGGTGCCGTCGCTGAAGCGAGCGTACAGACCTTGGTGGTTGGACACGGAGCCGTCCAAGTCGGTGTACGAAAAGTCGCCAGCTGCTGAGACGGACAGGCCGGCGAGCACTGGGGAGCCAGCCACAGAAGCGGGATTGTCGACGAGGGCCTGCATGGCGGCAATGACCTTGTTGGCGGCGGCGGAGTCGACGTTTTCGTAGTCGTAGCGGGTGAAGAAGGTGCGGCCATACTCGGCCCAAAAGTCTTGCTGGATCTGCTTGATGCTGGGCGTGACGTCGGGCCGAGCGACGCCCAGGCCGGCAATGATGTTGAGCCAGGCGAGGACGGCCCACAGACCGTCCTTTTCGCGGATGTGGTTGCTGCCGGTGCCGAAGCTCTCTTCGCCACAGATGGACAGCTTGTCGGCGTCAAACAGGGCACAGAAGAACTTCCAGCCGGTGGGCACCTCGTAGCAGTTGAGGTTCTGCTTGCGGGCAACCAGATCGACGGCGCCGGACGTGGGCATGCTGCGGGCCAGGCCGAAGACGCCGTGCTTGCGGAAGTAGGGGATCAGCTTGGCGTGGTGGGCGATGATGGCCAGGCTGTCGCCGGGCGACACGAAGGCGCCGGCGCCATAGATCATGTTGCGGTCGCCGTCGCCGTCGGAGGCGGCGCCAAAATGGATCTGGTTCTTCTCCACGGCCTCGACGAGCGAGTGCGCGTAGGTCAGATTCGGGTCGGGGTGGCCGCCGCCAAAGTCGGGGCTGGGCACGCAGTTCTGGGTGCTGCTGGGGCCGAGACCGAGGGCGTGCTGGAAGATGGCGGTGCCGTAGGGGCCGGTGACGCCGTGCAGGGCGTCGAAGAGCACCTTGAAGTCTGGGTGGGACGCAAAGAAGCTCTTGATCAGGCCAAAGTCGAAGATGTCCTGCAGCATCTCGACATAGTCGGCGGTGCTGTCGACGATCTCGACCTCGAGCGAGCCGTAGTGCCGGGTGCCAATGGTGGCAATGTCAATGTCGGATTCCAGCTGCACGAGCTTGTACGAGGTCAGGGCCTTTGCCGTGGCAAAAATGCGGTTTGTGACCGTCTCCGGTGCCGGTCCGCCGTTAGCCAGGTTGTACTTGATGCCAAAGTCGGCCTTGGGGCCGCCCGGGTTGTGGCTCGCGGTCAGCAGAATGCCGCCGGTGGCTTTGCGCTTGCGGATGAGATGGCTGGCGGCCGGCGTCGACATGATGCCGTGCTGGCCGATCAGCAGCTTCTTGACGCCATAGGCGGCCCCGATGCGAGCAATCAGCTGGATGACCTCGGGGTTCCAGTAGCGGCCGTCGCCGCCGATGACGAGGAAAGCGCCTGGACATTCGTGGTCAGTATGAAGAGAGGAGAAGAATAGAGAAGAAGAGAAAAGAGACGAAGAGAAAGGAGAAGAAGAGAAAAGAGAAGAAGAGAAAAGAGAAGAAGAGAAAAGAGAAGAAGAGAAAAGAGAAGAAGAGAAAAAAAAAAAAAGAAGAGAAGAAGAGAAGTAAGAAGGGAAAGGGGAAAAGAAAAAAGGAACAGAAAGAAGACAAGAAGACAAGAAGACAAGAAGACAAGAAGACAAGAAGACAAAAAGACAAAAAAATGTACCTTCTGCACCCTCTGGGATAGAGAGAAGGATGCTGGCTATGAATGACTCGCTGTAGTGTTCTTGCTGGAAGACGGTGACCTTTTTGCGGAGGCCAGAGCTGTGTTTGTTAGCCAGAGAGAAGATGCAGTAACAAAACAAAAACAAGACAAGCAAACAGGCAAGACGACGCCTGGCTGCGAACTCGATCTCCAAACATTGAGACAAAAACCCAGAAGCCTGGGTGACCTGGGAAAAAAAAAAGGGCCAAAAGACGCCGGTCCGATCAGACCACTGCCAAACTTACGTTCCGGGTTTTTGGTCGGTAAACGGTGTAAACTCGACAGTTTTGGTCGCCATCTTCGAGTGTGGGATGAGGTCAACTGAGGGAGCGAGTGCAGAGGTTTGTAGAGAAGAAACGAGAAAGACACACACAACACAATTGGAAAAAAAAGGGGGGAAGAAAAGAAGCAGAAAAAAAAGCAGAAAAGCAGAAGACCGAAAGGATGTATAAATAGGGAAAGAGTAGACGTGAAAAAGTAGAAGGAGGGACCCGAAAAGATGCAGCTGCAGAGCGAGGAAGCAGCGAAGTGTGATAGGGTGGGGCCATTGGGAAACAGCTCGTTGCCATGTGCTGAGTTTGTTGGCGCGCCAGCCCGCACTGTAAAGGGATACGCTGTCTCGCTCGCAGTGGACGCTTGCGGAAGGAAGTCGCCAGGAGCCCAACGTCCAGCTTTGGCCCACTGTCCTGGGCCAGAGAGGGGTAGCTGTCGACCCACCCAGCCCACTGAGAGATATCACGCAAACAGTTGCGATACTATAGATATCATTCCTCGTAAAGCACAGGCCAAAACACACTGAGCTTCTCAGCTCTCCGTGCCTTTGGCCTGTTTGCGGCACATGCCAATCAACGGCCACCCAGGACTTTTTTTCAGCGAGCCTCTGACATTCCTACTTGTGGTCAAAACAGAAAAATTTCTCTCTCTCTTTTATAAACGAATCTCTCACTCAATGCAATCGTAGCAAAGCAATGGGGCCAGCTCATTGCGGTATTATTAATTTGGTATTGCAAAGTAAATACATCACGGCGTGAAACAGAGAAACAGAGAAACAAGAACAAAAAAAAAAAAAAGCCCCCCCTCCTTCTCCCACGCTTTGGGCATCACCGCATTCCCACATACCGGACTCCGCGGCGGCCCATTTCCTTGCGCCCAACGGCATCTTCCGGCATGACCCAGCCGCGCGCCCGCTTGGCTGTCCGCTTCTCAGCCAGCTGCGGAGCAGGCATCCATGCGTCGCGCGGCGCAGCCTTGCGGCGGGTGCCTTCGGCAGGGGCCCCAATGTGGCTGCTGTAGGCACACAGTAGCGACGAGGCGGCGGCTGAGCTGCCTGATGTAGTAGAGGAGGCGCCGCCATGGGCTGTGGCGGCAGCGGCAGCGGCATTGGCCATCTCGTCGCTGGCCAGCATGCACAGGCCCCAGAGGGCCAGACAGGCCGTCAGGGGCGTCGAGTCGAGGTCGGGGTCCTGGACGGCCGTGGCGAGCGACACGCTGGCGACCTCGACCTGGCCAAACAGCGGCGTGGCCTCGGTGCCGTTGCGCACGACGACCAGCTCGATCTCGGTCAGGATGAAGCCGTAGCGGCAGCTGTGTTCGCGCATGAGGTGGTGCAGGTGGGCGAGCCCGCGCAGGTACTCGACTTTTTTGACGTTGCCCTCGGCGCGCATGCCCGTGTTGAAGCGGTCGAAGCTCTTGACCAGGCCCACCACGCGGGCCGTCGGTTTTCCACCAAAGAGCGCTGCTGCCGACGAGCTGTCGCCGGCCGCGTGCGCCACGAAGATGCTGCCGCTGCCTGCTGCGGCGGCTGCCGAGGCCGCCGAGGCGGCGGTGGCCCCCAGACCGACGGACGGCCCCGCCGAGCCGCTGCCCAGCTGCACCGGCCGCGGCGACGACAGCGCCAGGGCGGCGTTGACGCGCGGCACATAGTGGGCGGCGCAGATGGCGTGCAGCTCGGCCTCTGTCTCGGGCTGGCTGCGCACGGCCGTCGACGGCATGGGCAGCAGCGACTGCGACACCGGGTACGTCAGCAGGGCCGCCGCGCCCGGCAGCGCCAGCAGGTTGTCTGCCGTAAAGGCCGTCCACGGCTGCACCTGCCGCACGTCCCACCAGAAATGCCGTGTGTGCGGGTCGCGCAGCGGGAACGAGATTGTGCGCACCAGCGCCGGAGCCGGATTCGGCTCGCACAGGTAGCTGAGAATGTCCACAGACGGCTCCAGAACCGCGTTCGTGGGCGGCGGCACTGGCTCCGGAGAGTCCACGACCGACGCCTCAGATGCCACCGACAGGGGCGACGGTGCCCGCGGCGTGTATTGCTGCTGGTGCTGCTGGTGCTGCTGGTGCTGCGCGTGGTGGTCATGCGGCTGCAAATACGCATAGCCGCTGTTGTCCGCCGAGGCCTCCGACGACGTAATGGCGGCCACCGCCGCAGAAGCCGCTGCCGCCGCCGCCATGGAGCCGCTGCCGCCTTCCACCGACGGCATGAACGCCGGCACCGTGCCGGGATACGGCGCAAATGCGTACTCGTACTTTCCCAGCTCGGCGCCAACCACGAGGCTGCCATCCAGGCTGCCATCCAGGCTGCACGTCGAAGCGCGGCGGTCCATGGGCATCATGCCAGGCTGCCCCGGCAGAGGCTGCGGCTGCGGCGACGACGACTCGTGGCGCACAAAGCTGGCCGGCGAGCACAGAAGCGTCGGCGGTGGCGGTGTTGACAACTGCCACGACTGCCGCGGCGACGACGTGTCTTGGCTGCAAAACGAGCCAGACCCAAACAGAACAGGGTCTGGGTTGGTGAAGCTGCGCACGTGGTGAGCCGTGGTCGCTTCGCCTGCGTTGCTGGCCACGGACATGCGGCGCCGCGCCACGGCAGCAGCAGACCGGTTGCGAGGCGCTGGGCTCTTGCTGGCAGCTGCACGGCCGGCCCGCTTGACCAGAGCCGTTCCTCTCTCGGCTCGGCCGCCGCTGCCGTTGCTGCCGTTGCTGCCAATGCTGCCGTTGCTGGCAACACCGCCAAGCGCCTGGTCCTGAGACCGGATTCGGGGCAGTAGAAGAGGCCCGTGCGTCCGGATGGGCGAGCGCGCCGGCGTCGTATTGCGTGTGCTGGTCGTAGGCGGCGGCGGCGGCGGCGGAGTCGAGGCCGCCGTGTGGCTGCCGGCAACGCTCAGAAACGACTCGGACGGAGACGACGACGCCACCGAGTAGGCCGAGTAGGCCGAGTAGGCCGAGCACTGAGAGCTGGAGCGGGCGTGTGCGTGGCCATGCTGGCCGTGTTGACCATACTGGCCATACTGGCCATGGAAAGATGGATAGGGAATGTCCAGCAGCGACGGATCGTGCGCGTAGCTGGCTGCCGCTGGCGGCGGCGGCGTGGCTGGGCCGCAAGCCGGGAAAGTGAAATCAAAATTGACGTCCGCTACCAGAGTGGACGACATGTTGACGAGTTTTTCTGGGGACGACTGGGATTAATGATTATGTGTAATAGGCGTATGTAGAGGGACGAGACGACAGAACAGGGAGGCCAGCTCCAAGAAAGAGAGAGAGAGAGAGAGGAAAGTGATGGTTGCTGAGAGGAACAAAACGTCAAGTCGGCCGTTCAAGGAGGCCACCCCGATGTAAATAAATAGAAAGGGAACAAGTGAGAGGATGAGAGAGAACGAAACCTGACAAAAGGGGCGAAGAGACGTGGGCAGGGTGAACGGGGTAAGGGGAAAGGTGTCGATGGTGAACAAACCATTCTGACGATTGGAGAGGAGGGCAGAGGAGGGGGGCGGAAGAAGCTGGATACTTATCCTCGAGATGACGAGAGCCGACTCAAACGAGAGGCCACGAAGCCGCGAGAAGTCAAGAGACCACGAGAGAGAAAACGGGGGAAGGGGAGGGGGGGGGGGGGGGGGTGGTCGAGGTAGAAGTTGGCTGTCTTCTCCATATGCGACTCGACTTGCTGTGTCTGTCTTTCTTCGCCGACTCTCTCTCTCTCTCTCTCTGTCCGTCTGTCTGTTCCAAAGCGGTTAGGCCGCGACCGCGGCCGTGGCCGTAAGGCGTGTTTCCTTTGGCGACGTCTTGTTGGCGACGAGAATCTGAAACGCGACGAGCAGACAGCCTCCAAAGCAGACTATGGCGCTGCGTGGTGTTGCATCTGCATCCTCCTCGTCCATCCCACACCACCACCATATTACCTTCTTCGTTCCGGGTCCCATCCTTTCTCAACCCACACACCCCTCTCCTACATCCCACACCCCGACTTTGTCCCTCTGCATGCTCGGCAGTAGCAGAAGCCGCAGGCGCAGAAGTGGAGTAGCAGGAGCAGAGCAAAAGCGCAAAAAGGCAAGAACCCCCAAGAAAGGCAAAAGCCGCCAACCTCTAAGGCGTCGCAGAGAGCTTCTCGCTCATTTCCCACCCATCGACCAGGTCGCTTGACCTGGCCCAAGGAGGCTTTGCGGCTCCACAGCTTTGGCGCTGGCCGAGGAGATGCTGGAGCAATAAAACGAGAGAGAAGGCCTGCGCCAGAAAGAGAGACAGAGCCAGAGAGACAGAAATAGACATCAGACATAGCAAGGTACTTTTTTCGTCTTGGCCAGACAGAGCAATAACAGTATTATGGCGTACAGGCGGGTATGTACCGCCGCAGGTATGGATATTACGACGTCAAGAGATTGACGCCTGGACAGGGGGGGGGGAAGGGGGGGTGTGGAGAAGAAAAGAAAAAGAAGGCAAATAGAGCAAAAAAAGCAAAAAAAGCGTTTTCTTTTTTGGCCAACCAGACGCTGCAGGTCGCAACGCTCTATTACGACCAAGCCTGGACAGCAAAAAGAGAAAAAAAAAGAACGTCGCAAGTAAACGGGACGAAAAAGACAGACATCAAGCCCTGAAAAAGAAAAGCGAAAAACAAACAGTCTGGTTTCAAAACGAACGTCAACCTTTCTGCTGCTCAAGCTAGTGCCTTGGTTTGGCCTGGTAGCTGCAGGTCCACTCGCTGACAACGTAGAATTGCTTTGTCGACTGATCCCGTGCTGCCCACTCTCTGGCTTGGGTGGTGTGCTCGTTTTTCCGACGATGCAACGCACCGCCTGCAAGCCGTATGCAGGCTTCACAAGCTTGCAGCATATCCCAAAGCCAAACCCGACCTTTTTCGTCTTTCTTGGCCAATGACTCACACACACGAACACATGGCAGCACGGCAGGATAGTGCGACGATGCACGCTTTCAGTGCGCGCGAGGAACAGAGTACGACGTAGAAAGGAGAACTAAAGATAAGAAGTAATAATACGGAGAGAGATAAAGAGGAGAGAAGAACAAGACTAGGACCGACGTGCGCCAAACGCGGGGGAGTTCCTGCCCACGCAGCGCGACCGTGTTGGGCGACGACGTGATGGCTCTCGTGGAGGATGGCAACGCGTTGCTTTGTGCTTTGCATTTCGCTGTATCGGTGCCTTTCTTGCCTCGGGCGTCGCTTTACTCCGCCAAGAGCATCATGGGATGCAGCCTGCGGCCCACATGAGAGCAAAAAAAAGAAAAAAAAAAACTGACCGTCCTTTTTCTTCTCTTTGGCTAACGTCTCATTACGTCGTAATTTCCCTCATTATCATACTTCGGCGTAGGAGAAGCGGCAGGACCTACACGTGACGTTGATGCGGCTGGGTCGTGCCTTTCTATACGGGAAACTCATCTTGTCTCTCATCTTGTGTCATTCTATTTTCGGAAAGCTCATTTGCCGGAAAAAGCAGCAGAGCACTCCGTATTCGTCCATGCCCTTTGTCCTCGTATTTTGTCTTGGGAAAGCGCAAGCTGTCATCTCCGTCGCTCCTCCCATTTTTCTTTGGGCGCCTGCTGAGGGAACGCCCGAAAGCCGATGCAAGAGCGCGCTGCTTCAGGATGGGGGTGTGGTCGCTGGCCGGGCCAGATCCGCAACAATTTCATGTATTACTTGTATTACACAAACGAGTTACAGGCCGGCCTGATACTTTGAAAATTCCTTGTATCTCTGCCTCTGTCTTATACCTACTCGTTGCTATAACTGAGGACACTGTTACTCGTACAGTGTATTATTACTTTCCCTATTATCTGAATACGCACCCCAAACTTCGATCTGCTTCTGAGCTGTGTCAGATCTATCCCGATCAGTATTGGGGGCCACCAGCAAAGCCATCTCCGAGAGAGGGTAGAATTCTGCCCCCTGGAAACCGATAGCCTGCCCTGGAAGCGCGCACGGATGGGTTTTTCCTCTTCTTTCTTTTTCTTCTTTCTTTGTTTTGGGGGGGAGGAGCATGATTTCCTGCTTTAGGCCTGTGCTTTGCGAGCTTCAGTCCTGGATCGCTACCGGGATTCTATTGATGAGCTCGCTTGGTATGGATAGTTTGGCCAGAGCTCAGCAGATCTTATTCACCCCATTCCGTAATATTACACCATCATCAGAAGATGGGTAATAATACTACCGAGTGCAGGGCGGTTGGAAGTCTATGGGGACTGTCGACGAGCAAGTCTCGCTGAAGCAATTGTGTAATAATAGCCAGAAGCTTCATCTTGCCTAAGGAGCTGGATGGGGGAGCTGAAAGTCGCATAAAAAAGTTGGCTTGTAAGAGTGCCAAGTCGTAATATTACGAAGTAGCACGACGCTTTATTCAATGCTGTATATGTTTTAAACATAATAAAAATCAGCTCATAAAGCGCTTTGCTCGCCTATTTCATGACACCATTTTTCTACTCTCTCTCCAGCGCTTGTTGCTTCACCGGACCCCAAGGCATGAAATGAAGCAGCTCCTTTGTGTTTCTTCCTTGTATGATGGGGGATCCTTTTTTTTTCCCAGCGACCTTTTCCCAGACCACCGCAGGCGACCAGAGGGAACCAGTAATTGAACATTATTACAGAAAGCAGTCCGCTAATTAGGGCGAGTTGCACAGCCTCGCTGGGGCGCCGGCTTTGTCTCGTATCTCTTCTCGCCCCAGCGTTTCGCTGTACTACAAAGTCTGGACAGGAAGAGCAGTAAAATGAACCATAAGCACCATTCCCACTGAAATCTTCTTTGATAGCGGTCTACTATTACGAGCACGACGTACGAGTACTACGACGAACACGGGGAATTGCAGGTCCGCATTGGATTTCCCAGCGTATTACGGACGTTGTGGCCAGCGCCTGCTGTTCTATTATAGGTCCAACCCCCGGCCAGCTGTCGTGATTCGTCCAGCCTCCCCGCTCAGTCAGCTGTACGAGTACGAGTAAGAAGACCTGCGAACCGCGCGCTCTTTTTTGTCGCTTTCTTTTCCAGCGCCAAAGCTGCACTGCAGATTTGGCGCATCTGATTGGTCAAAAGGTCTGATTACTGAAGGTATCCATATTTTAATACTTCCAAAAAAAATCTTTCCCAGTATGGATACGTCTTACGAGAACGAGTACGGAGTACTACTGGACAGCTCTGTCTGTTTCAGCAATATCCATACGAGTATGAGGTATTATTACGTTGTACGTTGTACTCTGTAATGCATTATTATACATCTTATGCAGGTATGACTCACCGGAGCGACCCCCACTTCTCCGCTCCGGCAAAAGTGCACTCTTCCGGGCTTGACGCGTCCGAACCACTCACGCGTCTTCGTCGCGTCAGTCCCGCGTACCCTCCGCGTACCCTCCGCGTATCCTCCGCGTACCCTCCGCGTCCACGTCCTGCGTCTCTCCGCCGCACATCCGGACTTCGCAAGGACGCGTTCACGCGTTCGTCCAACGACATCCCGCTCAAGCCCCTCCGCTCCCCCTCCTCCTGCATGAGAGAAGACAATCATTGTGTGGCAAAGATTTGCCCCAAAAAAGGCTATCTGTCCAATCGATTCGACAAAAGCATCCAAATTTGATTCCTCCTCGCTATATACACGTACACCGCCACGGTGACTCATTCCAGCTGCATCGCCTTCTTGGCTATCACATCCCATCTGCCGGGTCGCATGATGCTGAATGTAGTGCTGCTTTCCCTGTTTTTGAGGATTTCCCTTTCCTGGGCGGCTCCCCCGTTTCCGCTTTCTTCTTTTCTGCCTTCTGCTTTGACTGTTGATTGTTGTGTTGCCCCGTTTGCCTGGCTGTGTTCGCCCTGGTTATTCCTTGCTCGGCAATTCTGCTCGGCAATTCTGTTCGGCAATTGTGTTGAGATTTTTTGTGCCATCGCTCGTCGTTGTAATATGATTTCTGCCATCATTGAATGCGGAAAGACAAAAAAGGTCCTCATTTATAGGGAGAAAACGCGCTGCTGTTTCTTTTGTCGTTTATGACACATGATGTGACCAGAGAGAGAGAGCTTTTGTGCGCTTTTCTTCCCTTCCTTGGTTCCGTTTCAGTTTTTCCCGACTATCGACCTGGGCTGGTTGCTTCTTTCACCTCCCCCTCCCGTGTCGCCCCTTTACCGCCGAACTCTCCGTAGAGCTCGCTCCATTGCCTGCAGTCGGTCCCGTTCCTGCACCAGCATGCCGCGAGCCAACTCCCGGATCGCTTGCCGGCCCACCCGCTCATGCATGTCTTGCCAGCCGGCCAGCTCGCTGGCCACGGTCTGCTGCGTGTACCGTAGCTCCTTGGACAGGTCGTCGCCCTCGGCCCGGCTCTGCCGCGCCCGTTCTTCGCGCTCTTCGTTCATGCGCTGCCGCGCTTCGTCCAGCAAACCGAGCGGCCACCGCGTCGACCGGCTCACCGACTGGTAGTTGCGCTCCATCTGCTTGCGCGAGGCCTGTATCTGCTGGATCAGCCGTGGAGGCCGTGCCAGCGCCTGCAGGATGGCATCCACCGTCGACTGGATGGCCAGAACCGCCGCCTGGAAGTGCAGGTGTGCGCTCGCCTGCGGCACCAGCAGCGATCGCACGTAGGTTGCCATTGCTGTTTTGTGGCTCTCGGGCAGAAATTCAAGCAGCGCCACCTCCTTGTTGAGCAGAGCTGCCGCATCGTAAAGATCTACACACATTCCGTGTTAGAGTACAGCCAGCATAGATAGTTGGGGAAAAACCTCAGAAAAAAGACAAAGACTTTGAGAGAGAGAGAGAGAGAGAGCGAAAAGAAACCCACCGTTTGCCGCATTGCTTATGGCGTTGGTCCGCCGCAGGACGCTCTTGGTTGAGCTGTTGACGCTGCGGACCAGCTCGCGCGCATGGTCGACAAACTGCTCGACTTCGCGCACGTCCTCCAGCGGCTCGAGCTCGTCGCGCACCTTCTCCATGCGCGTCTCCGCCTTGAGCTTGCTGCGCTGCGCCATCATGTCTGGCTGGATGTCCGGCACCAGGATAAACTCCCACACCATCTCGTGCGTCGAAAAGGTCGGGTGCAGCAGCATCATGCGCAAAAACCAGTCCATGCGCATCTGCAGGTCCTTGAGCGCGGCGCGGCTCGGCTTGGACGGGATCTGGAACGGCGACCGCAGCCCCATCACGGCCGGAATCCACGACGCCGGATTCTCCAGCGCCAGCAGCTTCGTCAGGTGCTCAAAGTCCGTCAGCGACCGCCGGCACGTCGTCACCGCATAGCTCACCGCCGTCACCGCCGCCCCCGACTTGAGCACGAACCGCACGCTGGCATCCTCCACAAAAAACGACCGCACCACCGCCGTCGTCCGCCCGTCCGGCCCCGCCGGCAGCGACAGCAGCGTCAGGTCGTCGATCTTGTTGCGCACCTCGTCGTCCTTGGCCAGCTCCACCGCCGTCAGCCCCCGCAGCTCCCTGGCCCCCGTGTCGACCCGCGGGTCCGCAAACAGCGTCCGCACCATGTCGAAGCGCCCATACTTGCTGGCCACCATCAGCGGCGTGAACTTGCGCTCGTTGACCGCGTTGACGTCCACGTCGCACTGCTGCAGGATCCGCCCCGCCAGCTGCGCGTCGTTGATGATGTGCAGCAGCGTGTTGCCGCGCGCATCCACATGGTCGTCCACGTGCAGCGGCTGCCCGTCGCCCTGCGTCACCGTCGCCATCTGCAGCCCGTCCTCCACCATGGCGTGGTACGCCGCGTGGTCGTACGACCGGCACAGCGCAAACAGCGGCGTTTGCCCGTTCTTGTCCTTTTGCCGCCACGGCATCATTTTGCCAAACTCGCGGATCAGAAAGGGCGCATGGAACAGATAGTGCGCCACGCTGCGGCCCCATATGTCTTGCAGCTCAAAATACGCCTGCAGCCGCGCCGGGCCGACGCCGGGCGCCTTGGCCAAAAAGTCGATAATCGTCATGATCAGGCCCCTGTTGCCCAGCTGCACCGCCGCACTCAGCAGCGTCGTCTCCTCGTGGTTGACATCTTCCAGCACCACGTCCGGCGGGAAAAAAGCCCGCAGACTCAGCAGGTACTCCAGCGCCTCGGTGCGCTCGTTCTGCACTGCCATCATGAGCAGCGACTCGCCCAGCGCATCGTGCGTCTGCGAGAGCTTCTCCACCGATGTGTCTCCGCCCTCCATGCTGCCGCCCATCGTGCTGACCATGCTGGCTGCCCGCGACCGGAATGAAATCTCCGAACTGCTTGACAGACTTCGCGTGTCCATCGCCACCTTTTTTATGCGCTTCACATGGAAATATGGAGGAACATCCAACTCGCCTTCCGTTCTCTCTGCGCCGCTGCTGCTACCGCCGCCGTCGACGCCGATGGCTCCGCCGGCGCCGGCGGTGGTGGCGGTGGCGCTGTCATCACCACATCCTTTTCCTTCACCACCGCGACCCCCACCCTCTTCCCCTTCTTCTTCAGCTTGGAATGGAAAGACATGTCCGAGTCCGCTCCCGGTCGAAAACGAGTCTGTCTCAGATAAAGAGTCTGACTCGGACAGAATAATGGAAGATCGTCGGGACGACAGCGACGACCCCGTGGACAGGCCATTGCTAAAGTCGAAAGCGCTGAGCACCGACGCCCACTCGCTGCTTGACGGCCGGCGCGACAGGGTTTCTTCGGCCCCAATGTCGCTGTGATTTGCTTCGTCTTCTTCATCGCCGTCAATCGCATCCGTGCTCGGTTCCAAGATCGCTTTTAGTTCGCTGAGGTCACCCTTGGCCGTCGCCTCCCACAATGCCTTGTTTCGCCTGCTGGCACGCCGCAGGCTGCTAGAGTCACGAACCAGGTACGACAGCACAGCTTCAAACGTGCTGAGCGCATACCCCATCTCGCCGTTATCCACATCTTCAATGAAGATGAAGTGCCGCATGTACACAAACCGCGCGAGAAGGTGGCGCATCTGCGCGCGGATCACAACGTAAAGCAACAGTGAGACCAGAGTGTCTGCGTTTACTGTCAGCATGGGCTTTTCTGTCTGGCTAGGAAGCGCCGTCGACGCTGTGCCGGGAGTATCGCCGCCACTCCCGCTACCACTCCCGTTACTATTTTCGCTGCCGTTGCCGCTGCCGCTGCCGCTGCCGCTGCCACCACCGTTGGAATCATTAACAACTTCGCTACTACCAGCTGGATTGGCCAGTTGCGTCACTGTTTTCACGGTCGACAGCAGCAGGGCCAACATCTCTTGGGGACTCGTGGCACTGGACATTTTGCGGAATTCTTCCACAGCTCTCCTTAGAGAAAGCGCCAGCTCGTGCTTGCTCCGCGGCCCTCCTTCGATCTCTATGCCGAGCTGCGAGATGTCGATGCAATCCATTTGGCGAATCTTGGCTTCGAGCTCCAAATCTTCTTGCCGCTTCAGCGCACTTAAGCGAGGAAATATGATGTGGTGCACGTTCTCCGATACGTAGCGTTCAATCAGCCGCTCGACCAAGGGTCCCGTCAAGTCGGTCGTGGCCCCAAGGAGCGACAGCTGCTGCTTATCGACCTCCTGAAAGACGTCGATCGCCGTGGTAACTGCCGACTCCAGCGATGCCCGCATCACGTGCTCATCGTCCTCTGGAAAGAACACTTCGGTGCTCTGGCCGTCACCTTCGCCAACGCTTGCTCCACTCGATCCGCTACCATCGGTGGCTGGGTTGGTGGCTTTGCCAGTGTTGCCAGCGCTGCCAGCATTGCTCTCTCTGCTGCTCGTTGCTACCGGGCTGGCTGCATCGCCACTGGGGCTGGAGCTCGAGTTGGAGCGGCTGGAGTCTGTTTTGAACGCTGGCGGCTTATTCGAGGCACTGTTTATTCGGGCTCTTTTCATGGCTGTCTTGATCGGACCATCGGGCTCTGGGTCGGGAACATGACTCGATGCTGGCGGTGGAGGGAGACGCTGCTCAAAAGCGGTGGTGAACTCGCGGAAGATCTTATCTAGGCCGGGTTGCATCTGCCGTGCAATAACAGGGAAGTGGTTCAGGAGGTCGTGGAAGCTCTTGATGTCCTTTTTCTGTGGAGTTGATGTGCCGGGTTCAGCAGCACTGGCGCCCTTTGCTTGTTCTGGCGCTTTGCCAGCGGCCCCGTCCGCACCGTGCCCTCTGTCCGCCAAGGACCGAGATAACACAGCCGGCGTGGTTTTGATTTCTTCCCAGGAGCCCACCAATGGTCGCGAGATGTAGTAAATAAGCCAAGGTTTTGGGTCTGCTGTATCGGCATACCATATAGAGTCGTTTAGCAAAACGGCGTGGTTCATTGTTTTAAAACCTAGACAGAAGCATTGAGGTCAGTCATCCACACAGGCGTCTTAACTAAGGGGCAGATAGGGCAGATGGGGCCGAGAGGACAGGGAGGGACAGAGAGGGGACAGAGAGGGGAGCAGGAGAAAAGACAGGCAGTTTCATTTTGACCTACCTTTGTTGCTGTAAACCACATAATCCTTGATGATGACACTACGGCCATTGAAGGTGCCGTAGGGCTTAGCTTTGCCGCGGATCTCCCTGAGATTGACCACTCCCGCCTTCCCTCCGGTCGCATTGGCGGCTGCAGCAGCCACGCGCGCATTAGGCATGCGGATGACATGACTGGCCAAGAACTCGTCCAGGTTGGGAAGTTCCGAGAACGTGCATCCTGAATCGGTGTCACGAAAGGTGAAGAGCACCTCGGTCGTGGGCACGAGGAGAACGTGGTTGCTGATCGGGGTGCACTGAGTCGGCAGGGAGCTCCGGAAGAAGGCAGCCAAAAACGGATTTAGGGGAGGAGGCATTCCGTCCGCTGTGTACTCTTCGTCTTTGGCCTCTCTTCCCCAGGCGGGTCGTCTAGACCACGACAGCTAGCATTAGGAGGATGTAGCGAGCGAGGAAAGGCAGAGCAGAGAGGCGAGCGTTGGTCGGACAGCAGCGGGCAACAGTTCGGCTTCGGTTGGCCAGACGCGCATAAAAGACGCGTGCGTGCGACGGAGTCGGGGAGGCAACTGAGGATGTTGCTTAAAGCAGCTGTAGAAAGAAGAAAAGCGAGATATTTTAGGACAGGACACAGATGGCTGAATGATGTTGGCGCGCGCAGCCATAAGCTCCGGGCAACGGAGAAATGTATTGTGGCAGGACTATTTTGTCACTGTCAAGTGTCGAATTGCTAGTAGCTCGGAGCGGAAAAGTCTGCGATGAGGGGGGACGATGTCGTATGAATGCAATCGTTTGTATGCACAGGTAAAAAACGAGGCTTTTTTGTCGTAGTCGGCTTTTCCCTTTTTTTATCTGTCGTCTCTGTCTCTATCGCGAACATCGAATTGGTTGCTCCTTCCTCTTAGCGAGCTAATTTCATTACTGGCATGCTCCTTCCGGGGCTGGGGTTGGTCTACTATATTACTCGTAGCCAATCGCAGGGCACTTACCGCTCTCTGATATATGGCCAGCGGCGATCAGCGAACTCAGCAGCTCGCCTGGCGGGGCCTCCAGACGGCTGACAGGCCCACTTATACGGTTGCCCTGCCTGGGCGAACAGCACTTTTCAGCACCTGCCTTCCAGCGCTCTTTTTTTCACATGTTTGACATTGCTGCCTGCGATAGTATTACGACAACCAGCGTGAACATCCCATTTTAACGCAAATGCCGCATTGCACAAATCACAGTATAATTTCGATACCTTAAATGCCAAAACATAAAAGACCTAATACAGAAAATATGCATGAGTTGAAAACACAACAGCAATGTTTGGCGCAGGGCCGTAATACCGTGTAACAAACAAGCACAGTTTAATCAGACTCTTCAGTGGTATCAGCCCTTGCTAAACGCCTTAAAATCCCTGGGTGTCTCAAACGGCCTTATATACAAATGATGCCGTGGACCGAAAGAAAAGGAGAGAATAAAAGAAGAGAGAGAGAAGGGGGGGAAAGGCCAACCCCCCCAGAACAAACAGCAAGCGGTCAGAACATATACAGTGTAAGAGCCAGAACCAGCATACCCATGGCGGAGACAAAGTAAAACTAGACGTCTTCAGTTGCCTTCACCGCCGTTTACTCGGTATGGCCCTTGATGTACGTGCCATCGTCTTTCAAAAGTGATGCCACCATCTTCCAAACGAGTGTACGGTGTTGTTTTTGGGGGGGTTCCTGTGGTTTTCATTTGGTTGCTTTGTCTGCCAGTGTCAACTAGCCCCTTTTATCTTAAAATCCGCTCGGATGGAGGCAGAGCTCGTCCGGCAGCATCTCGAATTGGACGGTTCCGGCCCTTGCCCTTATTCCGGCTGCCGCCGTGAAGCAGCTCGTCGTCGCTGCTCCAGTCAGACGCAGACGCAGACGGAGACGCAGGATGCTGGTGCTCGTCCACGGCTGGGAGGACAGGATCTGCGCCAACGAGGTGCAAGTAGGGCTGTGTCGAGCTGCGCAACATGCTTGACCGCTCGTCGTGTATGTCTTCGTCCTCGTCGTGCATCAAAAGCTCTCCATCAACGGTATCGTAGTCTGGAGGCTCAATCCATTCACGCGGCACAACGCAGGGCAAGACCATACCGATGCTCGCGGCCCGGTTAAGCCACGCGGGGCCGGGGCGGCCGGTCAGTCTCTGGCACAGGAAAGACGTGAAGTGGTTGCAATTCTTCGTAAGCAGATTGTACGACGTGCCAAGAAATTCCTCCGAGGCTCCGCGGATGATTTCATCAATCTCTGCCTCCGTGGCCAGCGTAAAGCCCTGCAAAATCTCGCAGCGAAACGTGCCTCCGGGAGGCTCGCAACGCGGTTTGGTCCAATACACGCCGGTCACACCAGGGTGATCGTGGCCGCCGTACGCATATTCTTTGCCATTGATAACGACGCCAGAGTGGAGAAGGGAGGTCCCGAGATGCCAGAGCAGCGAGGTGAAACGGCCGGGCTGCAAAAGCCCAACGTCAGCAAAGGAAACAAGAAAGCGAAAAGAACAAAAGAAAAGGGGAGAGAGGGGCCGCTGTCATACCGTGAGGAGGTCGTAAACGTGTATAACCACTTTTGTCTTCTGGAGAGAAAGCGTTGTCCGGTGAGATGGCCGGGCAGCTTTCCTGTGTGCTTTTGACGGAGGCATGCTTGGGACCAGAACTGCGAGAGAAGCAATGACGCCGAAGATTGAGAGGCCAATGCCCCGGCTACTGTACAAAGTAAAACGACCAACGTCCGAAAACAACAACAACAACAAAAAAAAAAAAGAGAACGCCGTATTCCTCGTATAGGTTTTAAAACCCACCGATAAGGCCAAGGAGCTCGGGGGGGGGAAGAGGGATTTCAGCAGGTGAGGCAATATATTTAGGTAGAAAGACAAGAAATAAAATTTCGAAGCAGTTTGAACCGAAGATGAGTTGACACCTCGGAAATAAAGAGGGCTGTGGCAGTTTATGATTTACACCATATGGAATATATCAATGCTGCAGCGTGTGGAGATGACAAAACGAAAGTTCCAAGGCTGACCAGGCATGTGTGACGCTTTCGGTTGAACAGCGGCAAACTCACGGACTTTGCCTTGCGGCTTGCATTCTATTTGTTAATGACGGGCTGCGAAATTGCAAGGGTCTTCCCAGAACATGCCAGGCAGACAGCATGCCGAAAGGCGGAGTCGTCGGAGTAGGGGCACAGTAATGTCGATACAGTTCATACATGAATCACGCACAGTAGAGCCCAGTGCTGTTCCCGGAGGTATGTTTTCCCGTGCCTTGTGCCCCGCAGGCAGCTTCAGAGAGGGACAAATTTTTTAGAAAGGCTCGACAACACCTGTGCCTTACTCGTATAATGAAGCTTCACAGTTCAAAACCAAAAAAAAAAACCAAAAAACCACGAAGCAACCGACCCGCAGCCCTAAAGACACTTTTTTCTTGTCGAGAAGACCGACTGTAACTGTTCTTTCACATTTTTTCTTGTTGCTTCATTTGTGGTGTTGATTGGCTCTTGACGAGTCAATTGCTGCAAACGAGTCTTGAGGCTGGAAACGGCCGTTTTTCACGTCGGCGCGACGCCTTCCGTCGGCCGGTTTTCGTTTTTCTTTTCTTTGCTTCAACGTCAACGTCTCGTTGGAGTGTTGGCAGCTGCGCGTCCAGCTACCTCGTCATCTGTAATTCGCTGCTACCAGTTTCGGTCGCACAGTCGCAAAAGCACAAAAGGCAAAATGCCCCCTAAAAAAGCGGCTGTCGAGGAGAAGATATTGCTGGGCAGGCCCGGTAACAACTTGAAGAGTGGCATTGTATGATAACCGCCGGCGAAACTCTCACTTTCTCTCTTCGTCTTTTCTCTTGCTGCTCATTCGTTTTCTGTCCGCTGGAACGTCGTATCTAACGCACGCAATCTAGGTGGGTCTTGCCAATGTGGGCAAATCCACTCTTTTCCAGGCCATCACCAAGTCGAAGCTCGGCAACCCAGCGGTAAGTTTTTGCTTGCTTGCTTCTACTTTTCCTTGTTACTGTTTTTGAGGGCGCGGCGCTGTGTTTCAGGTTCTAACGAGTATGGTTGCGGGCTAGAATTTCCCGTATGCCACCATCGAGCCCGAAGAGGCGCGCGTGATTGTGCCGGATGAGCGGTTTGACTGGCTTTGCGAAAAGTACAACCCCAAGTCGCGCGTGCCGGCCAATTTGACGGTGTACGACATTGCTGGCCTGACCCGCGGCGCCTCGACGGGTGCGGGTTTGGGCAACTCATTTTTGTCTCACATCCGCGCCGTCGACGCCATCTTTGAGGTGGTGCGGTGCTTTGACGATGCCGAAATCATCCACGTCGAGGGCGACGTCAACCCGACCCGGGATCTCGACATTATAAGCGAGGAGCTGCGGCTCAAGGATATTGAGTTTGTTGAGAAGGCGCTCGAGAACCAGAAGAAGAAAACAAGGCAAGGTGGCCAGAGTCTCGAGGCGAAGAAGGCCCGCGAAGAAGAAGCCACGATCGAGAAGATCCTGCAATGGCTCAAGGATGGCAACGACGTCCGCAAGGGCAATTGGACGCCCAAGGAGGTAGGATTTTTTGCTGTTTATTGTCTCGCCTCATCTCACCTCTCCTCTCCTTTCCCTATGGAATGCACCGCTTCGTCAAACCCTCAAGGGGGGGCTTCTCTATTTTATGATGACAAAGGGCCATAGAGCCTGAACCTTTAAACCCAGCTCTTCGAATGGTCTAAACAGACCATCCTGAGATAAAAACCTTGTCTGATCCATCGAACTACGCTGCTTGTACATGCGCATCTACTCGCACTCACACCCATGCTCACGGGCGCAGTCGCACTCACACTCATACTCACACTCACACCCACACTCACGCGCGCACTCGCACTCTCGAGAGTCAGAAAGCTAACATGCGTCTCTAGGTTGAAGTGATCAACCCCTTGTTTTTGCTGACAGCAAAGCCCGTTGTGTTCCTGGTCAACCTGTCTGAAAAGGACTACATCCGCAAGAAGAACAAGCACCTGCCCAAGCTGGCCGAGTGGATCAACACCCATGCAAAGGGCGACCCGGTCATTCCCATATCAGTGTCGTTTGAGGAACGGCTCACGCAGCTCGAGTCCGAGGCGGAGGTTGCAGAAGAGTGCAAGAGGGTGGGCGCCGAGTCAGCACTAAACAAGATCATCCTCCAGATGCGCAAGGTGCTCAACCTCGGCAGCTTCTTCACGACGGGCCCGGACGAGGTGCGCCAGTGGACCATCCGCAATGGGACAAAAGCGCCTCAGGCCGCCGGTGTCATCCACACAGACTTTGAGAAGACGTTTATCCAGGCCATCGTATATAATTTCAAGGTTCTCAAGGAGCTCGGCGACGAGGCGGAGGTGAAAGCCAAGGGGAAAGTTATGACCAAAGGGAAGGACTATGTTGTGGAAGACGGCGATATTCTGCTCATCAAGGC
This sequence comes from Raffaelea deltoideospora, assembly GCA_019925385.1. NCBI lineage: Eukaryota > Fungi > Ascomycota > Sordariomycetes > Ophiostomatales > Ophiostomataceae > Raffaelea > Raffaelea deltoideospora. The sequence continues at coordinate 254,780 of JADHKP010000001.1, forward strand.
TGGTGCTGCCAAGAGCTGAGCTTTATGGCTTTCGGAAAAGAGCAAGATCATAAACGGGCATTCTAGAGTGGGACATGTTGGTTTTCCGCAGTTGCACGTGCTACATAAATGATAAGCGACACACTCTTGTCATAATGGGTGAAATATAAGCGCTTTCAAGACTTTTTGTGTGGCGGCTCTGTCGTTTCATTTTCCTTATCCCTCTTTCACTATCCCTTTTTACTTTTTCGCAACCCCCCTCTAGGGTTTTCGGCCGTAAAAAGTTGTAGTAGAAACAGCAACTCCTCTACACCCTCCGTTCCGTACTCCGCCTCCCAACCACCGTTCTGTGTCTCGTTCGAATCAGAAGCCGCACTCTGCCAGCGTTCTACCCCTCGAGTTCGACTGGGGGCGAGCCCGCGGGGGCAAACGGATCGGGCTCTGTGATGTGCTCTCTCATGTCAAACAGCGTGCCGTTCAGCGCCGCAGCCTTGATGAAGTCCTGGCACGCGGGAACCAGGTTGGAGACAAGGCCGCCGTCGGCGTCGTCCTCGGGAAAGGGGATGTCGCAGATCTGGATGCGCATGCGGTTTTCCGGATCGACGTCCTTCCAGGCCAGGCGGGGCAGCCAGGTCCAGAAGCGCTCGCGCGCATCGGCCAGGACGACGGTGAGGGGGCGCCGGGTGTAGGCCAGGTAGGCGGACTTGATGCAGCGCTGGGACAGGCCGTCGGTGCGGGTCAGCACGACCTTTTCCAGACACGGGGTCTGCTCGGCCATGTAGCGCAGCAGCGGCGTGGTGATGTCGGCGTTGTAGAGAGCCAGGCGGCGCAGGCGCGGCCAGTGGGTCCACACGGGCGGCTGGGTGGCGGAGGCGGGCAGGCCGGCCATGCGGTCCTCGAGGCTCAGGCGCTCGAGAAAGAGCTCGTCGCGCACGCTGACAAACTCCTCGAGCTGCTGCAGGCGCAGAAAGCCGTCGCGCAGGGTGCGGCGCACGTCCAGGTGGTCTTCGAACCAGTGCAGCTGGCGCAGCGGCATGTCGATGACCAGGCGGCGCAGCGAGCCGCAGACGCTGCACAGCAGCTCGCGCGTCCACACAGCCGTCGGCTGGTCGTCAAGCGACGCGCCAAACGGCGACAGATACAGCGACGTCACGTTGGCCAGCGGCGCCGGGCTGCGGGGGTGCAAGTGGTGGGAGGAGGAGGAGGAGGAGGCGTATGCGTCCTGGGACACGAGCAGCCGCCGCAGACGGTCTGACGAGTCGATGTAGAAGCCGTGCTTGTGCAGCAGACGCATCGCAGCGCCGTGCGTGGCCCGGCACACGAGGCTGAAGGCCAGCAGCATCTTGGTCTCCGGCTGGTTGGCCGGCATCAGCACCGCAGCAGAACCCGCGGCCGGCGCATAGCAGTTGACAATCATCATAACCAGCTCGATGGGCAGACGCAGACCCGGACGCACGCCGGTACGCACGCCCGGACATGGACCCGGGTCCACCGGCTCGGCGAGAGCGAACCGGATGTCCATTTTGTGGAGCTGGAGGACCGAGCTCGGTCTTTCCTCTCTGTAGTTTTGCCCCATAATATCCATACTCGTAAGGCCGCGTCACGGCCCTTGGCGGTCCGGACAAGGAGACAAGGCAACGCACAGGTGCTCAAGCGGTCCCGCTCTCTTTTCTTGGCAAAATGCCCCGGTTTGGTGGCCGTGGCCTCAAGCCAAAGTGGGAGTATTAAATGCCCGCCGACAAACAGCCGATGTCGCCGTACTATAATGTGCGTTGGTCGGCGCCAGTTGCCGACAGCCCAAAAACCCGAAACTTCATAACCCAGAGGTCACCGGCGGGCAACGCAATGCTGGCAGTTCACGCGACCATCTGAATGCCACCTCGAAGCAATGTGGGTCGCGGTGAAGCGCTGGTAGGGCTGGTGGTAGCCAAAATATCAAACCTGGCGATCGATGTTCTTCTACTAACGCGTGAGATGTGAACAAGGTCGTAAAAAGCGCACAGGGTGCCAAACCCGTATACGGAGTAACACGTCGTATTACATTCTTCTTTTCCCCTCCTTAAAAGACAGGGCAAAAAAAAAGAAAGCAAAAACGTGAAGCAGCTTGTGATAAGAGGAGGACTGATGTGCACGTGTCCCATTGGTTAAGTAATCATATTGCTATGCCTTACTCCGTACTCCGTACTCGCTTTGTCGTCGCCAAACAACCTGACGGGGAAGGAGCAACCAGCAGGCCTGTGCAGGTGCCTGCTTGACACGATCAGGGCACAAAAGGGAAATGCTTTGTATTACTCTGTACTTTTCGTATTACGACGCAATACCCTGCAGGCAGCTGCAGCTTACCGCGGGGGAGGGGAGAGAGGCAGTGTCGGAAAGCAGCCTGGAGGGCACATACGAATACATGCTCGATTGCACCTTCTGTTTAGGATCGTCTCGTCAGCCGACGGCCGCTACTCTTTACGTTATTCGACGCCAAGGAACCGTCTGTCTTCTTGCCTATTTTACAGAACTTGCCCATTTTCGCCCAATTCTTTTTTTTTCTCTTACTTTCTTTTTTTTTCTCTTTTTCCCGTTGTCACGATGTTCTCTCTTCTTGTCACCACCCCAGCGAGCCCGAGAAGAGAGCGTCTTCATCAGTAGTACTGTGCGCGAGCGCTATTTTTTTCCCCGCGGAAATTCAAGCCGACTTTGCAGACCCCCGCGCTGTACTCCGATCAAGCCGTCCTACTGTTATCCGTACGAGCTATTCTCAGCTAGCTGACCGGTGCCAGCGAATTTGTTTCAACTGGAGAAGAGCCAGAAACGATAAACGACAAAAAAAAATACAACGTCAAGAACAAAGGGAGAAAAGCCCGATTTTCTGGTTCCAGAAGGCAAAACGAAAAGCCAATCAAGCAAAGACAACCCCCCATTTCAGGCATTTTCAGGGCCCGACCCACCCCTGCAACCAACCAAAATCTTTTGCGCCTGCTGCAGAATTCATGGAATAAAATAAAAACATTTTTTTTTTTTAAAAAAAAAGTGTGGTTCTGGCCTGCCTCCGATGCGTCGCATGGTTATACGTCTGAGCGCTCCCGAGACTTCCGTGGCCGCAAGCCAGCTTTCTTTTTAGACCCCCGAACCCCCTTCCTACACCATAAATATCCATATTGCCTCCACACGATATTACTCCGACACTCCGATCCTCCGATCTTCCGATCCTCCGATACCTCGATACTTCGATACTTCGATACTCGGGTGTCCTCGCACGCACGCGTCCCACCTCCGGCTGGCTGGGCGACTTTGCAAAGGCCGACATAGCTGTCGATTCCAGCCTCACGCCCGCCTCGGCTCGCCAGCTCCGCCTTTCTCGCCTGTTTCCGCCGCGCTCCCTCCTCTCCAGCGTCGACACCCGAGTTCGGGTCATCTTCTGTCTGTCTTTGTCCAGCGCTGGGGCAGATGCCGGAAAAGGCCCTCACCGTAGCCACATATGCGGCTGGGGCCTCGCTGGCCACCATTGCCCTTGTCTACGTGTTCGCGCCGACGTACTTTCTCGACAACCAGCCGTCCAGCAGCCCGCTGTCGTCCCTGACGAGCCGGAAAAACGGCGTTGTCGGGCTTGTCAATGCTGCCAACGACTGCTTTATCAACTCGGTCCTGCAGGCGCTCGCCGGCCTCGGCGATCTCCGGATATACCTCATTCGGGAAACCTATCGCCGCACCATTGACGAGGCCGGAATCTATTCCACGCCGGTGCCCGACAATGTCAAGTTTGCCGCCGACGGCGCGGCGTCGCCGCGCAATGCCATGCCGCTGTGGAAGATCCAGGGACTGCAGGCCGGGCTGGTCACCAAGGGCCTGAAGGACATGATCGACCAGCTCAACGAGCGGCCCATCCACAAGAAGACCATCTCGGCCATGCCGTTTGTGCGTGTGCTGCAGGACGCCTTCCACCAGCGCATCAGCCGCCAGCAGCAGGATGCCCAGGAGTTTCTGCAAATCGTGGCTGAGCGCCTGTGCGACGAGTACCATGCCGGCCAGCGGGCGCGGAGGTATGCCAAGCGGCGGGCAGCAGCAGCAGCGGCGGCGGCGGCGGCGGCGGCGATGGCAGCGACGGCGGAGGTAGGAGTGACGGCACCGGTCAATGGCGAGGCAGTTGAAGAGCGGCTCGCAAGCCTTGTGCTGGCCACCAACCCCGTCGACGGCGGAGCCCAAAGCAACGGCTCTGCACAGGCTAATACCGGGCAAAACGACCACAGCGGCGAGAAGCAAAAGCAAAACGACGACGGCGGCAACGACGACGACGACGACGACGACGACGATGACGACGACGGCAGCGGAGAAGCGCGAGGGTTTCCGATGGAAGGCAAGATTGAGTCGCAGCTGGAGTGCCTTACGTGCGGCTTCCAGCCACGGCCGTCCGAGCAGGCGTTCTGCACGCTGACGCTCAATGTGCCGCAAGTGGCGTCGACGTCGCTCAATGCCTGCTTCGACACGATGCTCAAGACGGAGTACATTGATGGCTTCAAGTGCGAAAAGTGCCGGCTCGTGCACGCGAAGCAGGTGTTTGAGGCCGAGCTCGCCAAGTCGACGTCTCCGGCCTTTCAAGCGCGAGCGCGGCAGGCCATTGCCGATCTGCAGACGGCCATCGACACCGATCCGGAGAAGCCGCCCGAGCACGTGGCGCTGCCGGACGTGCGCTATGCGCCCAAGCGCCGCATTGCGCGCCACTTCCGGCTGGTCAGCTTCCCCAAAGTGCTGGCCATCCACCTGTCGCGCTCCATCTACGACGAGGCCAACATGTCGCAGAAGAACATGGCCAAGGTGTCGTTTCCCGAAACGCTGCCGCTGGGCGGGCTGCGGAACCAGCGCAAGTACAAGCTGCTGGCGCTGGTCACGCACAAGGGCAGCCACCAAAGCGGCCACTACGAGTCGTTCCGCCGCCAAACCGTGCCCGCGCCCTTCTCGAACCCCAACACGTTTGGCGTCTCGCCCGTCTTTTCGCCGTCGCCGGCGGCCCCCAGCTCGGCGGTCACGACGCCGCGCATCGGCTCGTCCGAGCCCCCCGTGAGCGGCAGCAGCCCGACTTCGTCAACCGCCGACCTGCCGCCCGCGGCAGCGTTGGCAGCAGCCGACAGCAGCAGCAGTGTCGTTTCTTCGAGCCACCTCCGTGGCGGTGCTGGTGCTGGTGCTGGTGCTGGCGTGCGAGACTCGAGATCGTCCAGTCTGCTTCGCGAGCAGGCATCGTTGACGGCCGTGCGGCCGGCGCCGACATCGGCACCGCGCGAGCCGGCACAGGAAACCAAAGACGCAGCAACAGCAGCCCATGCTGCAGACACTGCGGCAGACGCGGCGGCCGAGACGTCCAGCTTGCGGTCGATCACGCGATCAACATTGTCGCGCATTGCCTCGTCGTCCCGCAGCGCCAGTCTCAACGGCAGCCCCAAACGCCAGAAAAGCCAAAATGGCGGCAGCAATGGCACTGCTGTCGCCGCAGCCGCCGGCCCGGCAGCCAGTGACGCGGCATCTGGGGACAAAACGACAAGGACATCGACAGCCGCGGCCGCGGGCGGCACTGGCAAGAATGACAAGAGTGGCAGCAGTGGCAAGGCCGCCGCCGCACGGCCGAGGCGGAGGAGGAAGACTACGGATCGCTGGTGGCGCATCAGCGACGAAAAGGTCAGGGAAGCCAGCACGCGGGAAGTGCTGGGAATGCAGCGGGAAGTGTACCTGTTGTTTTACGAACTGGAACGCGGCGAGCGGGATTGAGAACGGCGTGAAGTTTCTGTTTGCGGAAAAAAAAAAAAAAATAGGCAGTCTGGGTATTGTGTCTTGAAAAACGGGCGGTTGGGGCCTTTTCTTTCGCCAGCATGCCCTTTGGTCCTTTTGGATGTTTGCTGCTGTTGCATCATGGATTTCTGGGAGAAGCGAGAACGAAAAAAAAAAAGAAAAAAACCATAAAAATGCATGAGAAAGGCGGAGGAGGAACGGGCATTAACAAGCATCACCGGCGCTTCTTGTTAGACAGGCTTTGTGTCATTATTGTCCTGTTCTTTTGTTCTTTGATCTTTTGGTTCGGTGTTCATTCTAGTGTGTCTTTTTTTTTCGTTTACGACCTTTCTTAGTCGCTGCTTTCACTCGACCCTTCACAGTCACCTTCGCCCACCGCTCCTCTATATTCCTGTGCTGTGTCTAAGGACAAGAGACCATCGTCAGGCATGTCTAAGGGCTTGAGATGACCACCAGGCAGTTTTTTTTTTTAAAATAAAAAAACCCCTTTTATTCTGCAGAGTCCTATTGATTATTCAAGTTTTCCAAAGTATTATGCAATAACGATGAACGTCGCACACGCACACGCACACACGGCCAAGACAGAAAACAAAAACGAAAAAAAAAAAAAAAACCTTAGCTTTACATTACATCCATCCAAGCCAAGAAACGCGATGCTGATCAGAAACCTATGCGCGTAGAAAGAGACGTAGAAAGACAGACAAGAGAAACGCAAAGACAGACAAGAGTCGTAGAGAGACAAGAGACACATGCAGACACAACACCCAAGAAAGGCCTAAGCAAGAGGATGAGCGGACGACAGGCTGGACTACTGCCCCAGCAGCTCGCGGGCAATCTTGGCGGCCTCGTCGTCGCTGGGCAGCCCCTCTTTGCGGGCGGCGGCAGCCTTTGCGGCGTCAAAGCGCCAGAGCCCGCCGGTCTTGTCGCTGTCGCCGGTGGCGGAGAGGCCGACATGGGGCCCGAGGCTGGCCAGCACGGGATCGCCGCGGTCGGAGGCGTCGGAAAAGTAGCGGCGCTCCCACAGGCGGCCCTCGGACTTTTCGCGGGCGCGGGCCTCGCGCTGGGCGGTCTCGATCTTGGTCTTTTCGACGCTGACGGCGTCGAGGTCGCCCTTAGCAATGGCGGCGGCCACGCGCGCCCAGGCGCGGCGGCTCTCCAGCGGGTGCTGCTGCTCGATGGGCGCCACCGTCAGCGGCACCGTGGGCGTCTGCGCGGCGTCGTAGGCCTCGACGAGACTGCCGGCGCCGCTGCTCTTGGCCGGCCCCGCGTGGATCTCAAAGCTCTTGGTCCACTGCCCGCTGACGCTGTACAGCACGTGGCGCTCGTCGCCCGTCCGGTACAGCACCGCCGTCACGCTGTTCTTCTTGCCGCTCAGCCAGCCCTTGCCGCTGTAGTCGATGCGCGCCGTGTAGCCCGTCGACGACACAATGTACGACGCGCCGTCCAGCTCGATGAACGGGGCCCCAAACAGGAGCCCCTCGATGTGCAGCGACGGCAGCGTGATCACATACGTTTCCGTGCCGGCGTCGTCGCTGCTGTCGCCGTCCTCCTTGTCCTCCTTGTCCTCTTTGTCTTCAGTGCTGCCGCCTCCTCCTGCTGCTCCCGCTGCCGTCGGCACCGGCACCGTCAGCACCGCGTGGCCAATCTGCTTGACCATAATGGTGCTCTTGAACGACGCCTTCTGGGCATTGTAGCCCTCCAGGCGCACGCCCGTCGGCAGATTGGTGATGCAGTAGGCCGTGGCCGGCGGGTGGTGGCTGACCTGCTCGCTGACCAGCTCTGTCGTCCCGGAGCCGCCCTCGCTGTCGTCCTCCCAGCGGCCCAGGAAGAGCTCGCCCAGAAACGGATTCAGCGGCTTCTTCTCGTTGCCGTACTCCTCGCTGCGGCTCGCATACTGGTGCTTCAGCGTGCTGAGAAACCACTTGAGCACCAGCACCGCCCGCTTCTCCGCATCCGGCTCCCGCGCAGGCGCCGCCAGCAGATCCGGGTTCTCGGCCCAGTACGAGCTGAACTCTGTCAAGCTCTTGGCCGACAAGATAAACGGCGGAGCCGTCAGGCTGGAGAGGTCGCCATTGAATGACGCAATCGACTGCTTACGTTAGACGGGCTTCCTTGAGCGACAATTTGCGAAAAAAAGAAGGCAAGCAAAAAAAAGAAGCAAGCAAAAATCAGGAAAAAAAAACAAAAAAAACAAACCTTGACAAAAGCAGCCCAACTACTGCCGCTGGCTTGTGCAGCCTGTGATGTCGGGGCATCTGTGTTCGACTCCATAGCTTCGATGACGAGATAAAAGATTGCTGTGTTTTGGGTGTTTTGGGTGTTTTTCTCTCTCTCTCTATCTGTGTAAACCCAATATTGCGCTTGGACGTCGGGAGCGTATTACCTTACAGCTAAACGGCAAGACAGATTTATCGCACGCCTCAGCAATGGCCAGCAGCACAGAAACAGGTTCTCAAAGAGTCAAGAAAGAAGGCGTAATACAAAGTATCAAGGTAGGAGCCAAAGTAGGGACGTGCGTTAAGGGTGTTTGTTGGGGGGTGATTCCAAAAATACGGTTGAGCTCGTCACAATGGACCCCTAAAAATGCAGTGGTTTTGCCCCAAGGGACGAAGAGGGACGAAGAAGAACGAAGAGGGACGAGAGGGATGGCGAAATGCAGCGAGGAGATAGGAAATGGAAGAGAGAGGCAGACCAAGACAACAAAACACGCCGAACAGCTGTCTCAACAAAATGTTTTTCGCTTTATTTAGCTCTGTTCGAGGTTGGGAGAGAGGGGGAGAAAAAAAAAGAGCTGGCCCTTTTCCCCACTAAAATTAGGACGGGATGGCGGCATTGCCTAATACTTACGAGTATCCATACTCCATACGGAGTACTCGTCTGCGGCCCCGACTTGCTGCCCTGGAATTGGCGGGCTTCAGCTATGTGGGTTGCTGCTTCCCTGACGTCAGTAATAATTGGCGCTAGCGATACTTGTTTCGCCGTACCTTCTCTTTTCTCTTCAATTCGGAATTCCGTACTCGTACACTCCAGGTTTACGGTAGGCCTCCCAAAAACGTCGTACAAAATATGGCACTGCTTGGCCCAGCAACGTTTTCTCCAGCTTCCAATATGCACCGCAATATATTACTGTACGTCGTAATATGATAATACTATCCACAAAATGAACTTGTACCTGAAACCCAAAAATGCAATGCTGATACCCAATCGCGATTTCCCATCCAAACTCCCAAGAATAAAGCCCCGACTCGTAAATTACCATGCCTGTATTTCGATATCTTACAGCAACCTGGGCTCCGACCGCCCGTATTCCAGCTCGTAGACCTCGCCGTCTTCCCTCCACATAACGCCGTCGCGGCGGCCGCATCGGTGGATCAGATGGCGCAACAGAGCGGCATTGACGCCCGAAAAGGTCTCCCGTCGTCGCTCCGACGACGAAGACTGTGAGGATGCCGCCGGTGCTGCAGCGTCCTCTCCGACAACGAGCCACGGACTCGTCGTGCACGTCTTCTCGAGCGCGTCCCACGTCCAGGCCAAGCAGCCGCTGCTGCCGTAAAACTGCCCAAACCGGCCCTGGCGCGCATCTTGCTGCAGGTCGTCGTCAAGGGCAAAGCCGCCGTCGCACAGCGTTCTGCAGGCCTCGGCCGAGTCGACATTGGCCACCGTCGTCGTCATCCGCGCGGACGACGAGTCGTCGCCTGGCTGGCCCACAAAGTCGAGGCCGCGACGGATGGGCTGCTGCGCCAGGCTTGCCGCCGTCGGCCGTCCGTACAGCGCCCAGAGATCGCCCCAGACAATGGGCGGTGGCGGTGAAGACGCCGTCATGGCCGCAGCCTGCCGGCTGGCGCCTCCAGCACCGACAGCATCAAACACGCGGCCGACAGCCTTCATCTGGGCCGGGTCGGCCAGCCCGTGGAACGATACGACCGGCATGCAGAAGCGGTCAGCACTGATACGCGTCGCCTGCGGCCGTGCTCCATTAAACAGCGGCGTGAAGCGCTCGTCCAGATACACGCCCACCTTCATCAGCGTCGTCGCCAGCAGCTTGTCGCCCCACGTTTCCGAAATCGAGTCGATCATGGCCTTGTCGACGATGGCGCTCCCTCTGCTTGTATGACTGCTCTTCGTCTTCTGGCTGCTCTTCTTTTTCTCGCCAAACAACAGGTCCAGGGCCGTCCGCGACAGCACCACGCCCGATCCGCCGTGTGCAAACCGTCCGCGGAAGTCGCCCACCGCATTGCCTACGTACAGCGGTGTAGAGGCGTCCAAATGCGCGAGCAGGAGCCGCAGAGACGACGGCACAATGTACGTGTCGTCGTCTAGCAGCAGGTACCAGTCCTTGCCGGGCATGGCTGCGTAGGCCAACTCCAAGCCCGGAATAAACTGCGGTTTTTGGTTCGGTTAGAAAGACTGGAGAAAGAGAAATCTCCCGTTCCCAGAGTAAGACGGGAAAAGTATCAAACCGGGACAGTGAACAAGTTCGCAGTTTTTTTTTTTTTCGTTCTTACCTTCATTGCATCCAGTTCCCATCCCGAGGCCTTGCTGATCTGCAGCGCTTCCGCGTGGTCGCCACGCCGCACAGCAGCCGCCAGGGCCCGGTACTTCTCGCCGCGGGCACTGCTGGCCCGGGGTCCCAAGACGCCGCTGTCGAGAACGGGCGCAATGACGTCGTGGACGGTTACATTCATGTTTCCGTCGCTGTCGCCGGACAACTCTGCGGCGAAGTCGCCAATCACCACCACATTGTGTGCGTCAGGACCGTCTAGTTTCAGACCAAGCGCGGCGATCTGGGCCGTCACACGGTGCTGAGTGCCGTATCCTGTTTTGAGCACGACGCCTATGTCGTCATAAAGTCGAGGGCCGTTGCGGCTCTCGCTGCCGCTGACGCTGCCGCTGGTGGGCGAGGCGGATGCGCTGCTTTGGTGTCGGCTGTCTTTCTGCGTGACCCATGACTCGATCATGCGTGGTGGTTGTGCCAGGTGGTTGAGAGCGCGTTGAGAGTTGAAGCGCACTGACAACCGCAACGTGCTGTCGTACGGCAAAAAACAATAGAGAACGACCAGACAGACTATCGCGTACAGGCTTGGCCGTAGCATTGGGCATCGCCGCGACGGCGAGATGCGCCGCCGTCGCATGCTGGAGAGAAGTCGTAGGACAGCCAGCGAAACAGACAACAGCTAGGCCGCAGACGCCGAGTGGGGTGAAAAGGGGGCGCTCGTGTTCAAGGTCTGAGGCAGAAAGAAAAGAGAGAACACAGAGAGAGGGACGAAAGCGAAAGAAATACGACGTGCCTTTTAAAGATAGTTCAAAGAAGAAACGGGAACGCAAACGAAAGCAAAAGAAATACGACGTGCCTTTAAAGATAGTTCAAAGAATAAAACAGGAACACAAACGAAAGCAGAGAAGAGGAGGGGGCACGAGGAAGACGATCATCTTGATCACAAAAAGAGACAGAAAAACGAGAAGAATACGTAGATCACCCTTCCCGGGAGATCGGCAGGGGTTTTGCTGTAGGCCCACCTGGAAGCAATACTCGTACTCGTAGTGACTAGTAGGTTAGCTGCAATCCAACCAAGCTTCGACAAAGTTAGGTGGACGAGTGCCATATTCTGTAATTTGTACGACGTAATACGGAGTGCTCCGTACTGCTACACTCGGAGCATGGCTGCATGGCCAGTGCATTGCCGCACAGAAGCACCATGGCAGACAGAAAACAAAAAGGGCCTGTTTCGAGGATAAATTGACCCGTGGGGGAAGTCTCTGTCACACTTTGATTAGCACAGAACAGGCCTGTCGAGCAGAGCTTTATCAAATCCATGAGACATGAGACGAAATTAGCAAACGTGGACGGCGAAAACGGACAGCGTGAGAGCGAGTAAAGTGAATTTGCAATGCGCATTCGAGCAATCGTAGAAATTACTCGTAAAACTTCGTCCTTAGTGCCAGTCTGTATGTGCTTTTCGGGAAAGTTGTCGTCTGACCAGCTGCTGTGATTAGTTGGCGTCTTTATTTGGCGGGGGCCAAGTGAGGCTTAGCCGACAGGGGTGTCAGGAGTGCGGAGATGTATTGGCGGGCCGCTGTAACCCAAGAGCTTGTCAGTGTGCAAGGGAACAAAAAAACTTGAATCTCTCTCGGCCAGAGAAGAAACGAATTTGAGATGATGTCGAAGTCAAACCAGATTTTCGTCTTTTTTCTTTACCGAGTTTTGACCAGCTCTTTCTTCAAAGAGGAAAGTGCCTTCTTTCTCAGAGACCACGGCAGCTTCCAGGAAGGGAGCAGCTGGGGAAAGAACCACCCGCACCTGAGCTGACGGCATCAAGCAGACTTGCACGTGAGCGTGATATTCAGCATGTGAAGTCTGAAGGATATGCGTAGTAATACGAGAGAAAACCAGTACATGCATTTTGCTCCGATGACTCTCGTATAGTCCCGAAAACCAGTACATTCATCACTATTGCTCCTGACTCTCGTAAAGTCCCGAAAACCATTATATGCATTTAAACTATTGCTCCTTATTACTATATCGTGAAGTCCCCAACCGCTGACTAAAATTCAATACTGCTCCTCGTAATTCTCTATTCTATTTTCCCGGCCCCAAGACTCCCATGCAATCCCTTTTTGTTTCAAGCTGCACGCACGCAATGACAATGGATAAACTGATAAGACGGTGAAACGGACGGGATGGCTCCAAAAAAATGACTAGATGTAGCGGCTGTGCGCTCGCAAGTACGGGCCGAACTTGAAGAACAGCCACGGCACGGGCAGCAGGACAAGGGCAATGAAGCCCAGCACGCTGCTGGCCCAGCCAATGCCCAGGTTGGTGTACATCTGCACGGTGAAGAGCGGGAAGGCGGCAGCGAGGCTGTAGCGCGCCAGGCTGTTGGCGCTGGCGGCGCTGGCGACGACGCGGCCGCTGTAGGTGTCGGCCATGTACTGCATCAGGCCGATGAAGATGCAGATGTTGCCCCAGGCAAACGGCACGATGGCAACGGCGGGCGACGCCCAGCGGGTGTGGTGGTGGTTGGCGGACCAGCCGAACCAGAAGAGGCCCAGGGGCAGGCCGATGCTGCCGATCATGGCGGCATAGAGGCGGTGCTCGGGCGGCACTTGGTGCGGCGGGTACTTGGGCACCATGCGCTTGTGGTAGATGAGCCGGTCGCACGCAACGACGGTCGGGACGCCGAGGACGCAGCCGACCACGATGGACAGAAACACCAGGCCGGCGTGCTCGCCCGTGAAGCCGTACGTGAGCCGGAACACAAACGGCACGGCGGCAAAGAAGGAGAAGAGCGTGGCAAACTCGCAAGCCACATAGAGGCACGACAGGGCCACAATCGGCTCGGCCACCGCCATATGCAGCGGCCGGATCAGGCCCACGGCCAGAAATGCCTTTAGCTCCTTGACCACCGTGGCCATTTTGTGCGACACCGACGCCGCCGTGCTCCGCCGCTGCAACGGGGCGCCGGCCGCGTCCAGCCGCATGCCCAGCTGCTTGGCCCGGCGCTGCTTCAGCACCGGGTGGTATGTCTCGCGGCTGAACGCCACCACCAAGATGATGGCAAAGGCAGTCATGAACACCAGCGCCCACTCGGTCCAGCGCCAGCCTTTACGCACGGCGAAAGCGCCAATGACGGGTCTGTTGACATCAGTTAGTGTGAGAAGAGCACGAGGGGGGAGAAGAAAAAGAAGAAGAAGAAGAGGAGGAGGAGGAGGAGGAGGAGGACGAGGACGAGGACGAGGACGAGGAGGAGGAGGAGAAGGAGGAGGAGGAGGAGGACGAGGACGAGGACGAGGACGAGGAGGAGGAGGAGAAGGAGGAGGAGGAGGAGGAGGAGGACGAGGACGAGGACGAGGACGAGGACGAGGACGAGGACGAGGACGAGGACGAGGACGAGGACGAGGAGGAGGACGAGGAGGAGGAGGAGGAGGAGGACGAGGAGGAGGAGGAGGACGAGGAGGAGGACGAGGACGAGGAGGAGGAGGAGGACGACGAGGAGGAGGAGGAGGACGACGACGAGGAGGAGGAGGAGGAGGACGACGAGGAGGAGGAGGAGGAGGACGACGAGGAGGAGGAAGAAGAAGAAGAAGAAGAAAAGCTTACCCCATGCCCGGCCCGAAAAAAGGCGTCATGATAAAGATGGCCGAGGGAAAGCCACGCTCCATGGGCAGGAAGATTTCGGACAGGATGCCGGACGCGATGGCAAGCGAGGGAGACAGGAAGAAGCCGGCAAAAAAGCGCAGGACGCAGAAGCCGGCCAGCGAGGATTTCGGCACCAGCGCACCTCCGACACTGAAGAGAAGACCCAACGGCGGGCCCGCCAACAAGATTGGCAGCCGGCCGATGGTTTCGGACAGCGGGCCTCCGATCACTGGCCCCAGGGCCAGGGCCAGAACATACAAGGACAATGGCAGAGTGGCGACTGTGCTGCCGACGCCAAAGTCCAACATAATGTAGCCATGGGCGGGACTGCTGATGGATGTGCCGACGGATCTAGAGATCAGAACGATGTCGGTTAGCGGGCACATGACAGGTGGGCGATGGAGGCTGAAACCTGGGACATGCCAGGCCACAGCCAGAGAGACATGGACGAGGAAAGAAGAAGCTGCAAGGAACAAGAAGCTGCAGGGAACAAGAAGCTGCAAGGAACAGGACGCTGCAAAAGACGAGACGACATACGTTACAAAGGCCAGTGTCGACATAGCGGCCAGCTGCGCCCACTTGCGGCCCTTGGGCCAGTTATAGGGGTTGGCCGGATCCGTGTCCCAGTCCCAGATGGCCGCGTTTTCTTCGTCCCCTGGCGCTCTCTTTTCCAGCGTGGCACTGGCAGACTCGGATGGCGGTTGGTCGCGGTCCTGCGGAACAGGCTCGCTTGGAGCTGGCTTGGCCGTCATGACGTCGCTGTCTATCGTTTCGCTTTCGCTGACAAGGTCAGACCCTTCGTTATGTGGGAAATGGCGGGCAGGCAGATTGCCGGCAACGAGGCTTGCCGACATGCTGGAGTGCCAGAAAAAAAGCCGAGAAGGCGGAGGGGAAACACAAAGGCCGACGCACCAGGTGAAGGCGAAGAAGAAAGTGAAGAGTTTGAATCCAGGGAGAAGACTGACAAGGGGTGAGTTTGCGCCGTAAAGCTGAAGAGGAATATATTGAGGTAAAAAAAAGGGGGTGGGTGGGAAAGGAGGACAGGACAAGGACAAGGACTGCAGAAAGGAGGACAGGACAGGGACAAAATCTGGCAAGGAAGAAGGAATGGGGTCTGCTGTGAAGGAATTTGTCTGGTCGAACTGTTTGAATTTGAAAGAAGGGACAAATTCTATTTATTCAAAAAGGAGAACCGTCTCCTCTCTTTTGCCTACACACGATATGCACAGCATACATGATATACAAAACATACACAACACTATGACGTATACACAGACGCACACACAGAGGATATAACCAATCTTGTCGTAGATGAAGTTTGGGGGATAGGACGGCCGATGCGTTGTGGCCTACCAAATCCAACCCCCCTGACCCCCTCTCTCGGCGCGGCCTTGATTAGAATATAAAAAAAAGACAGACAAAAAGAATACAAGAACACAAGAACAAAAGCGCCCTACATCGTATGCGGTATTAATGCTCCGTTCCCATCGGCTTAGCATCGTCGCCCGAGTGGGTACACGGGGACCCGAGGTTCTAAAACGTGGGCGACAAAACGACAAAAAGAGCAAGGGATGCGAGAGGAAGGAGTCGGGATGTCAGAAAGTTGAATATTGCTGATTAGTGAACCCAGCTGAGGGGACCGAGGCCGAACGGCTCTAACGGCTTTGGTCTAGGCTTGCAGTACTATTAGCGGTGACAGGGCGCTGTCTCGACAGCCGTTAGCGGACCCAAGAGCAAGGCCCTATTGCGTGTCAGCGTACGGCGGCGCTAGGCCCTACGGAATCCAGAAGCTGAAAAGTTAGCGAGCCAAAATGGAAAAAATACGGAGTACGTCGTACAGCAGTCTTTGTTCGACGATAGAGACACACTTAATCCTTCGTTTTCACGAAAGCTATGCTACTCGTATTAGTGCAGTCTCATTCCTGTCCGTCGATCCCAGCCAGCAGTAGTGCTGCGATTGCCTTCTTTGTCGGATATTTGACACCAGGCCGTATCCGCGGAGGAATAAGGGCTCTTGGTTTCGTTGTCGATAAGCAGCCAGCCCTAGGAGCGCGACACAGAACGACGAATCGTAGTAGCACTTCTGGCCCTTGTGTTCTGGCTCCCTCTGGCTCTCTTGTGCTCTGGTCATATCCGTAGTAGCACTCTCCTTGTGTTCTGGCTCCTATGTGCTCTGGCTCCCTTGCTCCTCTGTCAGGCCAGCCCCCCCTCCACCTCGCGTGCCCACCAGTCCTGCCAGTCAATTGTGGTCTTGCCATGGCGCGCGGCTTCGGCGCAGAAGACGAGGGCATGGCTGCGCAGCACCTCCTCGAGGGTGCAGCCGATGATTTCGCGCTGGGCGCGGTCGGCCGGCCAGCCGTGGTTCTTGACCCGGTCGACGGCCAGGATGAACTGGCGGGTGAGGCCGGCATCGCCGCCGCCGTGGCCCAGGCTCTCGACGCGGGGGCGGTGCACGGTTTTGGTCTGGGTGCGGAAGTCCTCGACGGTGATGGTGGTTTGGTCGGCGTAGATCTCGCCGTGCACGCCGTACAGGTGGGTGTAGCGGTCGCAGATCTTGGTGGTGTGTGCGACCATGTGGAAGGTGGCTGTTTTTGCGCCGCGGTGCTGCAGCCGGTCGGCCAGGGGGTCGATGGTCTCCTGGCCAGCTGGGCCGAGCTTGCTGGTCCCGCTCGTGGTGTCGCTGCCGGCTGTGGTGTCGCTGCCGGCTGTGGTGTCGCTGCCGGCGCCGGTTTCTGCCCTTTCGCCGGTTTCCCTTTCGCTGGTTTCCCTTTCGCTGGTTTCCCTTTCGCCTGTATCCCTGCCGTCCAGCGGGTCGTCGTCCCAGGTCACGACCACGACCTGCTCGTCGCACACGTCGTTGTCGCTCTCAAAGACGCAGCGGCCAAACCAGTTGCGCGCGGCCACCTCGCTGTCGGGCGTGTCGGGGCCGTAGTCCTCGGCCAGGCGCTGCAGCAGCCGGCTGCGGGCTGCGTCGTCGCCGCCGGCGGCCGCCGCCTCCTCGATGTCGGGCACGACGATGCTGACGGGCCAGTGCGTGTTGCCCGTGGCCAGCCCCTTGAGCTGGTCGCCGACGTAGATGCGCTGGGCCGCGTATTTGCAGTCGTCGGCCACGGGGCAGGCCAGGCAGTTGGTGGCGGAGCCGGCGGCCACGGGCTTGCGGCTGCGGCGGAAGAGCTGCAGGCTGCCGGCGGACGACACGGTGGCAGGCAGATGGGGCCGCCGGAGGGCTTCCGACGCCGAGTACGACGGCGGCGAGCACAGCAGCCACAGCAGCACGTCCATGTCGTGGCAGCTCTTGGTCAGCAGGCTGGGCGCAGAAGTGCTCTCGCGGCGCCAGTTGCCGCGCACGTAGCTGTGGGCAAAGTGCCACCAGCCGACGGGCTCGGTGTGCACGACGCTGAGCACGTCGCCGATGGCGCGCTCGTCCAGCAGCAGCCGCCGCAGCAGGCGGTTGTGCGGGCTGTAGCGCAGCACGTGGCCGATGGAGAAGACGTGCGTGCTGGAGCCGTCGTCGCGGCCGGCGCCGCCGCTCTGGCGCAGCGCCCGGCACATGGCCACGCAGTCGGCCAGCGTCGTCGCCAGCGGCTTCTCGCACATGATGTGCAGCCCGCCCAGCTCCGCCAGCGCCTCCACCACTGCCCGGTGCATCTCGTCCAGCACGCACACAAACACCGCGTCCACGCCCGCCGGCACCCCGGCCTCGCCCGCTGCCGCCCGCTGCCGCCGCCGCCGCTCGTAGTCGACAAACTCGCGCCAGTCGCCAAACGCCTGGCCCTCGCCCGCCGTGCCCGCCGCGCCCCAGATGTGCCGCCGCCCCAGCTGCGCCCGCTTGAACGCGTCCACCTCCGCCACCGCCGCCACCACGCCGTTGCTGCTGGCCGCCGTCGCCGCCGCGTACGTCTGCCCGCGCGAGCCCGCCCCGATGATCAGCACCCGCGGCGGCGACGCCGACCGCGGCGGCGGGGCCGGCGGAACAACATCCGCCTCGGCAGTGTCAGCCATGAGAAGCCGGGTCTCTGGAAGATCTTTGAAGCAGCCCTATCTCGGCCGTGTCAGCCGTGGACGCAATGTCAGATGCCAGACAATGCAGCCAGACGATGCAGCCAGACGATGCAGAGACAGACAAAGGCAACCTGATGTGAATGGCGATAGCAAAAAAGAGAGCGAGTCAGAAAACCCAGATCAGAAACCCAGATCAGAAACCCAGATCAGAAACCCAGATCATAAACCCAGTTCTAGCCAAATGTCGTCCAACCTGGAAACTCAAAGATAAGCACCAAGACAACACGCCTCTTTATAGCCAAAGAATCAAGGAATACCAGGTGCCGCCCGGCAAATGCGTTCCCTCTTATTGCAAATGCTTGCGTCCTTCTCCTCTGAGGCAACACTGATATTGACATCACTGATAATGACACGGCAGATGACTGGCGGGAGTGATGCCTAACAGCAAACCAACCCCACGTGAGAGCCTAGCTGGGAAGGGACGATCTCGACAAATCGCAGCTGCCTTATAGCTCAGCAAGTGGCCCCACCGCAGATGCACTAGGCAAGGCTCCAAAATACACTGTCCAGCAAAGGCTCTTTTGCTGTTTCTTTTCCTTTTTTTTTCCTATGCAACGTTGCCTGAACTGCAAGCCACAGCTCTCGAGCTTGTCAGATGGTCAAATAAGCCGGACTAGCAACAAAAGGGGGACAGCCGCATGAGGGCAAATATAGCCGTTATTGCATTGCCTAGCCATTGCGCAGCCCAACGGCTTCTGTCTTGGTCGAGGCTTGTCCTCTGAGGCCAATCGGCAGAGTGGACAGGGCGACTGCGAGACACTCGGGACAAGGAGGACACCATGGCATCGGCTAGCGCTGTGTGGGAGCCTCTGGTCTGGATTGACTGCGAGGTAACGTGTGATTTTCGGTGAAGAGAAGGAAGAATTTGAGAGAGCGCCTGAGAGAGAGAGGAGAGACAGCTCGAGAGAGACAGCTTGAGAGAGAGAGAGAGGGGGGGGGGGGGGGGAAGAGAGAGAGAGAGCTGGATAAAGGGAGAAGGGGAATGGGAAGGAAGAGAAAGATCCAGAGAACAACCCAGAACAACCCAGAACAAACCAGAGAACAACCCAGAGAACAACCCAGAGAACAACCCAGAACAAACCAGAGAACAAAACACTGACTGAAAATCCTTAGATGACCGGCCTAGACCCGGACCAAGATGAAATCCTCGAGATCTACTGCATCATCACGGACGGCCATCTCCGGCCCGTCGGCGGCTCTGAGGGGGACGGCCACCACGGCGACCAGCTCGGCTGGGGCACCGTCGTGCACCAGCCGCGCAGCCGCCTCGACCAGATGGACGACTGGTGCACCAGCCACCACGAGGCCAGCGGCCTGACCGCCGCCGTGCTGCAGTCCTCGGTGACGGCCGAGCAGGCTGCCGACCAGCTGCTGGCCTACATCCAGCGCTACGTGCCGCAGCCGCGCGTCGCCCTGCTGGCCGGCAACAGCGTGCACGCCGACCGTGCCTTTCTGCGCAAGCCGCCCTACAACCGCGTCGTCGACCACCTGCACTACCGCATCCTCGACGTCAGCTCGCTCAAGGAAGCAGTGCGTCGCTGGGCGCCGCCAGCAGGAGCTGCTGCTGCGAATGCCCGCCCGGCTCCAAGAAAAACTGGCCGCCACCGAGCCCGCGACGACATCCTCGAGAGCATCGCCGAGGCCCGCTACTACAAAGAGACCTTTTTTCGAGGGGGTAGCCAAGGGGGGTGAGACGGACGCGAAAATGAAAGGGACAAGGGAAAGAACTGAGGGTACGATGAAATGGGGAAAAAAGGGGAAAAACATCGCTTTCAGACATGGTGAAAGTGAAATCCGGATCATATAAACAGCATAACCAGAATCCAGCAGCCTCTAGTTTCAACACGTGCAAACACATAAGCGTACAGGTCAACCCTTCATCAGGCCACCGCAACCGCCAAAGCCTCTTGGCTTTCGCTGCCGCCCGCCGCGCCGCCTCCGCCATCTCCTGCTTCCTTGTCCTCGCTGCCGCTGCCGCCACCGCCGGCAGCATTGCTGTGCGCCTCGACAAACCCGGGCCGCCACTTATTCAAATATGCAGTCGCCGTCGGCCGCGCATCCTCGACTGTTTATGGTTAGAGTCAGACCAAGCTGGCGGCAAAAAAAAAAAAAAAAAAAAAAAAAAAAAAAAAAAAGAGAAAGAGAGAGAGAGAGAGAGAGAGAGAGAGAGAGAGAGAGAGAGAGAACCACGCAATAACTCACACTCCAGCCAGATCTCTTGCATCACATCCAGCGTCAGAGCCCGAGCTGGCGGTCGCATCATCAGCTGGTACAGCAGGCTTTTGAGCGCCACCGGCACCATCGACGGGTCCCGGCACAAGCTCTTGACCCGTTGCAGCAGCTCCATGTTCAGCTCCGGCACTTCGCTCAAAAACCGCGTCAACACCTTGTTGTCTTGCGAGTGCAGGTACGGCAGAAAGCCGTCCAGCACCCTCACCACCCATTCGCCGTAGTGGCCGCCGCCGCCGCCCACGCGGCCTGCCGTCTTTGTGTCGGCCGCCCCGTCCTCCGCACCGCTCCCCAGCCGCATCTTTTCGCGCTCCCGCGCCTGGACCCGGTCGTTGTACCATTCTTCGCACAGCCATGCCACCGCCACGTCGATCCGCTTCCGAAAGTCTTCCAGAATGTACCGGAACAGCCACTGCCGGATCATGTCGTTGAGCTGCGCCTTTCTGCCATCGGCCTTGGCCACAGCCAGAGCTTCTCCGCTGTTTTCTCCATTGCCTTTGCCTTCGCCTGCCGCATCCGCCCCCTCGGCCCCCTCTGCTCCCTCTGCCCCCCCGGCCCCCTCTCCTGCCTCTTCTCCCGGTGGCACATCCTCGAGCCCGCTCACAGACCGCGTGGCTAGCCGTGTGAGGATCGTGATCCAGGCCTCGCGGTCGTACGAGCTGGCCGCGACTCGCTGCAGGCCGGCCTTCTCCGAGCGCCGCAGCGCCACCGAGGATGCAGCCGCGTCGTCCGGCATCTGCGCCATGCTGCACACCCTCGACACCGTTGCCTCGCCCACCTTGAGCACCTGCTCCGGCGTCAGCGGCGGCGCCGCCGGCAGCTTAAACGCCCCCAGCGCCAACGACGCCGCCTCCACCTTGGCGGCTTCCTGCTCCTTGTCGATCGGCGCGTCCATGTCCAGCTTGTTGAGGATCTGCTCCGCGTCTTCGGCCGCCGAAAAATCCGGCTCGTAGTCGTCGTCGTCGTCGTCCGCCACGTCCAGCGGCGCCGTCTCGGGGTTCAGCATCGACAGGTGCGTCGCCTCTGCTTCCAGCAACACCAGCCGGCTGCGTATGCCTTGGATCGCCCGCTCCAGAAGCTGCCCATCCACCCGCGCAAGCGTCGAGATGCTGATCTTGGCCGCCAGATCCAGCGGCACCTGCGCCGCGTTGAACCCCCGCAGCTGCGCATTGCTCGTCAGCGCAAAAATGTCTGCCAGGCTCCTCTGGCCAGCTGCAAGCGGCGGGATCTCCTGCGTCTGCGCCGCCGCCGCGGCCGCCCCCGCCACTGCCGCTGCCGCTGCCGCCGCCCCGGACCCCGACCCCGCCGCCATCCCAGACGCCAGCTTCTGGCGCTTTGCATCCCCGTATGCCGCTGCAGCCTGCTGCTGATCCAGCGCCCGCTTCCGGCCAACATCGTCAAACACTTCGTTCCGCGTGCGCACCAGGCGCTCAAGATACTGCAATATCCGAACATTCAGGGGGTTGTGCGGATCCCTAGCAAAAAAGCGACGAGTTAGACCAGGGCCCCTTTTCTTGAACCGCCTTAAAGCTACAGATAACAAAGGGGAGCCGCTTGTAAGAAAGGGAAGCAGACCTTTTCGTCAAGTGAATCAAAAGCATGCGCGTCGTCTTCTCCATGGACCGCACAATCACGCGCGTCCGCGCTGTCATGGGGCCGCTCGTGGCTAGCTCGAGCGGGTTGAAGTTTAGAACCGCATTGATCGTGCGGTTGACCGTCGTGGGCCGCGTGCGCACAAGCACCGAGAGCGTGTTCAATGTAGCGTCCACAATGAGAGCGTCGCTGGAAGAGCCGGTCAGCACCAAATTATCTGCATCGCTAGCCTGTCTGGCATGCCTGGGAGCTGCAGCTGTCCAGCCTACTTTACCTTTTATTTTCCTGTAGAACATTGAGCATACGGTCGAGGAGACCGGTCGCCTCGGCTTCAAGCTGTCGCGGGTCGAGGAGCGGATGGTTTGGGGGTATAAGAGATAGAGATATGTTAAGGCCATCTCGCTGATCGAGCAATTAGCAACTGGTGACACAGAGAGAGAGTGAAAGAGAGAGAGCGAGAGAGAGATAGAGAGAGAAATTCTTACCTGTTGGTCTGGTTGGTTGCTGTGCGTCTGAGCCAGGATGACCCGCTGAGCAAACTTGATGCAGCAAATTTGCACAGACGCCGACGGCGACTCCCAGAGGCGCAGAATGCGCGACTTGATGGCAGACATGCGCTCCCATGTTGGCGTATCGTACGAGTTGTTTATTCTAGAAGCAGACACGTCAGCAAAGAAAGCAGAGGGAGAAGCAAAAAGAAAAATGAAAGAACGACAGAGACGCCACGGCATGTCAAGCCGACAGTCTAAAAAAAAGGCACTCACATCCAGCGCATCACCAGCGGATAGATGCTCGCCGCCGCCTGAATGATGCTGCGCAACACAAACACGTCTTCGTTGGCGTTTTCCAGCATGCCCTTAAGCGTCTCCAGCACCAGCAGACTCAGGGTCTCCTTCTCGCGCGACGGCAGCGCAGGCGCTGCAAAGGCCTCTGCCAGGAAATCTGCGCCCCAGCGACGCAGCTCGGGCAGCGACGACGGCGTGATGATCGGCAGGATGCCTTGCACAATAGACGGGTAGTAGCTGACATTGGCAAGCACCAGCTTCCGCGCATCGTTGAGCTGGCGGATTTGCTCGTGCACGGGATCGGCCGACGAGCCTGTTGCTGTGGAAGAGGCTGCTGGCGCGGTCGTCGATGTCGTCGAGCCGGCAGATGCCCGTACAGCTGCCGAGGCTGGCGACGCTGCGGCCGCGGTTGCCATGGCTGCAAAAGAGAGGTAAAGAGGGAGAAAATAAAAAGGCGAAGGAGTCGTGAGAGCGAGCGCAAACACGCGACGGGTGCGTCGTTGCTGCAAAAAAGAAACAGGGAGACGAATTCTACTGCCGACGAAGGTGGGCTGTGACAGCTGCGACAATACGGAGCGAACCACCACCCTGTTCTTAGTTTCGATTTGGAGGGCAAAGACAGACGGACTTGCGTATACTCGCTGCTACCGCGCTTGCGTTCGAGGGAGAGAGAGAGAAAGAGCGTGGAAGGCGTTGTACGCGCGAAAAAAGGGTCAAAATCGGTTGGGCTGCGACAGATGACCGCACTCATCAAGAGGCAACGGAGAAGCAGAGAGGGTGAAGCCGAAAGCGCAGAAGCATCAAGGCAGCGTTGCTGTCAAAATGACAAAAAAAGAAGAAAAAATAAAAAAAAACCCTCCTAACAAAAATCAAGAGCAAAACAGGCGTGGCTGACAGGAACGGCACCCATTCAAAAAAGAGAGCGGCAGCTAGAAAGTCATAATGACATCTCAATTTTCTGCCTTGCTTGTGCTCTCTTCTCTCGTCGTGACCATCCCCCACCCCACAACAACCAAAAAAAAGGTAGTCGAAAAGAAGGGCGCTACAGATGAGGATGCTCGAGCTTCCTAGGTCTGGCTGGGTCACTCCACGGGGTTGCGCTGGAGCTGTTGACGCTGGTCGAGTCTGGCGTGGTTCGTTAAGTACGAAATACTGTTCCAGAAAGCAAGGATCGCGGCTTTGGCGACGTGCATTTTGGCAGCAGCCAACAAAATGCAGGGAAAAAAAACGGGGCAACACATAATACAAAGTCCGAAAACAGCTAGCAGAACACTGTTGGCGATCATGTACCTGCTAGCCAAATTTATGCTTTGGTATACGAAGTATTATGACATACGAGTAAGGTGCAAACTCCGCCTTTGCAGCCGAAATCACATGATTACAGCGGAGCCTCGACGTACGATAATATTTCAATGCCTTTTACATGCAAGCCGAGAAAAAAAGACTCCCCGACTGAGATTCTGCCAACACGACGTTCAGCAACATCGTCATCATGTCCGGGTATGTCCACATCTCTGTTCCTCTGCTACTACGCACAGCCAGCTCTAACACTCCCTTGACAGCGTCGAACACTCGTCTTACTACGACCGCCGACTGCGCCAGTCGCCAGCCCTCATTCGGGCCCGTCGGCCGTACCTGGTCAAGAACACCGTTGTCGGCCTTGGCATTTCTGCCTTTGCACTGGGCGTCTGTACGTTTTTACCCTTCCATACCGCACGTTTTGCAATTTGTTTTGTGTCTGTTTTTGTTTTCGGTTTCCACCCCGTGCTAATCCGCTTCAGATGCCTACACCATCCATGTCGTTGGCCAAGACGACTTTAGCGATGTCCAGGTGCCAAGCGAACCCGTGCCGTCTGTCCAGAACCAGATGCAGCGGCCGCAGACGTTAAATCAACCAGGGAAAGAACAGGGCCTAGGAAAGAAGTAGAAAGAGACTGGCAGGGTCTGCACGAATATCAAGAGAGAGAGGCGGCGTTGCGGCAGGGTGGACTGTGGCGACAGAACGTTAAACCGTTTCAAACATGACGGTTTACAGCTATATATAACTCGAACGACGAGCTGTCAATGGTATTGGAAAGAGTATATTGATTGGCAGTATCAGAAAACTCGCTTTCATTGTCCAAGACGAGTCTCTTCTTATTAACGACAAAAAAAAAAAAAAAAACCACACACACAAATGCAAAAGGAACGATAGGGAATATATAGAGGGAATAAAAAAACAGGAATAAAAACAGACAACATCCTTTTCTTGAAGGGCATTCAATACCAGTGAGCCGATATCATGGATATAATATAAACAAAGAGGGCTACGGGAAGTATTTCTAGCATGAAAACAAAGGGAGGCAGTCGAAAACAGTGCAGAGTGGTCTGCTCCCAGAACCGCGGCAAATATATATATATATAATACACAATGCTCCATTGACCCATCAGTGTGTTTCCTGGTAAACATCTCTGACCTCCCCGGAAGAGAGCAAGCGATGCGTGGCTCAGTCTTTCCGCTGTCGTTTTACGCCCAAACATTGCAATAACACGCTTGATATCTCGGCGCCGGAAAGAAAAAGAGAAGGTAGCCCCAAAAACAAAGAGTCACAAAAAAAACTTAAGAGCAAAGCAAGGAAAACAAACAAACAAAAAAAAGGAAAAGACTTTCGGGCTTGAGAAAAGGCCAAAGAGGAAAACTCCCTAGAAATAAAAAAAGGTATCACCAAACCCCGACAGAAGACCAGCCACGTGTATGAATTTGGAAACCTTGACTAAAATGCAACAGCTTCCAGCCTCTATTAACCCAAATGACGCCTGGGGCAATGTCTTTCTCCAATCACATCCCTTAAAGACCAAAAGACGGAAGCATTATCTCGTTGTTTTGGCGGCATGGACCAGCACCGTGATGCGGGTTGCCGATAGTGAAGCAAAGAGCAAATGGGCCAATGCTGTTCATATTTCCCAGTATCGCGGTGACGCATTAATTATCCAAGGCAGGGTTTGCTGCTGAACCGGAGACTCGTCTGCCCCGCTACCGTTGACGGTGCCCACCCGCAACAGCAACGGCCCACGATACGGGCCTCCCATTTGTGGCTCCTGACGTACCTGAGTTCCTTCTGTTAGACGCGGTCGAGGTAGGACAGGCAGTGGGTCTGCCTAACAAGAATATATATATACTCGTAGTAGCCGAATAGTAATCATGACTAACCAGTAGTTACCAAACTGTGAAACGGCACTCCGATGCTATTGCTGCTCACACTGCCTCCATTTATGCCACCGATCTCGGCATATGGTACAGTTCCTGAAGCGGCGATTTGGGCATGCGAAGCTTGTACTTGCCGACCTCGCTGCAGTCCCATTCGTCAGCAAAGACCCAAAGACCCAAAGAACGAGAGAGACAAAGACACAAAAGACACACAAGACACATCACAGAAGAGGACCAGGTCTCAATGTAAGCGTACCGCAATAGCCTCGAGGTCGTCGTCCACCTGCCCCGACGACGCGCCCTTAATCTGTGGAGCCGCCGGGAAGCCTTCGTATTTGGCAATGCCCGATAGCACCGAGACCTCCTTGTTGTATGTAATGGCGTCCTTTGTCCGCTGTGCCTTGGATGCTGGGAACTTGAGTCCAAAGTCTGGAATCGTATTTGCATGGCGCCGCCGCATTTGCTGAATCTGGTACCATTGCCGACCCAGCTCTTCGAGGACGAGCTCCCGCGACTCGCGCACGCTCTGAAAGTACTGGCTGTGGATCTGACTGCGGCGAGCCACTGCCCAGCGCTTCATTGTTTGCATGCCGTATTGGTACTCCAGGTCGATAATTCGCAGCTTCTCGTCGCGTCGCTCATTAACACACTGCATCATCGCCAGATACTCGGGGTGGGTTGGGTTGTCGCCGACAAGCATCGCTTCTTCAAGGTTCAGCTGGTCTAAACGCTCTTGGTAGAGTCTGGATGGCCGCCGTGTTAGCAAGTACAATAAAATTTCAAGACAAGGATCGGAATTGACATGAGAAGCGGGTAGAGACACAGGACAGAAGACGAAGAGCAAAAGAAAAGAAAAGAAAAGAAAAAACTTACTTTTCTCTGAACGCAGCAAAGTGCTTTTCAATTGCTTGCAACTGCTCAAAAGCTGCTTTTTTCCGTTCCACTGCAGCAGATTGGTTAGCATCCTCCTGTTGATCCGCATTGATAGCAAACTGCATCTGGGACTGCGTGTTCGTACTCTCTTCCTCGTTTCTGTGAGCGGCTTCGGCCTCCTCGTCCAGCTCGGCATCCTGCTCGTCTTCCGCCTGTGCCGCAGCGTCTTCATCTGCTGTGGCAGCGTCGCCGTCTTCCACCGCATCGTCGTTGTGGCCGTCATTGGCCGTATCTTCATCGCCGTCTCCATCGTCCGAGCCTTTGTTCTTTTTTGAGGATCCACGCGTCGATCGCCTGGTCCGGAGCCCATCGCTGTTTGAGCCCGACGCCGAAGTGCCAGCCTGCCCGCCGGACTTGTCGTCGGTCCGCGCCTCTGCGTGCTCGTCATCGTCCTCGACGCCGCCCGAGCCATTGTGCCGCCTGTTCGACGTCTTTTTGCCATTCTCTTCCACAACCGCGGCAACAGCGTCGCGGCCTCCGCTGCCCGACCCTAGGCGCTTCCGCAGCGGCTGGTCTGACTCGGACGGATCGGTTGTTGGGGACCGCTTGCGTTTTCGGGAATCCGAATTCGATCGCTGGCTGCGAACAGGCGCTGGGGCAGGCGTGTCGTCCTTGTCGGCCGCCAGGCCATTTTTCTTTTCGCCCGTCGCCGAAGGAGATTGGCTGCGCAAGCCTCGCTTCGCTACATCCTTGGAAGCTAGCGACTTCCTGCGGCGGCTCGTCGCGTCGTCGTCGGCAGCCGCCTCCTCTTCACCATCCGCCTCGTTGTCCTCGTCTACCACCTCGGCTTCGGCTTCGGCTTCGGCTTCAGCTTCGGCTTCAGCTTCGGCTTGTGCCCCCGCTTCAGCTTCAGACGCCTCGCCGTCGCCCACCTCTTCCGCCCGAACCTGTTGTTTTAATTTGCTCGGGCTGACCTCGAAAGCGCGGTCGCGCTTTCGGCCCGCCAGCGTCTTGCTCGGACTTGCGCTGGGGCTGCTGTCGGCAGTGCCGCCGTTTTTGATGGTTTTGGTCTTGACCGGGGTGGCGTACAGTCGTTCGGTCTCGGCTTCGGAATCGTTCACGTCCGGTTCGACTTCTGACAGCGCAGACTCTTCTCCATTCTCCGAAACGGAAGAACGACGCGATTGCGACGCATCGCCATCGCCAGTGTTGTTTCTCACCGACCCAGAATTGTTTGACGGCCCATCCAGGTCCATGTCTTCGGGGTCGCCGTCCTTATCTTCGACTTCTGTCAGCGGGCTCGAGACGTTGCTGGGACTGAGATCGGCGAGCGGTGGCGGCAGAGTCGGTGCAGGGCTCAAACCTAACGCAGCCGCCGGTGCCGCTTCTTTGACAGCCATCGAGCTCGAAAACAAGAATCGACAGGTGTAGAGGGGATTCAAAGCATGCGATCAGCTCGGCAACCGAAAGAGAGAAGAGAAAAAGAGGGATAACTCTGTTGGGGCCACAAGGAAGGGGGCGCGAAGGCACAATTGTCGCGGAAAGAGGAGAAAAGAGAGAAAAAAAAAAGGGAGAAAAGAGAGAAGCCCGAAGAGATGTTCTGGGGGCGAGCGAAAGCACCCCAAAATAGCTTCCACAAGAAAATTAATAGGTAGATAGCATGCTATTGGAAAGAGAAAGAAACAAGGATTCTCACAAAGTCCTTTTCTTGCATGAGATCAGTGTAGGATGGAGAGTCAGGGTGGGTGACGTGTGGGCGGCGGGTTTTCTGTGGGCGAGGAAAAGAGATGGGAGGAAATGCCACCAATTTGCGCGAACCCTTTCTCCTCCACTGAACCCCCCCCCCCCCAGCGCAGCTGCCGCTTTTTTTGCTTGTCCCTCGCGCTTTCGGAGACAGAAAGTGCGCTAGCAAATGACCGCAACCTTGTTAGAAAGCGGTATCGAACGGCAGAACATGACATTTAGTCGCAGCTGACACATGAGACCAGTGGATGAAAGCGGAGCTTAGAATAGAGTACGAGTATGGATACGTTGCATAAAAATGTATACATAGAGGTACTTATTGTTATATATTTAATTTATACATAAATACGTATATATATGTACTTTGAAAACAGTACAGCCAAATCCCTGACTCCACACTAGACTTCTCCAATCGCTGATAAGGCACTTTCATTCTTATCGATTTTTTGGATTTTTTTTTTTTTTTTTTTTAAGCTCGCCGCCAGTTTCGAACTTTTTTTTTTGAATTTGCAGCACAACGTCCTCTGGAGAGCTGTCTATTTTCGGAAAAAAAATAGCAAATAGCAGGCCAATATGTCTTTTTTGTAGGTGCATTTCTAAGCTGTTATTTCCATGTTTAAAGCTTGTTGCTCATACGGATTCAAACCGGCAGGAAGTCTCTTTTCGCCAGCTCCGCAAAGGCCATCGATCCGGCGCTTGATGCACTCTTCTCTTCAAGTGTACGTAAAACTGTGCAGGTTTCCAACACTACGTCTTTGTTACGCCTAAGCTATTTTGGCCTTTATTCTGACACAAGCACAGGCTGGGCCGGTAGCACCGCAAAAAAAGCCAAAGTACGAGGACTTGATTGCTTCTGAGCCTAAAAGGGGAAAGCAAGACAGGAAAAACAAGGACGAAGAAGAGAACAGTGGAGAGAATGGCAGTGAAGAAGAGGCAGCGTCTGAGAGTGCTGGTGGATCAGCAGTTGAAGATGCGTCAGACGCTGAGGTGTTGCAGGAAGCCTTGCAGGACAAGGCTGTTAGTGGAAAGCGAAAGCGAAAGAGCAGGGATGAAGACGAAGACCTGGAAAGCAAGTATCTAGACAAGCTCGCCCGTCAAGACGCTGCTCTTCTTGATGATAAGCGGAGGCGGAAAAAGCCGCGGGAAGACAAAGAACAGGACGGCGCGAACAGTGGAGAGGACGCCAAAGACGAGGTTTCTAGCGCAGACGAGCTGAGCGATAAAAGCAGCGACGAGGAACAGCCGTTGACTCATGAGTCACTGTTGGCAAAGGGCGAAGGCGGTGCGGCGGCCACAGACACGATCAAAATTGAGCAAGATAAAGCTGCCCGGACCGTTTTTCTATCCAATGTCAGCCTCACCGCGGTTACGTCCAAGTCTGCCAAGAAGGCTTTGTTGGCCCACCTCGGATCGGTCCTGGATGCCGCAGCAGACCCGCCCGAGAAAGTGGAAAGCCTGCGGTTTCGCTCGGTTCCGTTTGCCACCGCTGCTTTGCCGAAGCGTGCTGCCTTTATCACCAAGTCCGTCATGGGCGCCACGGCTCAGTCGACCAATGCCTACGTCGTATACTCCACGGCGGCGGCTGCCCGGAAAGCCGTGAGCAAGCTCAACGGCACCGTTGTGCTCGACCGACATTTGCGTGCGGACAACGTTGCTCACCCGTCGCCCATTGACCATCGGCGCTGTGTGTTTGTGGGAAACCTCGGGTTTGTGGACGATGAAACAATTCTGGACCGGAATGGCGACGCCGACGGAGATGACGGCGACGACGGCACGCCCCGCAAAAAGAAGCGAAATAAGGTGCCCATGGATGTCGAAGAGGGCCTTTGGCGAACCTTTGGCCAGCATGCCGGCAAAGTGGAAAGCGTGCGGGTTATACGCGATTCGGCGACACGCGTCGGCAAAGGCGTTGCCTATGTGCAATTTTATGTAAGGTTTTTTTTTTTTTTTTTTTTTTTTTTTTTGGAGAGATTTCCTTTTTTTTGCGTGTCTTTCTATCGTTCATTCATCGGTTATTTTCAACCAGAGACTCAATCCCCAAATTTTAATGGTCTACATTGGCTGATAAAGAAACCAGGACGGTATTGCTGTCGAGTCGGCTCTTCTTCTGGCCGGCAAGAGGTTTCCTCCTCTGTTGCCGCGCGAGCTGCGCGTTAGCCGCTGCAAGGCTCCACAGAAGACGGCCCGAGCAGCCGAGCACGTCCTCAAGCGTGCGGCTCTGAAGAGCGACAAGAACAAGCCTCCAAAGTCTGTTGGCCACAAGACCAGCGCCAAGTATGCGCCCAAAGCGACGGCAGAGCAGCAGACGCAGGCCGGCCGCGTGGCCAAATGGATGGGCCAGTCAGCGGTCCACAGTCCTTTGGTGTTTGAAGGTGCGCGTGCGCAAGCGGGCCAGGGGGGGTTGTTCAAAAAGGGCAAGGCATCTAAGGGCAAGGGCAAGGGCAAGGGCAAGGGCCAAGCTGGACCTGGCAAGCAAACATCCAACAACAAAGAACGTCGGGCTCGTCGGGCGGCTAAGTGGAAAGAACAGGGCGGCAAGCAAAAGAAAGCTTGAAAAGACGGGCGCCATCTTTAATGTCCTCGTTGGGCGTTAGATTCTCACAGCCGGTTTCCCGGCGACAGAACCATGTTTTACATAGCAAAGTCTTTGGCATTATAAGAGTTAAAAAAAAGGCATTGGTTTCATCAAGAGTTTGTTATTCGGGAAAAGGGAAATTGAGCAAAAAACAACAACAGCCGGAATGTCTAACCGTTGACGTGGAAATAGAACTCGTAGGAGAATCAAGGATAACATCGCTCTAGCCGGCTCTCGCTCTGCTCCATGGAAAGCTTTCTCGGAGAGCGTTTAATCACAATAGCCCTAGGAAAATGGAAAGAAAAAGAGGGGGAGGTGTGGGAGGGGGATCAGAGTCTCCAATTTCTTTCATTGACAGAAAACAAGAGAAAAAAGATATAAGACATTTCAATGGGTGGCCGGGAGGAGAAACCAACGTCTTTAGCAACAGCAACGACGACAACGTGACATCAAAAAGGCAGAAAGAGAGACAAAGAAAAAAAAATCATATCGGCGTATATTCAGTACTCGGCCTCGCCCTCCTCTGGCTCGAACGAATCTTGAGCCACCTCCTCGTAATCCTTTTCGAGCGCAGCCAAGTCCTCGCGGGCCTCGCTGAACTCGCCTTCCTCCATGCCCTCGCCGACATACCAGTGCACAAAGGCGCGCTTGCTGTACATCAGGTCGAACTTGTAGTCCAAGCGAGACCAGGCTTCGGCAATGGCAGTTGTGTTGGACAGCATGGACACGGATCGATCGACGCTGGCCAAGCCGCCGTCTTCGGGCTTCTCGGTGGGCACGGCCACGGGCTTCTGGTAGTTGATGCCGATCTTGAAGCCAGTCGGGCACCACTCGACGAGGTTGAAGGAGGCCTTGGCCTTGAGCGCCGCAACCGCCGCGTTGCAGTCGCGCGGCACAACATCGCCGCGGTACAACAAGGCCACAGCCATGTACTTGCCGTTGCGGGGGTCACAAACCACCATCTGGTTGTTGGGCTCGAAGCCTGGGCAAGGGGGGCAAGGTTAGTTTGCATGCGTTGGAGTTGAGATCGAGAAATTCTGTGTGGGGAAGGCAACCAAAAAAGGACAAAAATACGCACATTGGAAGGTCAGGTCATGGACCTTGAAGCTTTCGTGGGCGCTCTTGGAGGCCGAAACGACGGGTGCATAGCTGATCAATGGGTAGTGGATGCGAGGGTAGGGCACCAGGTTGGTCTGGAACTCGTTGAGATCGACGTTGAGGGCGCCGTCAAAGCGTAGCGATGACGTGATGGAGCTGACGACCTGGGCAATCAGACGGTTGAGATGCTCGTAGTCGGGGCGCGGGATGTCCAGGTTGCGGCGGCAGATGTCGTAGACGGCCTCGTTGTCGACGAGGAAAGTGCAGTCGGAGTTCTCAATGGTGCTGTGGGTAGACAGCACGGCATTGTACGGCTCCACGACGGCCGTCGACACCCGCGGCGCTGGGTAGATGGCAAACTCCAGCTTCGACTTCTTGCCGTACTCGGTTGAGAGACGCTCCAGCAACAGGGCGCCAAAGCCAGAGCCAGTGCCGCCGCCAAACGAATGGAAAATGAGGAAGCCCTGCAGGGAGTTGCAGTTGTCTGGCCGGGGAAGAGAAAGAAGGAAACTTAGCGCCAGATTCACACGAGACGTGACGACCACAACACATCGTCCAGCAGTCAAAAACGAAAGTGGATATGGAAAAGGAAAGGAATGAAGTGCGGTTTCTTACCAACGACGCGGCGGATGCGGTCAATCACGTTGTCGACCATCTCCTTGCCAATGGTGTAGTGGCCGCGAGCATAGTTGTTGGCGGCATCCTCCTTGCCGCTAATCAGCAGCTCCGGGTGGAAGAGTTGACGGTACTTGCCGGTGCGGATCTCGTCAATCGGAGACGGGTCCAGGTCGACGAAGATGGACCGCGGCACATACTTGCCACTGCTGGTTTCCGTGAAGAAGGTCTCGTACGAGCCACCCTCGCCAACGTCCTTGGCCTTCGGATCAGGACGGCCGTCAGCTCCGAGACCATGCTCAAGCAGGTACCTGGCGACAAGTCTGTCAGTGGCCTGCTCTCGTCCTTCTTTTACTCCTATCTAGCCTCTGTTGCTTCTTTTCCCTTTCCCTTTTTCTTCCCTCTTCGCCTCGGGCTTCTCTTTTTGTGCGACTTACAGTTCCCAGGCACTGTTGCCGAGCTGGGTGCCAGCTTGGCCCAGATGGAGATGGAGAACCTAAACCGGTATGTCAGACCAACAGGTAACGCAAGACCCGTGTAACAGACAAGCAGTGTTGTGTAGAGGTTTCTTTTCTTTTCTTTTTTTCTTTTCTTTTTTTTTGTCTACAAAAAAGCCCTGGCTATAGCAACTGAAAATGTGGCTGAGTTGCTGCCCCAAACGATTATGGCCACAGCTCGCCCGCAATTTCGGAAATATCTATGTCGGCCACAAAAAAAGGGCAGGACAGAAGACATACCTCGCCTTTCATTGTGGTTTTCTTAGCACGGTAATACTGTTTAGAGGCGAATGGGGGAAAAGCAAGAGAGAGGAAGAGAAAGAGCGAGAAAGGAGGGGGGAGGTGGAAAGAAAGACGTTGAAATAGATAGAGGCGCTCAGCGCTGAAGAATGTGGAAGAGGAGGAGGGGAAATCGCCAACAAAAAATGTGTATTAAAAAAAAAGTTATGCAGGACGCAGGGCAGGCTTAAGCAAACGCACACATAAAACGTCGGAAGAAAAAGGGAGGTCCTGGCAGGGCCAATGAAGCTGATTTGTGCGGTGACTGCCACACGTCGTGCGGTGGCTCTTGCAGGTTAGAAAGGAGGGGCAACTGTGGTTAGGCATGTCTGGAAAAGGGGAAAGTGCCATTGTGTTTAGAAGTTATCGCAGAACAGGGAAGCACATCATTGAGGGAGGGGGATGTAGCTCTACATCCGCTAGAGCAAAATTGCAGCTGTAGCGGCCAGTAATAATCCTGTAATACTCCGTACTCCGTACTCCGTTTTACCTTTGGCGGCCGTTCCCCGCCCTCACCGCTCTAAAGTGGTTTGTGGTGATGGGCTGGCCCGTGCGCCGGCGCGCAGGGGTAGGAGAGACTTGATTGGCTAGTCAGGTTCAACATTTCGTTGTTGGCAACGAGTTGTTATGCTGTCAAACCAAGCAAGAAAAAAAGCTTCTTTGGCCAGGCTGATGAATATCCTCCCCAACGACGTGATTGTAATGTTCGTACGTAGTACTTTATTTTGGGGACTATGGTGGATTAAAAAGATCAAGCCTTTTATTTTCAATTTTTTTTCAGGGCCTTGACTTTTATCTTCAAAGAGTGTAATGTGCAAGTATGGTGGAACAGCAAAACACCACTTAAGACATACTCGTATATACAAAACTTACCAGAGAAACCAGGCATGCTGTCACGACAGTGTTTACCTACGTATGTTAAAGCCGTAAAAAAGTAGCTTGATCTTAGTTGTCATGCATCCCATCTAATCGCGTCGGCTGGCGAACCCAGGACTGCTAGGGGCGCCCAGCGGATGGTTCTCTCGCTCACGAGCCAATACGCACTGAGTAAGAACGTGTGTGGGGGTAAATAAGAAGCCTTCTTTTGTTTCCGTATCTTGAGTTATAACGTCACTGTTGGAAAGTTTGACGTAGCTAAAGCAGAGATAAACTATCGATAGCTGGCTCTGTCATCTGAGTCCATTTCTGAGTTTATACATGACTATGCACGAGTATGAGCACGTATATACAGGCACGCTGCATAGCTCGTCATTTGCTAGACTTCAAGCTGTCTTTCTAGCTGCTGCTCAATCAAAAGCAATTTATAGCTTAAAGCAACTTTGCCTGTCGGGCGGCACAGGGAGACTTCTGAGTGGCTTGGCTCTGAAACGGCAATCGTCTATCCGTTCAGCCTCAATATGTATCAAGGCCCAATAATACAAGATGGTATTAAGGATACCTCCTACTCCGTGCTTCGTATTGCATTTCGGAGCACTCCATATAGAGTATTGCTCGTACTGCTTTCGTACGTGTAGCGTTGAGCAAGCCATAACAGTTGCCGGGACACCGGTGCTCTTGCCGTTTGGACGGCGCGTTGCGTTAAGTGGGTCGCTCGCCGCACTTCGCTGCCATGGCTCTCTCTCTCTCTCATATTAGTCACGTGCAATAAACTGTCCCTATAAATACTCCGTACATGATATTGTACAGAGCATCGTCGTTGACCTCTATTGTACGTCGTAAAGAGGGTAAGGACGGGTATTGTTGATGTACGAGTATTACCAATAATGATCGTTGTGTTTAATGAAGCTCGAGTCGCGCAAGAGGTCGTGGATAGTCATGTGACTGATCCGACCATACCGTATTATGCCGTATTCCAACGCACCCAGCAACGGTATGCCATATAATACGACGTACGTTTAGCTTATGCACCCTAAGTTAGGGTGCTTTAAAGGCCAACCACTGCTGTTGACCGTACGGTGCCTCCCCCTATTCGCTCCTTCTTCGTCTCTGATAAAAACAACAACAAAAGCCCACAGCCTTTTCCGACGTGTTATTTCTTTGGCTAGTTTTAAGAGGGAAATTTTAGTCGGTGAAAAAAAATCAACTTCTGTCTTTCCAACATCGACAGGCAATATCTTCAAACGAACACCATTGACGACAGCATACACTGCCCTTATGCCCGCTGTTTGATGTACTTTGAGATCGACGCCACTTTAACCACTAGACGCGCGCGCCAGCCAGACACTTGACACCCTAGCAAAGAAAACGGGCAACATTAAACAGTCTAAACATAAAAAAGGAAAAATTACGAGTAGGCACGAGAAAAGGCCACCAAAACTACTCTTAATTTTGCGATATCGATAGCATAATACTCCGTACAAAGTACAGAAGAGCGAGACAGTACCAGTTGGCTGACGTGCCAGCAATGCCAGCGCTGGCTAGACCGGCCGCCAATCAGCCCGTCTCCAGTCGCGTTCCACGTCAACAACCCCGACGAAGCGAGTCGAGAAGGCTATCAGTCGCTGCATTCAGCTTCTTCGCAAACGATGCGCAGCAGACTCAGAAAAACTCTCCGCCACGCCTCCATCAGCTCGACCAAAGCTGGCGATCTTCCCCCAGAAAAAGGACCTGAACGAGGTGAGTTGTTCTCGCCATACAAGAGAAGCCAGTTTATGTGGTCTGCTGCATAAACCCTCGGAGACTATTTCGGTTTTTTTCTTTTTTTTTTCTTTTTCCTTTTTTTTCAGCTGCATGCCCAACCGCTGCCGCCCGTTCCCCTGCATTCCAAGGCCCCGTTTCTTCTGAAACCCTCATTTTCTTGCTGTGCAGTTCACTACACGGTAGAACTTTGAAACTTTTTTTTGCTTTGCTTTTGCCATTCATTGCCTCAGTCGTGCGAACGAATCAACCCGTAAACTGGCAGTTTCTCTTCGTCACCCGTGGATCTCACCTACTTGTTAACCCCTTTCCTTTCTGCGAGACACCACATCCCCCCCTCCCCCTTCTTTGTCTTCGTCACATTTTTGGTCTGTCATCTTCTCATTGTGCCCGGTTTCCACGAACCTGCGATTCTGGTTCCGGCTTGCATTCGCCCAGACATTGCGACACCAGCAAAAGCCTCAGATGTGCTTTATAACTGACGCTTGCATTTTGCGCGTGCTCAACAGAAAAACGCCACGAGCGAGCGCTTTCTGCGCCGCCAGATGACGGTCTACGACCAGCTATAGCGAAGGCTCCCGAAGCCGTTGCAACCGCGAAAAAAACGATGGGCTATAGCAACAGCGGCCCGCAGCGTGACGAAAAACCTCTTCCCTCTGTTCCAGCCATGGCAACCTCGCTTGCGTCCCCGCCGCCGACCGGCCTGTCGCGGAGTCCATCTACCCGGAACGGCACTGGCACGCCTGGCACGCTTCCACCCAGCAGCCTTTCGCGCACCATGTCCATTCGTGCCGTCACAAGCATGGACGACCAGCCACGGCTGTCCTTTGACGACGAAGTGTCGTCCGAAGGTTCGCCGTCTGTCACGCGCCACTCGGCGTCGGCTTTTTCCAGTTCACTAAACAGCAACGCCAGCGCTGTTTCCTTTGTGTCTCAGCCCCATTCACAACAAAGCGGCTTGAAATCCGCAAACGGCCGCTTAAAGCCGGCCGCCACCTCTCCAACACTGGCCAATATTCCAAGCGCTTCAAACCTTGGCGTAATACCACCGTTAACGCACAGCAACAGCGAGACTCCAACACACAGCGACACCCCGACCGTACCAGCAGCACCTTCCAGGCCCAGCGTGGAAGTGCCTCTGCGAGAGAGCAGTTTGGCTGCGTTTACCGAGCGCGCTGCCGCCAAGACGCCAGAGCCACCGCAATCGAAATCAACTTTCGCCTCGTCAGGCATAAGCAGGCCCTTTGGCGGCGGCGGCGGCGGCGGCGGCGGTAGTAGCAGCACACCAATGAGTGTGAACAACGGAACACGGGTAGGCCAAGCCTACCAGGCCGCGACGCGCGACAGCCAGATGGCCACAGCCATTGACGATCGAATGGCTGCTGACGGGTCAGCCGCCAACGGCTGGGACTCGACCG
Organism: Raffaelea deltoideospora; assembly: GCA_019925385.1. Lineage (NCBI taxonomy): Eukaryota > Fungi > Ascomycota > Sordariomycetes > Ophiostomatales > Ophiostomataceae > Raffaelea > Raffaelea deltoideospora. Next base: position 292,256 of record JADHKP010000001.1, read on the forward strand.
TCGGCAAGGCTGGTTTGGGCAAAACGGGCCGCGTGATTAATCGTCTCGTGTCCGACAATGAAGCCCTTAAGCGCGATCTGAAGATCGAGCGCCTCAAAGCCGACGACGCTCGCCAGGCTGCTCGCCTGCTGGAAGACAAAATGGACCGTCTCGTTTCCGACTACGAGAGCCGCTTGCTCGAAGCCAACGTGACCAAAACGCTGCTGGCGCGCAAGGAACGCCAGGTCGAGAGCTTGCAGGGTGCTGTGGACCTGGAGAAGCAGCGAACGGCCGCGGCCAAAGAGCGGGAGCTGACATGGCGCAACGAGCTGGAGAAGATCAAAAAGGACTCGAAACAGACGGTGGACGAGGCCGTAACCCACGCCGCGCTCATGGAGGGCCGCTACAATGCAATCAGCAGCCACTGGCGCGACCAGGGCGAGCTGGTCAAGCAGGCCATGGGCCGCATGGCCAGAGAGATTGAGCAGTTGGTCGAAGCCCGCCGGCAAGACGACGACAAGATCGCCACGCTGCGCGATCTCTGCGACCAGCAGGACAGCAATATCAAAGACCTGGCCCAGCAGAAGCAGGCCATTGCCCGCAAGTTTGAGGAATACAAGCAGGAGCAAGAAGATCTTCTGCGCGACATCAAGACCAAAGCCACCGAGAGGGAAGCCCAGCAAGAGCGCACACTGGAAGAAGCCCGAGCCGTCCTCGACAAGCTCAAGTGGGCCCTAAATGTCAAGAAAAACATTGACTGGGCTGAATGAACACAACCTACGTCTCTTGACCGGTCCCTAATACTCCTTACTCAACCTCCCCCCCCCGGCTGAACCTCTGCTCCCCTCATCTCACAGCCCTTTTTAACGCTTTTAATCCCTCGCCTGTACCTGGCCTTCTAACCTCACACCCACCTCAGTAGTTTTACCCTTTTTATTTGATCTTCAGTCAGAATCATGAGAAACCCATGAACAGTTTTTTTTTGGTCTTTTGGTCTTTTGGTCTTTTGGCCACAGGTGCCTGCTATCTTTTTTTTTTGTTCTTTCGCCAAAAATGGGACAGACTGGATAGACGGAACACGGCGTTCTTTGACAGTTTCCAACTTGCTTATATATATTTTTTTCTCTTTCTTTTCTCATGTTTTTCATTTGTTGCACTATGTCATTCCTTGAGTTTGAGAACCTTTGGGGGGGGTTAAATGATCATCTTTCCGCGAACGCACTTTGGCACCAAAAGTATAAGGTGCTCCTTCTTTAAGCACCAGAAGCATATCTCACAATCTTACGACTGTATTTTAAAAGGTGTGTTGCCTTATTATCAAGCCTAGGCCTAGACAGAAATTTGCTTGTCTATTGTTTCTTTCAGCAGAATTTACACAATTCAACTCTAAAGCGTCTGTAAACAATCAGAAACAGTGTCTCGCATGGACATGCTGCTTTGGACGCTTTCTGTCTGTGATTGTTATGTGGGAAACAAATGTAGAAAGACCCAAGAAAGACATAGCTATTGTTACACGTGAAATACGTAAATGCGGTGAAGTAGGAGCATTAGAATGCTCCTTCTCCGTATAAACGCGAACCGAAATTGATGTTATTGAGTTATCACGTCGCTGTCAAATACAATGTCACTTGCTCTCGTCCACCAGCCATTCTGACTTTTCATTGTCGTGTTTGCTCCAACCTTTGTCCTACCGTCTCCCTTTAATGCGTTTAAGACTTGGCACAATTGTTCACCAAGTGTTGTGAATCACTTGCGTCGACAGATCCCCCAGCCCCGTTCACTTTAAAAAAGGAAACTCTCAAAAAGGAATCCTTTTCTTTATGTCATCTCCTTCAACTAAGCTTTTTCTATCAATAAAATCTCACTCGCTCCTCTTCTCTCCCCGCCTTTCTTTTCTCTTTTGAATCAGGTTGCTTTTGTTTGGATTCCTTGTCTGATAAACTCTGATATCCTTCTTTTCATCCGCAAAGATTCGACTCGCCGTTCACTAGACAGTATACTATTCACAGACGGAACACCCAGACAGTGTCGTTGTTGAGCAACGGCATACCACGCAAGAGTTGCTGAAATCTTGGTCTCTTTTCAAACTTTTAAAGGTGTCATTTTGCATGCGCTACAATGGGCAAGTGGGTGGATATTCACCTCGCAAGCATCTGGAACTACCACGATGCTGGCGTTAAGCACGTCCTGGAGGCTCTCCGAGCGCAGCATCCAAATGCACAATGCACGTTTGATGAAAAAACGAACTGGTTCAGGGTGACCTGTGAACCCCGGAGCGCACGAGAAATTCAGAAAAAGTTTCAGCAGATACACGAGGAGATGGAGGGCGAGTTCAAACCCAGAGACGAGGCTTACAAGGTATTGTTTTCTTGTCATTTTTCCGGCTTTTTTTATTTCTCTCTCTCTTTGGTTTCTCTTTCTCTTTTTTTTGGTTTCTCTCTCCCTTTTTGGCTTCTCTCACTTTCTTTTGGCTTCTCTCTCTCTTTTTTTGCACTTCACTGCTCTTTTTCAAATCTTAAAATCACACTCTTAAGATGCAAATCAAGTCAGGACAAAATCATGCTAACAACTCAAGTGTCCTTCTCGGAGCAAGTGGCTCAAAGTCCCTCCTCCCGGACAACTACCTGCCCCTAAAGATGTCTTAAAAAAGCCTGTCGTTGACCACCAGTGTCCTATTACCTTTGACAAGTATGATTTCAGCAGAGTTTGGCCACGGGTGAAAGAAGAAACCCCAGGATTTGTCACAATTCAGCAATTGCTGAGCCTCGAGGAGCTGGAGGAAATCATGAGAACATCGGGTACAGCCATTTCGTTCGACAAAACAGGCCGTCTTGTGTACATCGGCGGGCCGTCTGTGCAGAGTCTGGCTGACGCATGTCACAAGCTTGACAATATTTTTCGCCGCTTCGTGAGTGCACATTCACAATACAGTCTTTCACACCCCGAGTCTTTTTTTTTTTTTTTTTTTTTTTTTTTGCCAATTAGGAAACCGTGCTCACAAAACTGAATATAAAAACAGACGTGTGTCAAGCCCACCGTGTCCAAGCATCTACTCTATTCCGAAGCCGAGCCTCCGTATCACGTCGATGCTCGTTACATGGCCCATGTCAATGAAACCATGCTCAGCTCCGCCATTTTCGATCCAGGCATGTACCCGGGCGTGAGACTCGACCAAACGTTTAAAGCTGTGTTTTCTAAAGCTGCTTGCCTTCGAGTCTGCTTGTACGACCATTTCAAGCGGGTAGAGGTCTCGTACTTTGGCCCCAAAGCGTCACCAGTGTTCAACGAACAAGCACGGCAGTGGCCTGTCTGGTTCAAAGGTGTCCATTACGAGGCGAAAACCACGGGGCTGCCAGACTCTAAACCAACTCCCTTGATCGACTTCCTAGAGGAGACACCAGCGAAATGTCTCAGCCTCATAATGGACGAAGCCAGCAAAGATGCGGCAGGTGTTATGGGGGACGAACCTCGCACTCCTTCGACTGCCACTTTTAATGAATACGACACACCCTGCTCTGCTTCTGTGCACACATCTCTCATGACAACGCCATCGACGCCTCTTGCAGTGGCAGACGACTTTGATCTTCTTGGGCTTGGAGAATACATATCTTCGTCTGATAACGTCGACACGGCACATTCGTCGCCACCGTCATCAGTATGCTCTGCCCTATGCCCTGATTTCTTGGAGACAGACAAGTACAGCTACCAAATGAAGATGCTGCGGGAATTTGCCAGCAATCCCTGGGCAACGAAGAAGCGTGCGGACACAGGTTCTTCCAATAGTCTGGAACCGAAGAGTATAGAGCCTGGCAGCAACAAGGAAAACAACGCAAATAAAGAGGAGCAACTCATCACTACACTTGACGACGACATGAATGTAGGATCCCTTCTTGATTGTGACATGGCTGTAAGCCCAGTTGCTGCTGCAGTTGCATGGCCTTCGCCTGACTTCGGCGTCCATCTAAACGAGCTGATGAACCTGTCACCTGAAAGGGCTGCATCCCCCATGAAGAAAAACGAACTGGTGATGCGGTCACCCGAAATGACTGTGTCTCCCATGACCGGGGGGCAGTCGATGGAAGTCGCTCTGCGGAGCCGAACGCCACACGTGGACGGCATCTACGAGAGCATTGGCCATATGCTAGTCGATCTCCCATATTTCAAAGGCAAGATTCGACTGAGGGCCGAGCTAGGTCGCATTTACCTGATGGATGCTGTGGCGGAGGGCCTTGCAAATAACGGTCCTGGAGAGCCAGCATCAGGCTGGACGCCACAGGATATCATAACACGGCTCGATAGCACGTGCGTCAACCGGGACAGCGTAATTTTCACAAAGGCACTTTCTATTTTTGCCAACGACATTGAGCATGTTATGGGGGCTGGTGCGTGCGGCAGTGCCGTTGCTGAATCTCTTGATATCGCCAATGTTGGTGGTGTTGCTACAGCCAATGCCAATCCAGAGTGGAGCTTTCACGAGAAACGAGTGGTATACGAATTTAAATGCCAGCGTTTTCATTTCACGGAGAATGGTGGAACACGAATGCAGAGCCCATTTGTTATCGAAGTGGACGGAACGCAGAAGGATCGCTTTTCCTATACCATCCGGCGAGTTGATGACACGCGGCCACCAGTATGGGTTCATTGCATTCAACGTCATTGGGACGCTCGCATCGTGGCCGTGGTCAGCCAGACCGACAAACTCGAAAGGCTGTACGGAGCATTTGCTCAGGAGCTGCTTCAATCTATGACCGTCGAGTGAGTTTCTCCCGTTTCCTCTGTTTCCCCTGTTTTGTCTTACTTTTGCACTCTTCCCAAGGGACGGATATATAAGTTAACAAAGTAAGCAGAGGCAGACCAATGGCTAGTCCCAGGTTTGAGGTTGGCTACAATCATCACGAAAAGACAGTCGATAAAAACCGTTTCTGCACGAAGATTCTGTCAGCTCGGGTGCGAAATCTTGGCCGATTCATCAGTCAGGATAGGAGAAGCTTCTTGGACGTGTCGTGGGTTCGGCACATGACGCTGGAGCTCAAGCCGGACGAGAATGACAGCCTGGTGGGGACTATCCGAGCAACAGCGGCAACCGACGATCCGGCGAGAGGCATGTTCTCTTCGTGGTACGAGGCCAGCGTGGTATCGGCCAAGGCTGAAGAGGCCTTTCGAGAAAACGAGGCATTGCCGATGGGATGTGGGGCCGCGTGGGGGGAGAGCCGGACGGCGCAGCACGAGATGTTTGAGTCAACATTCGTGCCAGCGCTGATGCTGGTGCAGAAAATGGACGGCGTTGGAGTTCTCATAGACAACGGCCAAGCGGACAACATGTGGACACCACCGATGAAGCGAAACGCGGCTCCGCCATCGGCCTCACGCTTCTGGTAAGCAGGCTAACCAAAGGAGTAGAGAGAGAGTCCAGCGAAAGAGTGTGTGATTGGCATGGTATGCATAGATAAACCAGAAGATGGCAGGGGCAGGGGCCGGCGTTTGGCAAGCAAAGGGGGCAAGGCATGCATCATTTTTCATGAAGGATTTTCAGTGTGCGCCATACATCGGCCAATAGAGGTCGAAGTGAACCCCATGAAGGAACGGCAGGAGAGTGATTGCAGACTAAGATGCCCAGGAGCTGTCGGGGAACATGGGCTGTTATCCGAGAGAGAAGAAGTTGCCGCGTGCGCATATAGCTTTTCATTTTACACCGATGCATTTAGCCTCTTGGGGAGATGGGAGGAACTTTGTCTTTTGGAAGCAGCGGACAGCAGATTGCTCATAGCACTTGGAGCCAACGAGGAGCAAAATGGGGCCGCGAACAAACTATGGAGTATTAGCAGACAGATAGCAACGACCTTTTAATATCAAGCCATTGTTTTTGCCGAGTGTTGCCGGTTTGAGCCTGTCAAGAAGACCGAAGACTTGATCGGATGGAGAAAAAGTACGGCCGAAATGAGAGTCAGCTGTCATGAACGGAGCACTGGACGATCTTTGTTGCCAGAAGAAGCAAAAAGGGGCAGAACCAGTCTTTTCTAGATGCACGGTGGTAGTGCGGAGTACTTTTATGGTATTTGTTGTAGAGAGTGGTACTTTGTTGCAGAGAGTGGTACTTTGTCTCTTTATTGGACTTTATTCACAATGGGCCTTCTCCGCACTATTACAACCCATCTCTACTTCCCCGCTCCCAACACAGCAAACGGATCGGTCCAAACTACTCGCAGTCGTGCCTTGGAGACGGAAACCTGTTTGATTGCATATTATTACGAGATCTTTGGATAGGATATTGGTTCCATGTCTTTTTGAGAAAGGGAGGGACGGCTGGAGCGGCTGTTAGAGGGGAAAAGAGGGAAATAGGTGTTGTGCCACCGCAGATGGTTGTGGGTTGATCGTCGCTTAGGACAAGACAGCACCGCTTCTTCGCCCGAGGCGGATGTGGGACAGGCCAAAGGGGTGACGGCGTTGGCAGCATCGGCAGCAGCCACAGCAGCTGCAGGTTGGGGGAATGCTGGGCAACGCAGCTGGCGAAGATGGCGTGCAGGCGAGGAGGATGACGACTGGGGCGCTGTTGGCGAAGGCGAAGGCGAAGGAGGAGGGAGAGGCAGGAGGGTGTCGTCACGACGCGGCAATGCATGGTCCCGGCTGTGCATATAAGCAAGATGAGCTACAACAAGCCGTGCCGCCGGCGCCGTCGCCACTGGGCTTGTTGGTGGTTTTTGCAGTCCCCTCTTTTGCCAGATCTCAGTGCCTCCTGGCGTCTGCCGCGTCGCTTTGCTCTGGGCTTTTCAAGTGTTTGGATTTTGCATCATCTCTGGGACGATTTGCGCCGCCGCCTTTTTCACTGCCTGGTGGCTCTGCTCTCGACCATCGACACAAACGCGAGCGGACACGGCTGCTGGTTGCTGTTGTAATACTCGTTCTTGGAACTCTCCGTCTCTTGGCCGCCATGCATTTGACGGCGACGTCTCTTTTCGCGGCGCTCGTTCCGGCCGCGCTGGTTGCGGGCGCCAGCCATGCCAGCCGTGCCAGCCATGCCAGCTATGCTAGCCATGCCAGCTATGCCGGCAATGCCAGCAGCAACGGCTCCGACACGGTGGCCGGGCCCGATGCAGACGGCAAGTACTGGATCTACGGCAAGGGCATTGCGGCGGCGTTTATTCCGTACGGGGCGTCGATTTCGAACCTGGTGGTGCACGACCAGTATGGCATTGAGCGCGATCTGGTGGGCGGCTTTGACAACGCGTCGTACTACGGCGTGGACCGGCAGCATCCGCACTTTGGCGGCGTGCCGGGGCGGTATGCCAACCGCATCAAGAACAGCTCGTTTGAGATTGGCGGGACGACGTACCGGGTGCTGCCGAACGAGAACCCGACGGCGGCGCAGCCCGACGGCATCGACACGCTGCACGGCGGGCCACACGGCTGGGACTGGCGCAACTTTACGGTGGTGTCGCACAGCAACAGCAGCATCGTCTTCCGGCTGGAGGACCGCGACGGCGACCAGGGCTTTCCCGGCGACGTGACGGCCTACATCACGTACACGATGGGCGACCACGCCTGGACGCTGCACATGTTGGCGCTGCCGACGACCAAGCCGACGCCCATCATGCTGAGCAGCCACACCTACTGGAACCTCGACGGCTTTGCCAACAACGAGACCAACCTGGTGCTCAACCACTCGCTCTTCCTGCCCTACAGCGGCCAGCGCGTCGCCACCGACTCCGTCCTCATTCCCACTGGCGACATCCTGGCCAACGAGCCCGGGTCCGTCAACGACTTTTGGACGGCCCCCAAGCAGATCGGCGCAAACTTTACCAGCCCAGACCTGCACGGCAACTGCGGTTACAACTGCACGGGATATGGTGTGTGGATTTCTGGCTCCTTTCTCTCTCTCTCTCCCTCTCTCTCTCTCTCTCTCTCTTTCCCTCTCCTCTCCCTCCCTCCCTCTCCCTCTCTCTCCCTCCTCTAACCTTCAGACACCTGCTACTTGGTCAACCGAGCCCAAAACGGCCCCTACGACTGGCAGGCGGCCGACGGCTTCGTGGCGCGGCTGCAGTCCGCCTGGTCGGGCATCCAGCTCGACGTCTATTCGGACCAGGACGCCTTCCAGGTCTACTCGTGCGGCGGCCAGAACGGCTCCATGGCGCTGAAAAAGACCCAGGGCCTGTTTGGCAACGGCAGCTCGCCGCCCAAGTTCCCGCGCACCATTCCGCAGTACGGCTGTCTCGTGCTCGAGGTCGAGGACTGGATCGACGGCATCAACCAGCCCGAGTGGGGCCGCCAGCGCAAGCAGATCTTTGCGCCCGGCGACGAGCCCTACGAGCTGCAGGCGACGTACCGCTTCAGCATCAACTCGACGGCGACGTAGGGGGGAGGGTTGGGGGTGAGGTCGGCCTGTCGGTGGAAAAGGAACACGAGAACGAGAGAGACCTGGCGAAAATGGTGTGCAGTGAAAACGGTGAAAACGGAGTGCAGTGAAAACGGAATGCAATGAAAACGGTATGCAATACAAGTATTCTGAATTCTACAGTTTCTGACAAGCTTCAGGAGACCGTAAGCAATGTAGGGCAGGTGGAGAGGCATTGGACAACGTATGCTGAAGAAGGCTATTTTCTGCAGCTATACGCGTAACTTGAACAGTGGCAAGCCTAATAGTAAAAAGTCAGATTATAGTGGGTGTAGTGTCCGGAGGGCTTAGACTCTGAGTTTAGCGTGCTCTCCGCCGCTGTAATAATAAAATGCCCTGACGATACTTTCCGTCCAACGCAGTAAAGCTGCCTCTTAACCGTCCTCACGACCAACACCAACCACCACAACGGCCATGGCCACCATCGACCGGAAGCCGGCACCGGCGCAGTCGCCGAGCAGCTCTCTGCCGACGCTGCTGCAGACCCCTGCGGGCCTGGCGCTTCTCGAGCTGCAGGGCAGCTTCAACCTCCCCGACAATGCGAGCAGCCTCGTCGAGGGCGGCGACGGCGACGGCGACGATGCCACGGCCGGGAGAAGCGGCGGTGCGCGGGCCACGCCCATTGGCCGTCTTGAGTTTCCCGACTACAGCGCCGCAGCCGGGGCAGCCACCGACGGCAGCTGGATGCGCCGCGTGCACCTCTATGTTGGGCCGCACCAGCGCCTGACCGGCGAGGTCAAGAAGCTGCCGCGGCCGCTGGCGGTTGTGCGCAAAAGCAGCGACGGCAGTGGCGGCGGCAGTGGTGGCGGCGGCAGTGACAGCGGCGGCGATGGTCGCCAAGTCGACAGGCTCGAGGTTGTCGAGATTGTGCACTACAAGCTTCTCTTTTCCCAGCGACCAGAGCCGATGACGACGGCCGACTAGGCCGAGGCCGAGGCTGGGGAGATGAGAAAGAGCCGAGAGACTGTTGGAAGCCGCGGTTGAGAAGGAGGTCCCTAGTGAGAATGCAGAACGAGGTATCTGGTGCTTGAAGGGAGCCACAATGTACGAATATTTTTATACGGACAGCTGTATTGCACGATCAAGGCCAATGCAACGAGAAGTCTTTTTCGTCATCTAAGCATAAGTGGCTCACTAGAAAGAGCCGTCTTGTTCACTGCCATCTGCCATCTGCCATCTGCCTTCTGCCTTCGCCTCCTCTCCCCTACACCGGCTGTGACGCCCGGGTCCGCCCAAGGCCATCCTTGCCGTAAAAGTCCATGGGATACACGCCGCCCACGGAGCCGTCGGGCGCCCGAGCCCAGGCGTCGTCGCGCAGGCCCAGGGCCACCAGCGCCTCGTACGGCGTCAGCAGCGGCCGCGGGAACGCATAGCCCCAGTCGATGCTCAGCCGCGGACACGCAACTTGCACCCAGCAGTCGATGTCCTCGCTCATGCGTGCCAGCTTCTGCGGCAGGATCTCGCTCAGCAGCAGCGTCACAAACGGCAGTCTGCGCGCCCGCAGCCGCTGCTCGATCGCCGCCAGCGTGTGCGGGTTGCCCTGCCGGCCCAGCGAGCCCAGGATGAGCCCCCAGCGCCGAGCCGTGCGCGCCGAGCGGATGGCCTGTCGCCGCAAGTCCTGCATCTCGGCGTGGCCATACGACTCGCGCGTCAGCTTGCGCGCATAGGGGTCGTAGCGGTACGCCGGCACGCCCGGGTTGTGGATCATGATGCTCTCGAGATGGAAGCGCCCGTCGCCCAGGTACAGGATGACCAGACGGCCGTCGTGGCCGTCCTCCGCGTCGTTCCGGCCGCTGCCAGCCGCCGTCGACAGCTGCGGCGACGTGCAGCCCAGGATTTCTCCCTTGGACAGCGGCGCAATCTGCGGCACCAGCACCCGGAAGCCGGCCCGCTCCAGCGCCGGCTTCACCCCGTGGATCGTGGCGTTGAACTGGATCGTGCCCACCAGCGCCAGAGTGGTCGTCGTTGCCCTCCTCGCGGTGGCACCGCCCTCGCTGCCATCGCCGCTGCCATCGCCGCCATTGCCGCCGCCGCCAGACGTCACAAGCAAGTTGCGCTCCAGCGTCGCCACCAGGTGCGCCGTGTCGATGCGGATGTCCACAAACACGTACAGCGTCTTGATCTGCGTCACGTCCACGGGAATCAGACAGCTGTGCGCATAGTGCACCAGCAGATCGCATCCCAGCGCCCGCGCCGTGTAGTCGTCGATGCAGCACGCCCCGTACGTCACGTCGCCCATGATCAGCGTCTCGATGCCGGGGCAGAACTGCGTCAGAATGTCCGAGATCGTCGTCGCAAACATCAGCAAGCCCTCCGGCATCTGCAGAGCCACCCGCTTCGCCCCCAGCGTGCGGATCCGGTGGATCGTCTTGGGCACCTCGAACGAGTAGTTCGCCGGCAGCAAGCCCACCGCCTCTTGGAGCGCCGGGTCGTTGGCCAGCTCCGCCGGCACCTGGTTGAGCAGCCGGGCCGGTCGTCGTGCCGGACGGGAGACTGCATGACAGGAAGAAGTCAGCAAGATCACCAGAGCAAGATCACCAGAGCACGAGTAACGCCTGGCCATTTTCTTCTCCCCTTCCCATTCGTCTTTCCAAATCACACGTCACGCTTAGACACACCTAAAGCGCCGCTGTCCTCCACGCTCGTCGTCGCCAAAGCCCCCGGCTGCTGTCGGCTGGCTGCTGCTGCTGCTGCCGCTGCTGCCTCTGCCGCTGTGCGGCGGCCCACAAACCGCTTCTTTGGCTGCTTGAGCCCGGGCCTGTCCGACTTTGTCGGCACATCTGCCGCCGGCGACTCTTGTGAGCCACTGCCGCCCTCAGTCTTGGCATTATTGGGTGGCCTTAAGCTTGGCTTTCTTTCTTCCCCAGTCTTGGCCTGTGCACCGGCCACAGCCTCCGCTGCATCTTCGCCGGGTTCGAACGTCGCCCCGCCAGCCTTTGCCAGCTCGTCCTCTCGCTGCTGCTCCTCAATCTCAGCGGCCAAGCCAATATCTGTTTCTGCTCGGTCTTCTTCCATTATACCCCAGTCTCATTTTATATAAAGGCCAGCAAAGGAACCGGAAAAAAAAAAGCCAGAGAAGAAAAACCATAGAGGATAGAGACGGGAGCAGAAAAGAGAGCTTCTCAAGAGTGACTTTCATATGTCATTTGGCAAAATTTTGGGTCTGAGCCGCCAGCTGCTGCCACCTGTCAGGCGATTAGCTAAGAAAAACCAAAAACCAAAAAAAAGAACTGGCCGCCCCACATACTCCCAGTCCTGACGAAGCACAGACCACCGTAAATTTGCAAAGCCCTACCTTACATAAGCCCACCACCACCACCACCACCAAACAATGTTTGGTGCTTTGGCAAGCCCCAGACCAGAGCGTGTACGGAACGAACTTTTTTTTTCTTCGCTTCACCTAAATGAATTATTTAAAATAAAAAAAAAAGGACGGCCAATCTGCCTCGACCACAAACCGACTACCAAAAGTCGACAACCATCGCGAGACGAAGCAACCCCAAACCGAACAGCGGCCTTTTGTTTCTTTTCGTGATTTCTACTTTTGGTCCTCGGCATATTCGCCCAGCATGAAGGTGGGTTTTTGAAGCCTCTCCTGCTCTCTCTCGTGTTCGGCTTGTCGAGACTCTGCGGCGATATTTGTTGCTTTTTCAAAAGACACATTTTTTGTCAAGAACGACGACGACGACTGGCAGAGTATCTCGACAAGCCGGCTACTGCGAGACCGCGAGCTTTTTAAATTTTTTTCCGAATTCGACAATCGCTTTTTTTTCTTTCTCGCTTGGCCTCATGCTGACGGATGTTTTTTTTTTTTTGCAGTTGAACGTGAGCAACCCGGCGACGGGTGCACAGAAGTTGATCGAGATTGAAGATGAGCGCAAACTGAGCGTACGTTTACACCCCAGTGCCCCCAATGCTGTCAATTTACTGCTGCCTTTTTTTTCATGGAGGATGTGAGGAGTGTCGAGTTGCTAGCTCTTCGATCAAACTGCTAACATTGACCTGCCCAACAGATCTTCATGGAGCGCCGGGTTAGTTTTCTTTTTGGACCCCCTTCTCCCTGTCCGCCGATCGTCAAGCCATCAATCTACAGAGGGAAAGAAGACGAAGATGCGAAAGAGAAAAAGAAAGACAAGCAAAAAAAGGGGAAAAAAAAGCGGAGAGAGTCGTGATGGCGGGCACGGAAGAAGACATGCTTGGGAGTAAGGAGTGTCTTTCGACTCTTGATCAAGTACTGACGTTTGCCTGATTAGATGGGTGCTGAGGTTTCCGCCGACCCCCTGGGCGAGGAGTGGAAGGGCTACATTGTGCGCATCACCGGCGGCAACGACAAGCAGGGCTTCCCCATGAAGCAGGGTGTTTTGCAGCCATCGCGTGTACGGCTGCTGCTGTCCGAGGGCCACTCGTGCTACCGGCCGCGCCGGTCGGGCGAGCGCAAGCGCAAGTCCGTCCGCGGCTGCATCGTGGCCTCTGACCTGTCCGTCATCTCGCTGGCCATCATCAAGCAGGGCGAGCAGGACATCCCCGGCCTGACCGACGTCGTCCACCCCAAGCGCCTGGGTCCCAAGCGCGCCCGCAAAATCCAAAAGTTCTTCGGCCTCTCCAAGGAAGACGACGTCCGGAAATACGTCATCCGCCGAGAAATCCAGCCCAAGGGCGAGGGCAAGAAGCCATACACAAAGGCCCCCAAGATTCAGCGCCTCATCACCCCGCAACGTCTGCAGCACAAGCGCCACCTGATTGCCCTGAAGCGCCGCCAGAGCGACAAGGTCAAGGACGAGGCCGTATGTTTTTTCCCACCTCTACCTCCTCTCTTCACACTCTCATCCCCTTCTCGATCCTGTCGTCCTTTTCACCCAGCATTCAAATCACTAACAAACCGTCTGCAGAACGAGTACGCCCAGATCCTGGCCAAGCGCGTGTCCGAGGCCAAGGCACAAAAGGCCGACCTGCGCAAGCGGCGCGCAAGCTCTCACAAATAAAGGAAGAGGAAAATAGAAGAACACAAAGTGCTTTCAAGGCGTTTTCTCCAGTTTTCTTAATGTCCTTGCTCCAAGGGAGAACATCGTGTTTCTTGTTTCTATTCCTGTTCCCAAAGGAGGGCGGAGGGAGATGTTGTATGTAGCGGGCGAGGAGGGGGGTGGATGGCGGCAACTTTTGGGCATATCTCTGGTATCGACTTTTTCATCTTTGAGTTCTTTTATTTTTCCGGAAATACAGAAAATCTAAAGAGAAAAAGAAGAGAGTGCAACTCTTCCGACAGGGAAGGCTCTTGCGTGAAGCAACGGAAATCGGCAGGTGCAGGGAGTTGGAAAGCAAAGGGCAAAAAAAAAAAATTGCAACAGACTATGAAGATGAGGTAGAACGGAGTGGGTTGACACAAACCGCCAATGAATAAAAAAAAAAATATCAAAGCGAAGAAGGGCCACGATGCCGGTATGAATGTGTGTTTGCTGCAATCTGCCAAAATCAGATGAGACGAAAAAAAAACAAAAAAACAAACACCCGGCAGCTTCTTCCTGGTATAAAACTTGTTCTGTTCTCTTAAAACTCATTCCGAAAAAGAATATTTTTTTTCGCCAGTGTCAGTGATCCTGCCATCAATCCCAAATAACATGTCTATTTACACCCATAAAGCAGCGAAAACAACAAAAACAAAAGCAAACCATGCATGAAAACCAAATACGGGCCAGACAAGCTTGGAGCTTGACGCTTAACAGTAGGTTAGGGATCGTCTGCTTCGCCTGATTACGAACCAAAAGTGCAGCCTTCCTTTTGTAGTATCCTACCCTCCCTCCGTCCCCTCGGACCTGAACGGCCCAACGCTATAGTAAGACGTCCTTCAACCTTTTGACCCAAGTCGACACAGCCTGTGCCTTCTACACCGGGACGTGCGTGAACAGATAGCTGACGCTCTCGCCATTGTGGGTCCGGCGAATCGACTCGGCAATCGTACTGCTGACGTCGATGACCTTGATCTTCGGACACCGTTCCAGTTTGTCTCCCAGTGGCACCGTGTTGGTGACCACCAGCTGCGACAGACAGCTTTTGTTGATGGTGTCGACAGCATTTCCCTGCTAGAGTCAGCTTGGCCACTAACAAACCTGCTGGTATATCAGCCGTTCTCCCATCCGTCATATACGTACGCTAAGAATTCCATGAGTCTATCACATAGTTAGCTGCCGTCTCCTTAAAAAAGGGAGGTCGAGAAGCAGACTTACCACAATGGCGACGACTTCTCGTGCACCGTTCTCCTTGAGGGTTGCGGCGGCCTTGATAGAGATCTGGTCAGCAACCAATGTCACTCATTCTCCCACACATAGCTTTCTATAGACAAATCCCCTTGTCTGCTTACTTTTGCAAGTGTTCCACCTGTATACATAGGTCATCGAATTAGCCTTTTCAAATTCCCCAAAAAGTACACGGCGTAATGTAATGCAGAGCCGCGTAAAAAAAATAGAAGGTGAAAGTATACATACACGTATCGGCCATCTGATAGGGCAGGAAGAGGAGCAAGCTGTTAGCAAATTGAAACGTTTGACGGTTCCATGCTGTTCACCCAACAAGGGCAAGGAGATTGACTCACGTCGTCCACCAAAATGGCCACCTTGTCCTGAACATCACCGACAAGCACCATGCGTCCAACAACGTTAGGGCGGGGCCGTTCCTTGTGAATGAGGGCAAAGGCCCGGTCCAGCCGGTCGGCAATCGATGTCGCCCGCTTGGCGCCGCCGGCATCGGGGCTGACAATCACCGTATCCTCCAGCGGAAGGTTTTCGCGGATGAAACGCAGCACGCTCGGCTCGGCGTAGAGGTTGTCGACCCTGCAGCCGTGTAAGCAGTCGTGTAAGCGCAACAAACCCCCCCTTTTTCTCACCACCCCCCCTCGGTCTCAAAGGGGCACGTACGGAACACTGAAGAAGCCCTGGATCTGGGAAGCATGCAGATCCATCGTGATTACATGGTTGCAGCCAGCTGTGACCAGCATGTTGGCAATCAGCTTGGCCGAGATGGGCGCGCGGCTCTTGTCTTTCTTGTCCTGGCGAGCATAAGGGAAGTTGGGAACGACGGCAGTAATGCGACGAGCCGAAGCCGTGCGGCACTGAACAGAGTTAGAATTTTTTTTTTTGCCAGAAGAGCGAGCGCCTTGTGGGGGAACACGGAACTGCAAGTCTCAGACATACAGCGTGGATCATGATCAGAAGCTCCATCAAGCCGTCGTTGATGTCGCCGGGAGCGGTCGACTGAAGAATGAAAACTAGAAAGACAAGAGTGGCATTAGACACCTCTCAGATGTGGTGAATGGGAAAATGCGCAGAGCTGCACAAAGCTACTCCCCCCCTCCCCTCTCCCTCCTGCCTGCCTTACCATCTTCGTCTCTTACTGATTCGCCAATCGTGACACTCTATCGTTGTTGTAATCTCATATTAGTGTTTGCTGTACTCTACTAAACCACGCAACAGCTCCTAGCACCGGTGCTCACTGTTTCTTGATTTGAGTAGTTCAAGCCTGCGTAGTTTGTCAGTCAAGCCGCTCCGGATCTTCAAAACATGCCAGCTTCGAACCCAACTCCCAACTCTTCGCCTCGATGTTTAGACAAACTCACTCATTGTCTTTGCAAGCTCAATGCCGAGACTAGTTGTCCAAGACAAAAGCCACGAGTTAGCCGTCAACAGTATACTCCGACAAGCAAGATCAAGATGTGATAAGAGCATGAAGGCGGCTCACCGGTCCGCAACCAGCCGGGCCAGCTCCGGGTGGCTGTTGCCCGAGAGCAACTTGATCTCGTTGGCGGCATCCATGGTGACCGATGAAGCTGAGGCAATATAGGGAAATGCCCGATATAAAACCGTCCGCCCTGTCTGTCGGGAAATAAGAATGGGAGAGAGCGATAATAAGGCTGCTTTAGCGAATGACAGTCCCGAGTAAAGGAATGATGTACGGAAAATGACGATAATTATCGTACAGAATATGGCGGCCCCGATTTTTTGCGCTTTATCTCTGTGATTTTTTTATGGAAATATTTTTGCACTTATTTTTGTACTAAAAACGTCATTATGAATTTGCACGTGAACTCTTCGGCAGTAATTTTCTTTATTCTTCATACTGTTCCTTTTTTTTTCTTCAGGGAAAAAATTTCTTCGAGTTTCCTTGCCCAAAACAGCTACCCCTCCCCGCCAGCCAACTAAACACAACAGGCAAGTTGTAGGGAGAGCTAGCTAGCATTCGGGAGCATAAAACATAAATATTACTGAGAACGTGGGGAAAGCTGTAGCGGCTGTTGCAGTTGCCCCATTTGGATATTTCAATGCAATAGGGATGCACCCCAGCGTCTAATAGTGGACAACCTCAAAATTCTGCAGAGCACCAATACAAGGCAAATGCGAAAACGAGGCGTCGAACACCCGGAGGAGAATAACACGAGATGTTTGCCGCCTCGGGACCAAGCGCGTTCAGCAGTTTGACAGTCAAGTCTGACTTGTGTCCGTCTGTTTCGCATAGGCAGCAAGAAAGGGTCTGGAGGTAAGCTTTCCTGAAACACAAGCATAGCTCACGTTCAATAACAGACAGGTCTTTGAAAATGGATCGTCTTAGGAGTGGGCTGAAAGTTGGCAGGTAATATAACATAGCCGCCTCCACGAGCTGTATCCTCAGCTTCACGTGCCATCCACGCAAAGGTTTTCAAAGAGAAAACAACAAAGTCGTGCACAGCCTCCGACCATTAAGCCTGGCCCAAATGCTTGCTTCGTAAATATCCATACGCCTGCCCCTGCACCTGTGTAGAGTGTAACAATATCCATAAAAAAAAAGATAAAACCTTCCATGCATTACCATTCGTCAGTCTACCAACCCGAAATGCTTTCTGAAAATGTATCCGTCAAAAACAAGCCTTGAGAGCCAGGGCTATATTTGCAATACCAGATGGCCAGAATTGCTACCAATCTCGATACCAATACTACCCTGTAAACTGAAATTGCTCACCCTGACCTCAGCTGACTGGATGACTGGCGCTGTCCCGTCTGAAGACCACACCGTGTGGTGTGATATTGCATGTTTGTAGTATTACACCATATTATATAGCAAAAAGAAACGCAGATCGCTGTTGATGGATCGCATTTGCTCTCGCTAGAATCTTGAAATAAAACGAAATGACCCTACTTGAAGGGGCTACATGGTACGGAGCATGGAAAAGATATATGGATACAGAGACAAAAGCGTGTCCGTGGTGGAATCAAGTACTACGAGTATGGATTCTCGTTCGGGACGTCGTGGGCGGTTTTCTTTTTCGTTTTCCGCCAGTGATGTAATGCGTTTTCTAAGCCCACTGCTTCACTGGTAGAGGCGCCTAACAAGGGTGCCCGAAATCGCCTGTTTTGCCATTGCTTCACCGCCTTTGGGTTAGCTTTGTCATCCAGCTGGCGGTAATTTTTCCAGGCTCCACACAAGGCCAACGGGTTAGGTCGCAGTGCCTTTATTGCCTTGCTTGGCTCTTTTCTCTTCCTTCCATCACTTTCATCCGCCAAACCATTCCATCTTGCTTTCTATCCCCTTCTCTTCACCCCCCCCCTCCAAGCACCGATCACTTTTTGTTTGCTCTTTGCAACGACCTAGTGAGACCTTTTTTCTTTCTTTCCTCTTTAATTTCTTTTTTTCTTTTTCGCTGCTTGTAATTTTTTTCTTGCTTTCACCTTACAGGGTACTTGTACTCCTCGAGCGGTCTGCACCCGTGCGAGGCGTTTTTGCCCTGTTTCCGTGAGCTTCTTTCCAGCCCAGTTCCCCCCGTTCCATCACGAGTTCTTTGCGTTGCACATTTTCCTTTACCAAGAGTCAGTCTGCATCTATAAATGCGTGGCCATACCGGCAGCTTTGCCACCGCCGTTTGTTCAGTCTTTTCGGACAGCGGGTGACACTCAAGCCGAGCTTGCAGTATCAGACCTGCTTTGATCCCATCTTCCCGCCGGTCCCCGACTCGACTGCCTTGTTTTCGTCTGCACCCGTTTCCTTCACACCAAAGGCTACGTTTTTTGGGTTTGTCTGCGTCTGCCAAAGCTTGCCCTTTAGCTTGCTGTTGGGCGCTCCGCGATCATGGTCAAGATTACCAAGGTCCTCCAGTCCAAGCACAGGGACTCCATGGTAAGCTTCGTTTTTGCACTCCCCCCCCTCTTCCTTCCCCTCCCCTTTTCATTCTTCAAACCGTTGCTCCTCCGCCATCGAAATGCCGGCTTCAGGCCTCTTTTTCTTTTAAAGAGATGGATTGCACTACAACCCTATTCTTATCTCTTTTGACCCTTATGATTTTGTGTCGTGATTACTAACTATGGGTTTTTTTCCCTTCCCTTCTTACCTCTCTACATAGTCCCCTTGGCTGGAAGACTTTGTGCAGTCGGCCTCCAAGACGCCTTTACCATTGCTGCCCGGCGCACTGGAGAAATTTCCGGCGAGATGGCCATTTCCGAGAGGTGACATGTATCACTGGATTCCTTTACTTAATCGGTTTGACAATGTTCTTCAGTGCTTCGTCGAAACCTACGGCCTTCAATCCGGGCCACAAACGCGCGATTTCGCCTGCGAGATCCTGCTCCAGACCACGTCTGCTCCCATCGAATTTTGCGATACCCACAAGTGGGACCAAGCTGAGTTGGCAAAGCTTGGGTTTGGCGAAGACGGCGATTGCCAGCTCGTGTTGTCTATACTCAAATTCACTCGCAACCTGCTGCAGCACTGCGGCAACAGGAGCATCTATGCCAGCAGCGCCCATCTGAGCAGTCTGCTGAACTCCGCCTCTCTGCCCGTTTTGAAAGCCACTCTGCATGTCGGCCTCGAGCTGGCCCTGCGCTACCATGCCTCATACAAACGCTCCGCGACTTCGCCCCGCGCCGTCCACTCTGCTCTGCTTCTGAACCACTACGACATCGACCTCGAGCGCGTCGAGCAACTGGCCCAGCCATTTGTGAAGACGCCCATTGTTAGCGCTCATCAGTCCTCCGCCAATGCACACCATCGTCACCCGTCATCGTCTGCCGCGGCGGCTGCTGGCGCACCTTCCACCCCCTCCAAGGGCAAAGAAAGGGCCTCGCAGCAGCTGCCCCATACCCCGGCAAACCCACAGTCGCGGCCAGCCGCAGCCACGCCAGGGTCAAAAAATGTGGCGTCGTCCATGTACATGAACAATTTCGTGTCCATCGCCACAGAGGGCCTGGCGAATGCAGATGAGGATCCCAGTCAATCAGACTCTCCGGAGCAATGGGAAAGCTGGGGGGACGTGAGAATCACATACTATCCCCAACCCCCGTCAAAGCAGACTGAGAAAGGCGAGCGGGATGCCCTGCCGAACGTACCACAGCCTGGTTCCGATCGTTCCCATTTGGCCGTGCCATCCACCCCTACGCCTCTTCGCAGAAGCTCGACCCTGGGCAGCCAACACGACAGAACTCCACGAGCAGCTTGGTCGTCTCCTGAAGAGCCTTCGTCGTCTGCCAGCCCTGCAAATCACAGCTCCGTACGCTCGCCTGCTGTTTTGGATGGCAGCGGCAGCGGCAGCGGCAGCGGCGCCGACGATAGTGTGGCGTCTGGCCATCGCAGCTTGGAGATTCCGCACCGCGTCGTGCAGTCATCGACCATCTACGAGCTCACCAGCCAGCTGCCTGCCGACATGCCCGCGTCATCACGCTACGAGCTGCTGAACCGGATTCGCATCGCCAAGTCTCTGCTTGGCTCTGTCGAGGAGCGGCAGATGGCTCTATCCGTTCGTTTGCTGGCCATTACAAATCTCATCTTCATCTACCCAGAACCTACCTTTGTCGACAAGGTCTTAAAGCAGGATAAAGAAGAGCCTCGGCGATTCCAGCTGGTCTCCCAGCTTGCCGAGCTGATCCGTCCGGGTGCCAGCAAGAGCCCGGTTCCGATCTGGCTGCAGACAATTGTCCTGCAGCTGCTGGAGAGCCTGGCGGGTCTCCAGGCTAAAACGCTCGATGTCATGAATGCCGTCAACGCAAGCGTGAACCACGGCGTGCTGCTCTACGTCCTTCGCAAAGCCATGGCCGAGATGAAAGAAGACAAGCCCGAATCCGACGAGGAGGTGGTTTTGAATGACGACTGGCGCCGCCAGCTGTTTTCTCTGGCCCTGCATCTGACTGCGGGAAACCGGTTGCCTGACATGATGGCCGCCGGTTTGATGGACATTATGATTGATATCCTGAAAGTGCGGTCCACCATCGCGGAGCGCAACCACGTCGTCATTGCCACTTTCCTCGACACCGTTGTCCTGAGTTTTCCCACGGCCTTCCAACCCTTTGCCAATGCCGGCGGGCTCGACGTTGTCTCTCAGCTTTTGGTGGACACCGTCGCTTTGGCGAAGCAAAAGGTCGAAGCTGGCATTCGCACGGACCCGCGCATGCGCTGCAGCGTCATCGACTACGACATTCCGTTCTTCCAGCAGCAGTCGCTCAAGTGGCTGCTCAAGTTTGTGTACCATTTGATGGCTAGTTCGTTTCATTTTGGTCCTGGCACCGACCGTCTGCTCCGCAACCTCGTCGACAACTCAGACCTTTTGCGCAGTATGCGGACGATTGTGGAGAACATGTCCATGTTTGGTTCAGTCGTCTGGACGAATGCTGCGACCACGTTGAGCCATTTCATAAACCACGACCCAACCAGCTTTGCCGCGCTCTCCGAGTCTGGCCTGATCCAGAGCTTTCTCGAGGCCATCACCTGTCGGCCTCTGCCGATCGAGCCGCCCAAGGCCAAGCAGAGTGCACAGGTGAAGGAGGATGGCAACAATGGCGAAAGCAGCTCAGACGCAAACCAACATGCAGATCACGCAGACAGTGGTGCCGATGCAGCAGTGACCGACGCAGACGCTGCAGCTGATGCAAATGCAGATGGTGACGTGCATATAAGCGACGGTAGCAACGCTGATTCCCATCACGCCACCCCTGTCACAAACACAAACGACAACGGCGACGGCGACGGCGACGGCGACGAAGATGAAAACGATGGCGGCCCACTTGGACTGGACAAGCAACATCGTCTTTTGACCGAAGAGGAACTGGCTAAGCCGCGGCCGCATCCATTGGCGGCGGGTATTCTTCCTTCCACCGAAACCATTGGGGCCATTCCGTCGATCTTGAATTCCATATCGCTTAACCATGCCGGACGGAAGATGGTGGTGTGGTCGGGCGCCTTTGCCAGCTACTTTGAGATCTTCGAGAGCCCGGCCCACATTCGGTGTATGGAGAACGAGCCAAATCTGGCGACCGCCATTGGAAGCAGCTTCGATGAGCTTGCCCGTCACCACCCCTCGCTTCTCCCCGTGATCTCCAACGCTGCTCTCGACATGGTGAGCCGTGTTCGCTATTTGACGGAGACAACGGCGCGCGAGCGTGGCTGGGGCATCCGGCTCCAACCGGCGAAGCCTGACGCTTCAACAGCGGCAGAAGTCGGCAAGACAGCACAAAATGCGGAAGAGGCAGAGAAACCGGCTGGCGAGGATGTCGTCATGGTTGATGCTGACGCCGACGTGACGGCTGGTGGTGCAACGGATATTTCCGTCCAGGCCGGTGACGGCTCCAAGTCCGACTCCAATCCCGGCGGCTCCCATGGCTCGCGGCCCTCGCCTCCCGATTATAGTGATGCCACGCAATACATCAATGCGCTGTCTCTCTTTTTGACGGCGTATCTGAACAACGCCGTGTTGCAGTCGCTGTTCGTTGAGAAGGGTGGCATTGAATTGATTTTGGATCTCGTGGTGTCTCCCGGCTTGCCGTTCAGCTCAGTGAGCATCCCGGCCTCCCGAAGTCTTCAGCAGATTCTTGCGCAGCTGTTTGAGCAATGGCCCATCCTTGGCCTGCCATCTCTCCTGCACCGCACATTGCACGCCATCGACGATTTGGCTCCCATGGTGACGAGCCCGGCTGCCGGCGAGACTGGCGCCTCTGGCATTGACAGTGCGGCGGGAACAGATGCCGACGAGAGCAAGGCCGAAGGCGAAGACCAAGGCAAGGACAAGGGCAAGGACAAGGGCAAGGGCAAGGGCAAGGAAAGGGCAGACGAGGATGCTACGAGCAGTGGCGACCGTGCTGATGGAGGTGTTGGTGCACCATCTTCAGCGGATAAGACCGATCTGCCAGCACCAAAGTACGAGTCCTGTTTTGCGCAGTTCATTTGCACAGATGCCGAGCCTCTTTCGCCCGATAGCTTGGCTGAAGGCAGTGATATGCTCAAACGCCTGTTTAAGACCAAGTGTCTGCTGAACTCGCTACCGGCCTGTTTTCCCACAACAAGACAAGGGACCAACTCTCTGCATCCCGTCAACATTTTCGATTATTACCACGGCCTGATCAGCCGTCTGGGTCCGCTCCTAGTGTTTGTCATGAACGAAGAGGCAGCTCTTAACGCAGCAGTGCCTCGAAGCTGGTCGGGCAAGGCTTTGTCTCCCGCCGATGCTGCGCTGAACAGCGGCAGCAGCAGAAGTGGTCAGGGATCTGGAGCTAGTTTGGGAGGAGCGGGAGCTGATGCCACTTCGGTCTCACCTCTAGCTCCAGCTCCGGTTCCGGCTCCGGCTTCGGCCCCGGCCCCGGAAGCGGCTTCAGCAACGGAGCCGTCTTCTGCGGTGGCCGGGTCTGCTGCAGAGACCGGTACCGGGTCGGAGGCAAGCTCGCGACCCCTCCCATCGACATCACTTGTCGCATCTCTAGTGGCGACGGACAATGCCGCCACCCGAAGCCCTACGCCGGAGGAGATGATGTCGCCAGCGTACCAAAACTTCCAGACCATCCGATCGCTCATTTCGTCCTTTATGTCGACAATATTCCCGATATTTTTGACAATTGGAAGGGCCCTGTTGCCTCGACGCGAGAGAGATCCGTTTCTGCGCTACCGCCATCTGCAGATTGCTGAGGCTTTGGCAGCGAGCTTGCTAAAGCACCTGCGCTCCATGGACATGTCGACGCCCATGGGCGAGAAGCATCACAACATGATTTTGGAGG
This sequence comes from Raffaelea deltoideospora, assembly GCA_019925385.1. Taxonomy (NCBI): domain Eukaryota; kingdom Fungi; phylum Ascomycota; class Sordariomycetes; order Ophiostomatales; family Ophiostomataceae; genus Raffaelea; species Raffaelea deltoideospora. Next base: position 315,611 of record JADHKP010000001.1, read on the forward strand.
CCGTGCAAGAGATGCTGGTTGATCTCAACCGACACACCGACCGCTCGGGCAGCGGGCCTGTGTACGGTGTTGTCATTCCGGTGCTGCTGGCCTTCAAGGCCCAAGGCGGGTTTGACACTCTCAACTCCCAGCTGCTTAGCTTTGCAGAAGAGATCAAAGCTAGCCCAAGCGACTCCACGAGCTCTCCCGATGTCTACATGGCTGCTCTGGGGATGAAGCAGATCCTGCAGCTGTACTCCATCCTTGTCTCGTCCCGGAACATACTGGAGTCGGTTTCGCAGGTGAACGTGTTCCCGCGAGGGGTAGACCGGATGTATCCACAGCAGCCGGGCGACCAGCTTCTTGTTGAGCTCCGGATGGCCATCTTGCCGACGATCCTCCAGCTGTGGCAGTCACCGGTCTTGGAAAAGCTCTCGACCTCTCTTCTGACCTTGATCGTGGACATTATGAAGACGATTGGGGCCGTTGACAAGGAAGTTGGCGCTTTCACGCGCACGAGAAAGTTCAAGGTGTCGCCTACAGCCGTCTTCGGCGGCAAACGGGTCCCCTTCCCATGGCGCGACCACGCCAGCAACATCTCTCGGCTGACCGGATCCGACCACAAGTTTCCGCTCGACCTTGCCCAAGAAGCCATATACCGGGCCAACGGCTCATTCGAGCCGGCGCTTTGTTACTGCGGTGCACACATGGCTGGAATTGCTGGTCCTCGTCATCCCATTCCGGAGGAGGACGTTTATCGGCCGGCAGCTCAAGCAGAGCAGGATGCCAACGCCAGCTCCAGCTCTAGACGTCCAACTGCCTCGGCGGCGTCGGCCTCTGCCTCGACCTCGGGTACACCAGCCACGGCAACCCCAGCGTCGGGAACGCCGGCTGCGACGTCGGGTCCGGTGCCCAGGCTCCCTCTTTCCCTGGATCCTATGACTTTGGACACCCCGATTGCGGATGTTGATGTTGATTTTATCGAGAGTGTGGTTGGGCTCCTGGGTGGTGGCGGCGGCGGCGGCGGCGGCGGCGGAGAACCGCCAAGTAGCGACCCCTCGCCCCAAGCACTGCAGCAACAACAGCAGCAGCAGCAGCAGCAGCAGCAATTTCCCGTGGCACCGCAGCCTCCAGCCCCCTTGCCACCTACCGGGTCTGCAGGACCGGCAGGGCCGGCAGGGCCGGGTCAGTCTACGGAAAGCGATTCTGCGCAAAACAGCAACCAAGCGGCTACGGTGGTGACTGCGGAAGATCTCGACGAGGAGCGCGAAAAGATGCGCAAAGACTTGATCGACCGATGCCTCGAAGTTATGCAGATGCACCCCGAGGCCGTGTATGAAATTTCCGAACTTATCTCGACGTGCGTGCTGAAGCTTCCGAGCACGACCATTGCCATTGCCACGGAAGAGGAAGTCAGCAAGACACTGATCGAGGCGCTCATGTCCTTTGCGTTTGACGAGGAGAACAAGAAGACGCACGAACGGAGCATTGCGGCATACGCGCACCTGATCTGTCTGTTGCTGAAGGAGGGAGGTCATTTCTTCCGCGTTGCCGTTGACAGTCTAAGGGATAAAGTGCTCGAGCTTCTCGAGTTTCTCAAGGTCCCCTCGGGGAGCTCATCGGAGGATCTGCCGCGATGGCTGCCGCCCTTTCTGCTGCTGTTTGAGATTTTGCTGGTCGAGGACGAGCAGAAGCCTGACGTCAAGTGGACGCTTCCCAAGTTGGAAGACACCGAGTTCGAGGCGCTGAGGATCGAACCGAAAGACATGATTGTGAGCCCGGTGCAGCGCAGAACTCTTCTCGACTACGTACTGGAGATCACGCCGCGCATTGCGAAGGACGAAGTGTTGGCCGTCTCTGTGAGCCGGATCCTAGTCATCTTGACGCGCAACCACGAAGCGGCCAAGGTGGTGGGCGACAAGAAGAACCTGCAGAGAGTGTTTCTTATGGCGAAACAGCTCTGTGTGCTGGGGGCCGGTGTCTTCAAGGAAACACGCATTTGGGCGAACATCATGACGATTCTGAGACACATTGTCGAAGACGAGGATGTTTTGCGCCAGCTGATGCGTGCGCAGATTGTCCAGTTCTTCGACGCTCCCCACAACCGATCGCAGCGGTCTCACGACCTTGGCCCGTTCTTGCAGCACCTGGCCCACGTCGCGCTCCGGAACCCAGAGCTCTTTGCGTCCGTGGCCAACGAGACGCTTCAGATTCCGCGGTGGCCGGATCCCATCCAGGGACAAGTATCCGTGCGGTTGAAGCCCAAGCAGAAAGCCTCGACGACCGAGTCGGGGCAGGAAGAGCAACAGCAGCAGCAACAGCAGCAGCAGCAGCAGCAATCGTCGACTGCCCCAGCTGCTGCTGCTTCTGACAGCACCGCTGCGGCGACAGCAAACGACGTGCGCATGTCGACGGAGACGACAGACCCAGAGACAGGCGACAGCGGCCCCTCGGGCGACGCCTCTGGCGGTATTTCTGGGGCTGACAGCGCCAGCCCCGACAAAGATATGCCTGATGTACCAAGGCCAGCAGCAGAGCCATCGACTGAGCACAAGCGGCCTGTGGTGGAGAACCCCGACGGCGTCATCACTTTTCTTCTGGAGCAGCTCATGATATACCACAAAGTTGACGATGCCGAACCGCTTTCGACGGCCAAGACTCCGCTGGGAACTGACATACCGGCAACCTCGGCCACGGCTGGTGCCACGACTGGCGCCTCTGCTGCTGCTACGCCTGTTGGAGACTCGGCATCCGCCGCTTCGTCTCCATCAGCATCACCTGCGTCGCGCCAGACCCGCGAGACCCGCGAGACCCGCGAAAGCCCAGATGCCTTGTCCCATTGGCGTCCTGCCGGAGCCTCTCCGCAAGCGGCAACCGCTAGCCAAGAGGAGGATGACAAGCAGAAGAAGGCAGCTGCTACGCGAGGCTTCCAGTGTGCAGAACACCCGATTTTTGTGTTCCGCGGCTTCCTTATGTCGTGTCTGGTTGAGCTGCTGCGCAGCTACCGCCGCACCAAGATGGAGTTTATCAACTTCAAGCGGGGCGTCCAGCTGCAGTCGCACACGCCCATCAAGCCACGCTCCAGCGTGCTCAACTACCTGCTGCACGACGTGATCTGCGGCGTGGACAGCCTTGCGACGACCACCCCGCCGGTGCCGGTTCCGCAGAGGAAGAAGTTGGCGCTTGCCGACCAAGCGAAGCGTGTCTTTGCTGCCTTGCTGGATAACTCAAGCGAGATCATCATCGACCGGCAGCGGCACCAACTGGAGTTTGACGACGCGACGGATATGCTCTTTGTCCGGCGCTTTGTTTTGGACATCATTTTGAAGGCGTACAAGGAGGCGATCATGTCGAGCGAACCCATGCCGATTCGCTACAGCCGCCTGGCCTCGCTGGCCGATCTGATGTCCTACATTATCAGCGCCGACCGAGATCGCATGATGATGGGCTACAGCATCTCTGCAGAGGCCCCCATGGTGCATTCGCAGATGCAGGTGCTGCGGCTGATGTCCGAGAAGGGCTTTCTGCCGGCCCTGACGGCGTCGATTGCCGACATTGACCTGGCGTTCCCGGGATCCAAGCGCGTCATCAAACCGGTGCTGCGTGTGGTGAGCGGCCTGACCGTCACGGCCCTCGAGATGAGCCATTCCAACATCAGCACATCCCTGTCGAACGTCGCTGGCGAGGTGGAGTATGATACTGCTTCGGCGTCGTCAATGTCCGACCTGGACGACCGGGAAGAAACGCCCGATCTTTATCGCAACTCTTCCTTGGGCATGCTCGAAGGCGGCGGCGGAGAAGCCGAGTTTTCCGATTCGGACGACGGTGGTAAGTTCTTTTTTGTGTGCTTTGGAAAAGTTTTTTTTTGCGTCAGCTTTTACGACTCGTTTTTGGCTTTCTGCCGCTGAGCCTCCGACAACATAACATATTAACCTTCATTGGCAGATCCAGATATGTACGACGGTGAAATGGACTACGACGTCGACGTGACTGATGGTGAAGATGAGGAGAATATGAGCGACGAGGACGAGGACGAAATGGGGCCAGTCGAGGGTCTCCACGGCGAGCCTGGTGTCGTTGAGATTGTCATGGGCGATGGGGATGATGAGGACGATGAAGACGACGAGGACGACGAGGATGACGAGGACGACGAGGAGGACGAAGACGAGGACGAGGATGAGGATGAGGATGACGATTCCGACGACATGGACGAAGTGGACTCGGACGACATGGAGGACCTCGAGGAGGAGATAGAACGGGGCATGGAAGAGCTTGCTGCCAGAGGAGAAGTCATGGAGGATGATGGAGCGTCCGACTGGGAGAGCGAGACGAGCGAAGACGATGGCGAGGACGATGACGACGAAGATGGCGACGGCGAGGATGAAGACGACGAGGAGGAAGACGATGACGACGAGGATGGCCATGATCTCGACGGCGAAGACAACGACCTCGATGCCGACGATTACGACGCGGCGGCTGGCGACATGCACCGGGTCCAGATCCACGTTCCCGACGGAGACCGCATCGGCCATATCGACGAACTCATGCGCACGATGAGCGAAAGCTTCCTCGAAGGACTCGGCCGCTTCAATGAAGACCCATATATTGAAGATGGCGACGAAGGTGAAGGTAAGTTTGGACCTTTTGCTGGGTTTGGGTTTTTTTTTTTTTTTTTTTTTTTTTTGTGCACCGGGATTCAACAAATGCGCTAACGTGCGATTCAGACGAAGAGGAAGAAGAGGAGGGAATGGATGACGACGATGAATATTATGAACAAGGCTATCGTGAGTCAGCCCGGGCATCCACCAGAGATGATGGATATTGAGAGAGGGTGTTGGCTAACCAATGGGTTCTTTTTCAGTTGACGACGGCATGCCACAAGATATGCCTGGGGGCCTCTCCTGGGACACTCTTGTGCTTGAGGAGCATCACAATGGCCACAACCATCACCATCACCATCACCTGGGACCCCATCACCGACACCGGCATGGCCACTTGCGCAGTCCGTTCCCCAACTTTGGGTTTGGCGCATCGTCACGTGGAGATCCTCTTGGTACGTCCCTGAAACCTGGCTGCAGTCTGCACTTTTTTTTTTGTTTTGGCTACAACTTTTGCTAATGATTTAGATTTCGGAAGCATGTTCCGTCCTGATCGTCCTGTCGTCCCATCAAATGGCACCGATGACGTTACCAATCCGCTCCTACGGCGTGCAGGTGGAAGTTCGCGGGAGTCTAGCCGCCCCAGCAATCCGTCAACGTCGTATCGGCTGGGCTTGCCCGGCGGCTTCTTCGGGGCGTCGGACAACTCAGTCGCCTTTTTGAATGATCTGATTGCGACGCTTCCTGGGTTCGGGGGCCGGCATGGCCATCCACTGCAGTTCCAGATCACGCACCAGGGTCCGCGGGGAGAGATCCGGGAGCTGAGTTTCCCTGTGCATCCGGAGCTGCGTCATGGGCATGGGACTCCGGATGGGCGGCAGCCGGATTCGCGACGGGACCAACCGCCAACGGATCCGTTCCAGGCGATCTCGTTCGGGGTCGAGACGACGACACAGCGCTGGCAGTACGAGACCAAGATGATCTACGGAGCGGGTTACAACGACCACGTGCTCAAGATTGTGCTGTATCGCGTGCTGTCGCTGCTGGCACCGCCGGCGATCGAGGAGGCGCGTAAAGAGATGGAGCGCAAGAAGGAACTTGAGCGTCTGCAGGCGGAGAAGAGGCGGCAGGATGAGGAGAAACGGCAGCGCGAGGCAGAGGAGGCCGAAGCTCAGGCTGCGCGCGAACGGGAAGAGGCCGAGCAGCGAGCCAAAGAGGAGAGGGAGAAGGCAGAGCGCGAAGCTGCAGAAGCTGCAGAAGCTGCAGAAGCTGCAGAAGCGGCGGCAGCGGCGGCGGCGGCGGCGGCGGCGGCGACCGAGTCGAGTGTGCAGGCCGAAGGGGCACACGCTGAAGGCACTGCTGGTACTGACGAAGCTGCGGGTGATGCCATGGAAGGTGTCGAGGCTGACTCCCACTCCAATGGAGATGGCGACGAGGGCGACGAGGCCGACGATGGCGACGAAAGCGGCGACAGTGACGACGACGGCGGCGAAGGCCACGACGGCGAGCAGGCGACGGCGGAAGGCGGAAGCAACAATGGCGGAGCGGAGTCGGCTGCCCGACAGGAGCGCATCATGACGACGATTCGGGGCGAAGAAATCGACGTGACAGGGCTGGGCATCGATCCGGAATATCTGGCGGCGCTTCCGGAAGAGTTCCGCGAAGAAGTGATTGCGGGCACGCTGACGGCACGGCGGTCGGAGGCGCGACAGCAGGCGGAGACGACGGGACAGCAGACGGAGGACTTTAATGCATTTCTCGATGCGCTCCCGGAGGATCTGCGGGTGGAGATTGTGCAGCAGGAGCGGCAGGAGCAGCGGCGGCGGCAGCGCGAAGAAGAGCGGCGGCAAGCGGGCAATGCCAGCGCGGCGGACGTCATGGCGCAGGAGATGGACACGGCCAGCATTCTGCTGACGTTCCCGTCGGAGCTGCGCGAGCAGATTTTGCGCGAGCAGGGCGACGAGCTGCTGGACCATCTGTCGCCGGAGATGGCAGCGCAGGCGCGGTCGCTGGCGGAGCGGCGGCGGCCGCCGTTGCAGCGCGTGGCGCGGCCGCGCGACGAGCAGCGATCTCTGGTTGGCGGCGGCGGCGGCAGCGGCATGGGCGGCAGCGGCAGCGGAGCGGTGGGCGGCGTCGGAGGCTCGGGCGGCGCGAGCGGCAGCGGATCGAGAGCCGGGGCCGGAGCCGGCGGCGCCGGAGCATCGGGGTCGACAGTCAGCGGCAGCGGCGTGGCGCGGGGGTGGCGGCGGCCGGTGGTGCAGATCATGGACAAGACGGGCATCGCAACGCTGCTGCGGCTGCTGTTTGTGACGCAGCACGGCATGGTGCGGCAGCTGATGTACGGATTGTTTGCGACGCTGTGCCAGAACCGGCAGAGCCGGCTGGAGATTGTGAGCACGTTGTTGCAGATGCTGCAGGACGCCAGCTCGGACATGGACGCAGTGCACCGCTGCTTTGTGCAGCTGTCGCAAAAGTCGAAGCAGCTGGTAGTGCGAGAAAAGGACGGCGAGCGGCGGACGGCAGGAGGAGGAGGCCTGTCGGCGACGGCGGCGGCGGCTGCATCGACAGCGACAGCGACAGCGACAGCGGCCACAACAACGACCACATCAGCGACCACATCAGCGACCACACCAGCGACGCCATCAGCGGCCGGGCCAACAACAACAACAACAGCAACAACGGCGGCGGGCGGCGCAGGCTCGTCAGCGTCCTCGTCGTTGTCGCCCTGGGTGGGTCCGGGCAGCAGTGCTAAGCGCACGGCGTCTGGTCTTGGGCCAGGCAGCGCTGGAGGCAGTGCGGCGGCGATGCATCTGGAGACGTCGCCGCTGCTGGTGGTGCAGCAGAGTCTTGATTTGCTGGTGGAGCTGTGCCGGCACAACCTGCACATCTCGTCGCTGTTCCTGGCCGAGCACGACCTGGTGGGGGCGTCGCTGCGCAAGACGAGCAGCAGCCGCAAGGCCAAGATGCCGCAGTCGCGGGCGGCGCGCTATGGCATCAACGGGCTGCTGCTGCTGCTGAAGCGCGACCTGGTGACGGAGAGCTCGACGGTGATGCAGCTGCTGGCCGACCTGCTCAACAAGGTCACGCAGCCGCTGCAGGCGCTGGAGCGGCGGCGCCGCGAGCTGCAGGCGGCCGAGCTTCTGAAGGCGCAGCTGCAGAAGAGCATCGACGAGGCCAAGCAAGGCGAGGGCGGCGAAGGCGGCGAAGGCGGCGAAGGCGGCGGCAGCAGCAACAGCAACAGCAACAATGCAGAACCAGCCAGCTCGAGCGTCGATGCTGGTGCTGGCCCTTCTAGCTCGACGACTGGCGAGTCTGCCAATGCTGGCGCAAGTGGAAGTGGGCAGCCCGAGTTGACCATACAGGCCAAGCCTCCTGGGCAGCCACAGACCGAGCAGCAGGCCGAGCAACAGACTGAGCAACAGACTGAGCAACAGACCGAGCAACAGACTGAGCAACAGACCGAGCAGCAGGCCGAGCAGCAGGCTGAGCAGCAGACGGGGCAGCAGAACAAGCCGCAGAAGCAGGAGCCGCCAAAGGAGGCGGCGAGCAAGCCTCGCGATCTGGAGCCGCCTTACATCCCGGTGCAGTACATGACGCTTGTGGTGAACATCTTTGTGGCGCGCGAGTGCAGCTCCCGGACGTTCCAAAACACAATCTCGACGATTAAGAACCTGTGCTGCATCCCGGGGGCGAAGCGGCTGTTTGGGCAGCAGCTGACGCAGCAGGCCAAGCAGCTCAGCATGAACATTGTGCAGGACCTGGACTCGCTGCTGCCGTGCATCGAGGCGGCCGAGACGGGCACGGAGATCCAGGGCATTGCGCTGGCCAAGTTCTCTCCGGGCGCGGCCGAGCAGAACAAGCTGCTGCGGGTGCTGACGGCGCTGGACCATCTGTTTGGCGCGCAGGCGAAAAAGCCAGACGACGAGAAGGCGAAAGCGGAGGCGGAGGCGGCGGCCGGAGCCAGAGTTGGCAACAGTGGGGAGGGGGAGAAGGAGAAGGACAAGGACAAGGACAAGGGCAAGGAGAAGGAGAAGGAGAAGGAGGAGGAGGAGGAGGAGGAGGACTACATGGCCGAGCTGTACCACGACGCGACGTTTATCAAGATGTGGAGCAAGCTCAGCGCGTGTCTGGGGGCGATCGAGAAGCGCGACAACATGCTGAACGTGGCGACGATTCTGCTGCCGCTGATTGAGTCGCTGATGGTGGTGTGCAAGAACTCGGGCCTGGAGGGCAAGGAGAGCAGCAAGGAGAGCGGTGGTGGCAGCCACACAGAGATGGCGAGCCCCGGCCCGAGCACGACGACGAGACTGCTCTCGAGCCCGGCTCCGGACGAGGGCTCCAGCGCCAACAAGCCGCCGGTGTGGGATCTGTTCTTCCGGTTCACGGAAGAGCACCGGCGCATCCTCAACGAGCTGGTGCGCAACAACCCGAAGCTGATGTCGGGGACGTTTGCGCTGCTGGTGAAGAACCCGACGGTGCTGGAGTTTGACAACAAGCGCAACTACTTCAACCGCAGCGTGCACGCCAAGAACGGCAGCGGGGCCAACGGGGCGCCGACGGCGGCGACGCGGTCGCCGGCGCTGCAGCTGTCGGTGCGGCGCGACCACGTGTTCCTCGACTCGTTCAAGTCGCTCTACTTCAAGTCGGGCGACGAGATGAAGTACGGCAAGCTCAACATCCGCTTCAGCGGCGAGGAGGGCGTGGACGCGGGCGGCGTGACGCGCGAGTGGTTCCAGGTGCTGGCGCGACAAATGTTCGACGCCAACTACGCGCTCTTCATCCCGGTGTCGTCGGACCGCACGACCTTCCACCCGAACAAGCTGAGCGGCATCAACGACGAGCACCTGATGTTCTTCAAGTTCATTGGGCGGGTCATCGGCAAGGCGCTGTACGAGGGCCGCCTGCTGGACTGCTACTTCAGCCGGGCCGTGTACAAGCGCATCCTGGGCAAGCCGGTGTCGGTCAAGGACATGGAGTCGTTCGACCCGGAGTACTACAAGTCGCTGGTGTGGATGCTGGAGAACGACATCACCGACATCATCTCGGAGACGTTTTCGGTCGTGGACGACGCCTTTGGCGTCACCACCGTCGTCGACCTGTGCGAAAACGGCCGCAACGTGCCGGTGACGGAGGACAACAAGCACGACTACGTGCGCCTCGTGGTCGAGCACAAGCTGCTGGCCTCGGTCAAGGACCAGATGGAGCATTTCCTGCGCGGCTTCCACGACATCATCCCGGCCTCGCTCATCTCCATCTTCACCGAGCAGGAGCTCGAGCTGCTGATCTCGGGCCTGCCCGACATTGACATTGACGACTGGCGCAGCCACTCCGAGTACCACAACTACACGGCCGCGTCGCCGCAGATCCAGTGGTTCTGGCGCGCCGTGCGCTCCTTTGGCAAGGAGGAGCGCGCCAAGCTGCTGCAGTTTGTCACCGGCACCTCCAAGGTCCCGCTCAACGGCTTCAAGGAGCTCGAGGGCATGAACGGCATCAACCGCTTCAACATCCACCGCGACTACGGCAGCAACAGCCGTCTGCCCAGCTCGCACACGTGCTTCAACCGTGAGTGAACTTTGTGATTGTGATTGTTTGTGATTGTGATTGTTTGTGCTTTCTGTTCAATGTGCTAATGCCTCAAACAGAACTCGATCTGCCCGAATACGAGAGCTATGACGTTTTGCGGACCCAGCTGCTCAAAGCCATTACGGCAGGCAATGAGTATTTTGGGTTTGCCTAAGGGGGGAGTGGAGGTGGAGGGTGAAGAGTGGAGGTGGAGAGGGAAGTGAAAAGTGAAGAGTGAGAGTGGAGGAAGAGTGAAGTGGAGTGAAAAGCGGAGGAAGAGTGAAGACAATGGTTCTTCAACACCAGAGGAATTGGTCTCCTTTTTATTTTTTGTGTTTTTCCCTTTTTCATTCTTAATTCCTCCAACGTCTTGCCGTTCCGAGAGCTGGAGTGCAGAACCAGCTACTCTGGAACGTGTCGGACAAACAACACTGGAGAGGGCGTGTATGTAGTATTCATTTGAAGATTTGCATTCGATTACTCAAAACAAAACTCTACATTGATACCGAGACTTGGGCATCAGACTCAAAGTGCACGTGAACGGGGTATAACGTATGTATTTAAACGAACAAGACTGAAAGCGTGCAAAAAAAGGTAAAGAAAAAAAAGGTCTAGAAGCCGCCAAACAATGCTGTAGTAGAGAGGCAGTATGGAGTATGGTTCGTGTAACCACCAAAAGACCCTTCACTGACGTCACAATTGCAAATACCACGTGCTTCCGCATGCACGTGCTGCCTGACTGCCACGTCTTCCTCCACCGCTGCCACCGCCTCTGCTTGCACCTCCGCTCCCGCGCCCGCAGTCCCCCTCTGCTTGCCGCACAACACATGCGAGCACCGACAAGACCAGCCGCTGGAGATGTCCGCGCCACGCCCGCCACTCGGTCTCGGCCACGACCCGCCACAGCGGCCGGCCCTGAAGCTCCTACTTTCGCGGGGTAGCTGTCTTGTTAGCGGGGAGAGGGAGAGAGTGTCAGAGAGGGAGGGAGGGAGGGAGTGTTTGTGAGAGGCAGAGAGAAAGAGGGAGAGAGTGTGTGTGTGCCTGTGAGAGTGTGTGTGTGAGAGTGTGTGTGAGAGAGAGAGAGAGAGAGAGACTGGGCACCCACCATTCACCAGCTGCCGCTGCTTGTTCAGCCAGCTCTTGGGCATGTCCTGCCGCCGCTGCAAAACGACGTGATTGCTCTGCAGCCGGCTCGTCAGGTCGTACCACGCCGTCGCGATCATGGCGTTTTCGCGCTGCAGGGTGCGAATCGTCTGCGCTGAGGCGGCGCGCTGGGCTGCGTGTTCGGCGGCTGCCGCCGAGAAGCCGCCGGCGTTGCCTTGCTGCTCTTTCAGCTTTCGCTGCAGCTCGAACCGGTCCTGTTCGCCAGCATCGTATTGCTGGGGGTGTGAGCGTGTGAGCATGTGGGCCTTAGGCATGGGCTCCAAAATACAAATACATACCTTCTTCAACTGCTTCATGGCTGTGCGGAGCTTTTCGTTCTTGTCGACCAGCTTGCGCACCTGGTCCTCGAGGAGCGCGCTTGTCGCCACCAGTTCCGTCGGCGATCTGGGCGACTTTGGCGATCGGCTCGTCGGCGACGCCGGAGACAGCGGCGGCGGCGGCGGCAGGTCCTTTTTGGGCGACAGCGTCTGCTCTGGCGCTGCTGGCCCTTGCCCCGGCGCCGTCTTCTCGGTCTTCTCGGTCTTCTCGGCCTCCTTCTGCGGGGCAGCAGCAGGCTGCTGTGCCGCTTCCACGGAAGCAGCAGTGGCGGCCAGCGTTTTGCGCAGCTCCTCTTTGGACACGAGCGCGTCGATCAGCTGCTTCTGCTGCTGTCCGCTCTCCAGCTGCAGCGCTCGGAAGTCGCGCCGCAGCGCCTCGAGCTCCGTCTTGAGCGACTCCGACACCAGCCCGTCCGTCGACTTGAGCTCCTCCAGCGCGTCCAGCGAGTCCTTCTCCACTGCGCCCAGGTCGCCGCGCAGCCGCAGCAGCTCGCGGTGCCGGTCGGCCGCCTGCGTCTCCAGATCGCGCACCAGGGCCTTGTGCCGGTCCAGCTCGGCCGTCGTCGCCTGGAGCTGCTGCTGCATCTGCAGCACCACAGCGCCGTCATTCGTCGCCGTCGCTCCGCTGCCGCTGCCGCTGCCGCTGCCGCTGGCCACCACCTGCATCTGCGCCTCCAGCAGTGCGTGCTTCTCAAACAGCGACGCGTACTTGCTGCGCGCCGTCTCCAGCTCGGCCCGCAGCCGCTCGTTCTCCGACCCGATGCCGACGCCGTTGCGCAGCAGATTGTTCTCCGCTCGCAGCCGCGCAACCTCAACCGCATATGCCGCCGCTGCCGTCGCCGGGTCTGCAGACGACTGCTGCAGCTCTTCCTCTAAACTAAATGCCGCGCCGCCGCCGATGCCGCCGCCGATGCCACCGACACTGCCGCCGATGCCGCCGATGCCACCGCTGCCCGCGCTGCCGCCGCCGCCGCCTGGTCCGCTGGGGCTCACCGGCATGACGCCGACGCCGACGCCGACGCCCAGCAGCTGCTGCTCCAGCTCGGCAATGCGCGACTCGTTGACGTGGTTCTGGTCCTTGAGACTGGTCAGCTGCACGTGGGCCGCGTAGAGGTCGGCCTCGAGCGCCATCTTCTGGATCCGGTTGTCCTCGATCTGCTGCTCCAGCCCCGACACCATCTCGCGGAAGCGCTCAATGGTGGCCTGCTGCTGGGCGCTGCGCCGCTGCTGCTGCTCGAGCTCCTTGGCCGCCTCCTTGTACTGGCTCAGCTCGTACATGGCGTTCTGCAGGTCCGTCTCCAGCCCGCGCTGCGCCTCCAGCTTCTGCTTGAAGCGGTCCACCGTGTTGGCCTTCTTGCTGAGCTCCTCGTTGGCGTGCCGCAGCTCCTGCACCTGGTCCTGCAGCGGCTCCACCAGCGCCGCCCGCCGCGCCAGCTGCGCGTTTTCCGCCGCCAGCCGCTGCTTGGCCAGCCGGTCGTCCTCGGCCTGCGCCTCCTGGTTGCTGATCAGCTCGTCCTGCTCGCGCAGCTTCTCCTGCAGGTCGCGGTTGAGCTGCGACTCGCTGGCCCCGTGCTTCTGCCGCTCCAGGTCCAGCTCGCGCTCCTTGCGCTCCAGCTCCTCCTTGATCAGCTCGTACGACATCTGCAGGTGCTCCAGCCGCGTGTTGGTGTCCGCCAGCCGCTTGCTGAGCCGGTCGTAGTCGGCCGCCAGCGTCGCCAGCTGCGCCTCCGCCACCAGGCCCGGGTCCAGCGCCGCCGCCGCCGCCTCGTCCAGCTCCGCGTCCCGGCTCCGGCTCTCCTCCGCCAGCCGCTGCCGCGCCTCGTCCTTGCGCTGCAGAATCGTCATGATCTCCGCCTGCTCGCCCGTCGTCAGGCTGCTGCGCATCGCCGGAATGTACTTTGTGTTCTGGCCCCCCAGCATGGCCGCCGCCGCAAACACCGCCACCAGCTGCGCCAGGCCCTCCGCGTTGTTGAGGTTGTCCGAGATCGCCCGGACGTCCACCGTGCGCGGCAAAAAGTCAATCGACCCGCTCGCGTCCTTGTGGATGATGTACTTGGTCAGCGCCTTGAACACCGACTGGATGTTGCGCTTGTTCGTCAGCCACGCCGACGACCCCGCGTTCTGCTCCAGCTCTGCCGGGTTGTAGTCGGGGTCCAGGTCGTGCAGCATCTGCGCAAACACCTGCCCGTCCGCCAGCTCTTCCAGCCGGCCCACCTTGCGGTCCAGCGGGAACGTGTTGACCCATGTCAACAGCGCCGCCTGCGCCGACCGCCCGATCGGCGGCTGCTGCACAATTTGCGGCATCAGTCGAGGGCCGGGTCGTGTGGACGGAGAAAGACGCAGAGAGAAGGCAGGGCGAGAGACCAGTCCCGGAAAAGACGGTCGACAGAAACGAACGAGAGATCAAAGGTGTCAAAGACGTCGAGGATGTCTTGCAAAAGAAGATGAAGGGAGGAAAATGTCGAGTATCGATAATGGTATGGTCGAGGTCAAGGTTAAAGTCGAGGTCGAGGTCGAGGTCGAGGTCGAGGTCGAGGTCGAGGTCGAGGTCGAGGTCGAGGTCGAGGTCGAGGTCGAGGTCGAGGCCGAGTGTCGATAATGGCGTGGTCGAGGTCGAGGCCGCAAGCCAACCATAATACCCAAAATGAAAGAAGGGAAAAAATGTAACGACCTCTGCTCAACAGCCAACCCCTTGTTGTATGTTGTAATAGCGACAAGAGACAATAACCGCCACAACCCGCAAACCGATCAAAAGAACGCGCCCGAACCCCAAAGTGACAGCAAAATCGGCATCCTCAACAGAAGAAAACGAAGGCACAGAGATGCCAAAATGATTAGCGAACAAGACCTAAGAGGTCTCAGACTGCAGATCCCGTTCGTTGGCGGCAATACTCGTCAGGGTAAGCTGCAGTGTTTCATTCCATGCTTTGGAGGAGGGGGGAGGGAGGAAGGTGTCAGAGAGAGAGAGGAGAAGCCCAATATGTTGACCAGAGCAATCTTAACGAAAAAGAATAAAAAGGAAAAAAAGAAGCAAGTCCAAAAAAGAAACGAAGTAAGGAGTAAGGATACTCGTACGCGTAGAAAACCGAAGCTGCGATCGTGCAGAAAAGGCACTAATTTGAAAACGGTCGGGCGTACCTCTCTGCACGTAAGACTGAGCGGAAGGTGACAACCAGGGGCCCACAGATCGCCGGGTCGTGGCTGCCGGCTAGCCTGCGGTATAGACGACGCTGTCTGACTTGGCTGCCACCAGTAGTGCGACAGGGGGGGGACGTTGGGGTTGGAACGGATTTATGCGCTGTATTTTAGGGATCCTTGGCTTGGTCACTACGCTGTGGACATGCACTATTGGCTCCGTAATACTGCGGAGTCGTTCAATGCAGCGTTGAAGAATGCTTATCCATAGTATTAGGTCTGCATCGTAAACTCATACGACTCAAAGCAGAGTACGAGCACTCCGTACAGCAGTTCTTTTCGCTGTCTGGGTCTGGCAGTGCTCGCTTGGACGATGGGGCATAAAGCTCGCTTTTCTTCCCTTTAAAACTGCTTCAAGTTTTGCTCAAACAAAAAAAAACCCCAAACTCTATTAAAATGCCGTATTTCCACGTGTTTCTCTTTGTGTTTTGTGATACTTTGTAGCAATCGAGAGCCTTTGCAAAACCCTCCAGTCTCTTTGAACCGATATGTCAATGAACCTGTACTGCGCCCGGAGCCAGAGATAAAAAAAAAAGAAAACAGAAAGCAACCAAGAGTGCGGTGAAAGAAAAAAAATACAATAAAATGGTATCACAAAACGAATGTTGCATCTCCGAAGAAGTCGTCGTCCGTCCAGACAAGGTTCTCAGACCTTGGTGAGGTTTTCTTCATTCCCTATCCCCATGCCTCCCCGCCGCCGGCTTGCTTCAATTTGCCGACACCACCCGGTCCTCCTCGATCAGCGGATTGTACTTGCTTCCCATGGTTTTCACCGTCGCCAGCACCTTTTCGCCAGCCGTTGCCGCAAAGCCCCTGGAAAAGTTAGCACGAGCGAGGCCGTCAAGCAAAGATGAAATCGCCCAATCAGAACTCACTTGATCAGGTTGTACTCGTGCGTGATCACGCCGCCGGCGTCGACAATGGCATTCTTGGCCTGCGACACCACCCAGTCCGGCGTGTTGCTGTCGTATGTGACCACGACCGCCTTCTGCAGATCCACGGCGGCAGCGCCCGCGGCGAGCGAAAGCGCCGCAATGAGAATCGAGGTCGGCTTCATGTTGATGTGATTTTGCGGATTTATGAATGTCTGCTTTGTGAGTGCACTTGTGCGTATCAGGCAGCAGCAAGTGGGGGGTAAAGGCCGAGAGGTCACGGTGTGCAAGATGCGTCGCTTGTTTTTCGTCAAGCAGAGGAATACCATACGCCTATGGCCAGATTTTGGCTGTGTTTGATGATTACTTTTTGGCTGCAGGCGAAAAAAAGTGATGATATTTCTAGGGTGATGATGAATATCGAAGGCACACATGAAATGGCATGGAAGGTACGAGAGGCAAGAGTACTTGTAGTTCCGGAAGCGCCAAGGCGCCCCACTCTTTACTCGGTAAGCCAATCGCTGCGCCCGCTTGGCAATGCAACGTCATGGCCAGGTTTCAAGTAAGTAGTAAGCGTCACGTGCAGAGTCTGGACAGTGTTAAGTATCCATACTCGTATCAATAGAAGTGCGTTGTATTAATATGGATACTCCGTATTACTCTTACGCAATGCAGTCACTGATCTTTTGGAGCAAGTTTGTTTCCCAGCAAAGTCCATTCCTTGCGCCTTGGTGAAATGATGTAAAAAGAAAAAGGGAGAGACGCATTGACTCCAGAACCGATAGCAAGCCTAAAAATGAAAGCCAAAGCGAAGATCGAGAGCAACCCTAAGCATGAAAGCCAAGCTCAAAAGCAACCCTAAAGATGAAAGCTAAGCAAAGCTCTAAAGCAACCTAAAACATGAAAGCCAAGCAGGCCTAGGCCAGTGCTGCCATCACATCTTGGCGCTGTCCTGGTCGCTCTCGTTGTCGCTCCAGATGTCTTTGCTTTCCTGCTCGACCGCGCGCATGGCATTGGCCACCTCGTCGAGCTTTGCCACCACGTCCAGCACGCCCTGGCTGACGCGCTCAAAGTAGCGGTCGTTTGCTTCGCGGCGCTTGCGGGCCAGCAAAATGTCCACCTGTGTCTCTTCTCCGGCGTTTGTGCCCCGCCGGCCGGCTGCGCTGGCCCCGCCCTTGCCACTGGCCGTTCCCGTGATGCTGTCGCCGCCTCCGCCGCCGCTGCCGCCGCCGCTGCTGCCGGCTACCGCAGCCTGTGTGAGATCATCTCTGGCAGCACCGCCAGCGGCACCCGATATGGCAGCCGCTGCGGCACCCCCCGCCGATGTTGCCTTGAGCAGATTGCTGGTTGTCTTGCCCAGTCCGGCCATGGCGTCGGTCTCCGCAGCGGGCCCGCCGCCACCGCCGCCGCCGCCGCCGCCGCTCCTCACACTGCCGCCGCCCGACAATGCCGTTTCAATGGTGCCGTCTGCCTCGCTGCGGGCCCATGCTTGAGCCAGGGCAATCTGCGCATGCCGCAGATCCGCCAGCTTCTGGTCGTGGTCGGCGCCAAACACGCGTGTTCCCTCGGATGCCGACAGCTCCACCTCTTCCAGCGTCGTCTGCATCTCTGCCCAGAGCGCGTCCGTCCTATCTGTGGTCCGCGTCGATTCCTGCCGCAGAGGCAGCGACAGTGGCAGCGAAAACGCCGCTGGTGCGCCTCCGCCTCCGCCTCCGCCTCCTCCGCTGCTGTTGCTATGGCTGCCGCCACCGCCTGAGCCACCGCCGCCACTGCCGACGCCACTGCCGACGCCGACGCCGACGCCGGTGCCATCGCTGCCGATATTTCCAGAAACTCCCTGCCGTAGAAGCGACGTTGTGCGCTGCAGAGCCGCCAGCGACGCTGGCCCGCCGCCCTTTGCGCTGCTGTTGTGTCCCGGTGCTGTCCCGGCTCCGCCCATCGACGCTGCCGCTCCGTCAGCACCGGGCACGCCGGGCACGCCCGAGACGCCCAAAACACCCACGCCGGCGCCGCCTGCTCCGCTGCTGCTTCCGCCACCGCCGGCGCCGGCAGCCAGCGGCAGTGACGCACTTGACGCGGCCGGCGATGCGTGCACAAACAAGGTCGGCGGCGGCTCTCGTTGCCGGAACTTTCCCTTTGGCCACTGCGACATGGCTACATCGTGTTGGTTGGTGGTGGTGTGGATGGCAGTCGTAGAAATACTGGGTGCAGGAATGAAAGTACGAATATGGATACGAAGTACTCCGTACTGGCACTAATACTGTAAACGTCATATGCAGTTATACACTGGTCCCACGTGCTCAAGTTACCCCACTTAATACATGCCTCAGGCTACAACCCTTCCTAGGGCGAAGAAGCCCTAGCTTAGAAGGGGTGGTGCGCCCCAATGCCCATAGCACCCAGCAAGAGAGAAAAAGTTTTGCCCTGTCGGTTCTTTTTTGCTGACCCGCCTCTTTCTCTCGATTTTAAAAAACCCATCGCCGGCCACAACCACCAAACAAAGACCATCTCATTTCTGAACGGTCAGAACTGAGAGCATTTTTGTTTCATTTCTCGACGACCTATTTTTCTTTCTCGCTTCTTTTGTTTGCCCAACCGCAATCATGGGTAAAGGCAAGCCGCGTGGTCTCAATTCCGCACGCAAGCTGCGCAACAACCGCCGCGAGCAACGATGGGCCGATCTGCAGTACAAGAAGCGGGCACTGGGCACGGCATTCAAGTCGTCGCCTTTCGGTGGCTCGTCGCACGCCAAGGGAATTGTTCTTGAGAAAGTCGGTGTCGAGGCCAAGCAGCCCAACTCGGCCATTCGGAAGTGCGTGCGTGTGCAGCTGATCAAGAACGGCAAGAAGGTCACGGCTTTCGGTATGTAGTCTCTCGGCCTGTGTGTTTTGGTGTTTTGGTGTTTTGGTGTCTTTGTGTTTTTTGCGTCGTTTGCATCGTTTGCTCTTTTTGCAGCCTCACGCGCTAACAAGCCAGTGCCCAACGACGGTTGCCTCAACTTTGTGGACGAGAACGACGAGGTGCTGCTGGCCGGTTTCGGTCGCAAGGGCAAGGCCAAGGGTGATATCCCCGGTGTGCGGTTCAAGGTCGTCAAGGTGTCGGGCGTTGGCCTGCTGGCGCTGTGGAAGGAGAAGAAGGAGAAGCCAAGATCGTAAGGCGGCTGCCTTTTTTCGACTGACGAAAACGACGGCTAATGGAGACGACGCAACACATCCAGACGGCGACGGCAGGGTCGGGAAAGACAAAAAGGAGTGTGTAGGACTTGGTGATTGATATAGCAAACAACCACGGGATTACGGGATACAGTGTTTTTTTTTTTTTTTCTTTTTTTTCTTTTTATCGTCTGAAAAAGAAAAAAAAACTAAATGGCCGGCCAGGGTTTGCTCATACGAGGCTGATTTTTTTGCGATACTTTGTTATGAAAAGGCCAGGGCTTCTAGAACCATGCAAGATCGTGCCTGCGATGCCATCTGGGGTGGTAGCCACGAATACAGCAATACAAAAAAAATTGAAGAAGAGGTGCTCGTGAAGCTTGTGTCTATTTGTTTGATATGGTGCTCGTGGAGCTTGTGTCTATTTGTTTGGTGTTTTCTTGCGTAGCTTGCTCTAGTAAGGTGGTTATTTACTCGTACACTCAGCCTCTTCCTTTTCACCCTGCCTCTGCTTGGGAGGCTCATGGCTTTACACTCGCCTCTTCCTTTTCGTCCTGCCTCCGGTACCGTATCAGGTAGTCAGCCGCCAGTCCAGCACTGATGATGCCCCCCGTCATCCAGCAGCCGTTGACAAACCACCACCAGCAGTCTTTGACGCTGTCCAGCTTCACGCGGCGGATCATGAAGCCCAGCGTGGCCAGGGCGCCGCCGCAGCTGCCGACAAAGAATGCCGGTCCCGCGCCGGCGGCGGCGCCGGCAGCAGCCAGCAGGCCGACCTGGACGACGGCCAGGCCGGACAGGACGGCCTTTGTCTGGGCGGCGTGCTTGAGGGCAATGCTCTTGATGCCGGCCTTGGCGTCGTCCTTGATGTCCATGTGTGCGTAGATCATGTCGTAGAGCACGGTCCAGGCCACGTTGGAGGCGTACAGACAGGCGGCGGCGGCCAGGGCGGAGTGGTTGGCCAGCAGGTCGACGCCGAGCGCGGGGAAGCCCATGAAGGCGCCCCAGGAAAAGGTGAGGCCGAGCACGACCTGGGGATAGTAGGTGACCCGCTTGGCCAGCGGATACGTCGCCACGAGGGCCAGGCTGGGCACGGCGTAGAAGAAGCAGGACGCCGGAAACTGCAGCAGAATGCCCAGCCCGGCCAGCAGCTGGGCTCCGGTAAAGGCCACGCCGGCCAGCGGCGTCACGGCGCCGCGAGCAATGGGCCGCAGCCGCGTGCGAGCGACGTGCGGGTCGAGGTTGCGGTCCCACAGGTCGTTGATGGTGCAGCCGGCCCCGCGCATGACCAGCGCGCCCGCAAAGAAGAGCAGCGACGTGCCCGCCACCGTGGCCGGCGCCGCCATGGCCGGCTGCACCATGGGCGCCGCCATCAGCGTCGAAAACAGACAGGGGAAAAAGAGGTAGTACGAGCCCGTCGGCTTGTCGATGCGCGTGAGCTCCGCATACGGCACCCACGCCGCCGGCAGCAGAGACAGGATGCCCGTCTTGGGCGCCTGATATATTGGCGGCGGCGGCGGCGGCGGCGGCGGCGGCACAGACGCCTCCCTGGTCGTCTCATCCTCCCCCATCTCGCCATTCTTGCCTTTCTCCCGGCTGTTGGCACGCACGGCAACGGAGGAGGCTGCAGATGCCGCGCGAGCTAGCGCCGGCCGGTCAGGAAGCTGCCGGCTTGTTATTGGGGCCTTCTTGAACAGTGTGCCGTGGCTGCTGAAGCGTTTTGTTGTGTCGTGGCTGCGGAAGAGTTTTGTTGTGCCGTCGCTGTGGAGCACACGAAGCCGTTGTTGATTCGGCCGGGCCGGCCGCCCCGGGCCTGCCTGGAACGCTGCTGTCGCCCGGCATGGGGCACATCCCCGAATCGCAAGTCGGGCACCTTGTAAGTACGGCGGCGGTATCATGGCTTTGGCATGAAGAGAAGTGAGAGCAGCAATGTTCGAGGTAGTGATTAATGGGCTTTGGCCCAGAGCTTTCAGCTTTTAAATGACTAATCTGAACGGTACAAAATTGGTTGCTGGAGATGGCTCGTCCTTTACCAGCCGTCGTCCCTCCACGTGATGTGGCGTGGACCCACAAAACGTTCTACTCCATACAACAAAGAAGGAACTTCGCCAACAAAGCTTCACTGCGCAAAGGGCCAATGCTGCGGGCTGCGAGTTTGACTTTTTTTTGAAAAAGCCGCAAACGCAGCGCAAGAAGCGGCAACGTAATCCAGGCGGCGTAAAGCAAGGGGCATCGGCGTTTATTCCTCTCTTTTTTTATTGGCAATTTTGCATTTTGTCTCTAGCACCCACGGCGCGGTTCGCGATTTTTGCTCGGATTTGTCATTGTGACGGATTTCTGAATCGGAGGCTGAAGACGCGATATACAACAAGCGCTGGGGGTGGGATTCGATGGAGAGGGCGGCCGCGGCGACGGCGACGACGATTACGGCGACGATTACGGCGACACTCGATTGGAAGGACAGGGTCTGACGAATTTCGCAAGCGCGCCACGATGCCGTCCTCGCTGCATCCGCAGGCCAAGTTCGATCCGATTCCGCCGGACCTGGACCTCCACGGGCTGGTGCGCGACACGCCCAACTTTGAATGGGCGACGCAGATTTCGGCGTCGGAGATCTTTGTGCTGGGCCAGCAGCGGTTTGAGAAGCTGGTGAGCCTGCACGTGGTCAACGGCGGCAAGCCGCTGGTGATCAAGGACTGGGACAGCTGGCTGAACAAGGATCTCTTCAGCGCGCAGTGGCTGGAGCGGACGTACAACAAGAAGGAGGAGAACGTGTGGGACATCAATGCCAAAGTCAACATCCCCATGACCATGGGCCACTACCTGCGGTCCATGAAGCAGCTGACCGACCAGTGGACGCCGCGCAATTTTCGCGACGAGCACCGCCAGCGCCTCTATCTCAAGGACATTGACTGTCCCGTCGAGTGGCACGACCGGCTCAGGAAGATTCTGCCGCGGTCCATTTTCTACCTGAACGACGACGTCGAGGGCCGCGGCGGCGGGGGCGGGGGCGGGGGCGGGGGCGGGGGCGGCAAGGCCTCCCGCCGCCATGGCGATGGGTATGGTGGTGGCAGCTTTGGCAATGGACACGACGCAAACGGCGGCAACGACGACGACGACGGCGAGAGCGACGACCTGTTTGTAGGCGAGCGGCCGGTGGCGCGGGCGGGCGACCTGATGAGCAGTCTGCCGGCGGAGATGCGGGCGCAGAATCTGATGTGCTACATTGGGCACGAGGGCACGTACACGCCGGCGCACCGCGAGATGTGCGCCAGCCTGGGGCAGAACATCATGGTGGAGGCGTCGGGCTCGCAGAACGGCGAGAAGGCCGGCAGCTCGATCTGGTTCATGACGGAGACCAAGGACCGCGAAGTGGTGGGCGAGTATTTCCTGTCGATGCTGGGCCACGACGTGGAGATCGAGAAGCATTTTGCGCAGATCAACGCGTGGAAGAAGGCGACGTTCCCGGTGTACATTGTGGATCAGAAGGTGGGCGACCTGATCCTGGTGCCGCCGCTGGCGCCGCACCAGGTGTGGAACCGGGGCACGCGCACGATCAAGGTGGCCTGGAACCGCACCGTGGTCGAGACGCTGGAGCTGGCGATTGGCGAGGCGCTGCCCAAGGCGCGCCTGGTGTGCCGCGACGAGCAGTACAAGAACAAGGCCATCATCTACTACACGCTGAAGAAGTACTTTGCCGAGCTGTCGTACGCGCACGAGGAGAGCGAGCTGGGCTCCGCCTTTGGCGGGGTGGGCGGTGGTGGTGGTGTTGGCGGTGCTGGCAGCTTTGGCGGCGGTGGTGGTTTTGGTGGTAGTGGTGGTGGTGGTTTTGGTGGTGGTGGTGGCTTCGGCGGTGGCTTCGGCGGCAGCCGGAACGCAGTGGTGTCGCTGCGCACGCAGCAGATGGCAGACGATTTCAAGCGGCTGTTCCGGCTGTACACGGACATTCTGGTGGACGAGATGTTTGGCAGCAAGGAGAAGGTGGTGGAGTTTGTGCCGTTCGACTCGAACATTACGTGCTCGTACTGCCGGGCCAACATCTTCAACCGGTTTCTGACGTGCAAGCACTGCCTGCGGCAGCTGGCCAACGGCGACGAGGACACGTACGACGTGTGCATGGAGTGCTATGCCATGGGGCGGTCGTGCGCGTGCGTGTCGCAGCTGACGTGGTGCGAGCAGTGGCCGTGGGCGGAGCTGGTGGAGAGCTACGGCGCGTGGCAGGCCATGGTGGTGCTCAACGACGGCTTCATCGACGCGTATGCGTCGCCGCCGCCGCTGGAGGTGGCGCGGCTGCGCGCGGGCAAGAAGCCGGTGGCGCAGATCTGCCAGGAGCAGCTGCGGCGGCGGCCGTTCCGCGACATCACCAAGCCGCCGGAGCCGGACAAGGCCGACGTGGACGCGGAGCCGTCGGAGCCGGAGGTCGACGAGGACGGGCGCGTGGTGCGGCGCAAGAAGAAGACGGCGGGGGCAGCGACGGCGAAGCAGAAGCGCAAAAAGGGCGACACGTACCGCTGCCACGTGTGCTGCCACAAGGACTACACGTACCGGCTGGCGTACTGCTCGACGCCCGGGTGCCAGGAGGCGTACTGCTACGGGGTGCTGTACCGCGGCTTCGACATGATGCCGCAGGCGGTGATGCAGCAGGAGTTCTGGAAGTGTCCCAAGTGCATGAAGATCTGCAACTGCGGCTCGTGCCGGCGCACCGGCAACACGGAGCCGTACATTCCCAAGAGCACGCTGCTGGGCCACGACACGCGGCCCATTGCCGACGACCGCAGCGTCGAGTCGCTGATCAACTTCCGCCTGCACAACCTGCTCTGGCTCAAGAACTGCGGCGAGGAGGGCCGCAGCATGGTCAGCAAGCGCATGCAGCGCCTGCGCCGCGAGGCCGACGCCGCCAAGGCCCAGCAGAACGGCGCCATGGCCGACGTCGACGCCATGCGCAAGAGCGGGTTTGTTGGGGGGGGCGTCGGCGGCGACGGAAGCAACAACGCTGCGATGAGCGCCTTTGGAGGGTTGGGTGGATTTGGACCTGCGGATGGGTTCCATGGCTACGGCCACAGCCACGATATCTCGTTGCCCGGCCAAAACACTTCCATGGCGACACATTCGGGAGACGCTGCCGCAGAGCCGTCCTCCGAGGCGGCGGCAGCAGCCATGGCGATGCCGGAGACGGTGGACGCCCACGCGGCGTCGCTGGGCCACGGCGGCAGCAACGATGGCGAAGGCGGCGGCGCGTCGTCGACGGCACTGATGGCGGCGGCGGGTGGCAACGCGTCGGATGCGACGTCGTACCCCGACCCGCTGATCGCGGCGGTGGACATGGCGACGACCTTTGGCCAGGCGTACTACATGGACGACGACGACTCGGCGAACAAGATCCTGTTCGACCCGTACCAGGAGCCGTCGCCGCAGACGATGCTGAGCGGCTTTGCGTCGCTCGAGTCCATGCCGGAGTTTCTCGAGAGCTTCCGCCACCGGCCCGTGCGGCGGCCGCGCCGGGAAAAGGACCTGGACCCGGACTACACGGGGCCCAAGTCGCACAAGAAGAAGCCGCGCCCGGCCGCGACGGCAGCGGCGGACCTGGCCTTGAACGTGGATCCGGCCCTGCTGGTGGCAGACAACAACCCGCCGCCAGCATCGGCCAGCAACGGCACGGCAGCTGTCCTGGAAGCGGGAGGGAGCAGCAATGTGGCGACCAATGGTGGCTTTGGCGGGAGCGCTGCTGTTGCTGATGAGGCGACGACCACTGAAGGTGCTGCTGGTGCTGGTGCTGGTGCTGGTGCTGATGAGGCGACAATCGCTGTAGGCGGTGGCGTCGGAGCTGGTGCTGCAGCTGGTGTTGGTGCCTCGGCAACTTTCGCGTCGGGTCCTGTGACAGCGCCGCAACACAAGGTCACACCGGCTCAGGGCGCAGCGTCTCGCGTTCCTGCACAGGACGGCATGCGAGCGCTGTTGCCACAGCTCGACGGGGGAGGGGACAGAGACAGCGACGAGAGCGACGAGAGCGACGAGAGCGACGACGACGGGCCAACCTACGGCTACCCGGCCAATGTTCCGGAACTGCGACATGTGCGGCCAAAGACGTCCTACGTTGTTGGCATTGACAGCGACGTTGACGAGGAGGAGGAGGAGGAGGAGGGTGACGACAGCAGTGGTGGTGGCGGCAAGAACAGCAACGGCAAGGCGGATAGAGAGCAGCGAACAGGAAGCGACGGCGGCGTCTTTGCGACAGCGGACGGAGCGGGAGCTGCGTCGAGCGCGGCTGGGCAGAAAACGGCCGATGGCGACCCACCCCGGCCACGCAAGCGCGGAAGGCCACCTCGGCGCACGTCCGAGAGGGCGGCATCAGAACGAGATGGTGACGGCGACGGTGACAGCGACGGCGATGACGACCACACAGACGCCGCAACGCCCGTGTCCAAGCGGGCCCGGCTCAGCAGCAGTAGTACACGAGAAGCACGGCCAGCAGCAGCAGCAGCAGTGGGAGACAGAAAAGAAAAGGCTGCAAACACGCCAAGAAAACGAGGACGGCCACCGTTGCATTCGCAGCAGCGACGGCACTCGTGGTCCGACATGGACGACGATGACGAGAGCGAGGAGGAGAGCGAAGACGACGACGACGATGAAGATGAGGACGACGATAATGACGACGACGATGGCAGCGACAGCTATGAGGCCGGTCGTGCGAGGGCAGTTCGCGGCAGCAGAAGCCGACACAGCACAGAAGCAACGCCGGCATCAACCGCAAAGCGGAGGCCCGGACGGCCTCCAAAGGCAGCGGCTTCCACGCCCAAGTCGACGTCCAAGCCGTCCAAGCCGTCCAAGCCGCCGTCGCAGTCGCCGTCGCAGTCGATGTCGCAGTCAATGTCGCTGTCGCTGTCGCTGTCGGCGTCAAAGGCAAAAAAGATATCATCATCATCATCAGCCGGCCTGCCTCCACCGCCACCGACCAACCAGTTCCTGTCGCTGGCAGAACGCCTGGCTCTCAAGGGCAAGAAGATTCGCTTTGGCCGCAAGTCGCACGGAGAGACGAGCACCAAAGAAGATTTGAGAAAAGAAAGCCCGGCGTCAGCCAAAGCGCCCGTCAAAGCGGCGCCCGTGGCTGTGCCGCCGTCAGCGCCAACGCCGGTGGCCGCCGTGAGGGGAAGAGGCCGACCTCGTCGGCAGCAACCACCATCGGCCGCGGAAGAGCCTGCGGCTGCCGGCTACAGCAGCAATAGCAGCGGCGACGACGCCCTAGCAGCGCCTGCGCCAACGACACCGTCACCGCCACAGAAATTGCGATTCTTTGCCCGTCGCGGCGGCGGCTTTGCAGCGCGAGGACGAGGACGACCGCGAGGACGACCTGTTGGGATTTGAGGGGGGGGAGAGTGAGAGAGAGAGGGGGGGGGGGAGGGAGGGAGGGAGAGAGAGAGAGAGAGAGAGAGAGAGAGAGAGTGTGTGTGTGTGTGTGTGTGAGGGAGAGAGAGAGAGAGCGAGCGTGAGATATCCGTGACATGCATTCATTTTTATTTTTATTTCTATTGTTCCAACGGCTGGAAGAGCCGTTTTCGTGTTCTGATTTCTATATATTGAAAGCTGGGACGGCGTTGCCAGGGTGGTGAGTATTCTACTGGTTGTTTTGATTTGCAAGACATTGTCGTTCGTCGAGAGAAAGGTATTCAAAGCTAGATTTGTTAATCAGAACTACGAGCTTTTTCTTGTTCCAGTTGCAGTTTTATTCTGTTCTTCAACGTCTGCACAAAACAGCCGTGGCCATTTCTTTGGATTCATATGATGTTATGTGCTAATGCGTACTCCGAGGAGTCTTCTAAACCTTGAGCAGACATGACTTAATTCTTTTGAGACTTTTGGCTTTCGTTTCCTTGCAGGCTTGGCTTTGCTCTCAGTCTGTCGCTGGCCCTTCGCTTCACGCGCCGGCCGCCTGCTTTGGCGTCTGTCCTTTCTTTTCCGCCTTTGTCTGCTGCTTGGCCTCCTCTTCGGCTGCGATACTCCGGTCCGCCTTGACCGTTTCCTCGCTGTCCGACGCAAGCTCGGGCATCCAGTGGCCCTTGCCGTCCTTTTGTTTTGCGACGGACTCGGCCTTGAGCTTGTCAATGTCGTACGCAGGGTCATCTAAAGGAGATCCTGTCAGTTTTTTCTTTTTCCTTTTCCCATTACCAATGTCCGTCTGGAGTTGCGACTTTTTAAAACTCACGAGTGTGGGACTCTTTATGCAGAACCGACGACGAGCTGGAAAGCGGCCGTTGACAGCCAACTGCAACTCGTGCCGACTGTCTCAAAGGGACCGCCAGGGGCCGAACAGAAGCCGAGATGCGAAGCAGACTTGCTGCCATGTTTCTTGTCTGTAAAAAAAAGTTCAAAGGTGAGGCGTTGGAGATGATTCGAGATGATTTCTTCAATCTAGCTGATGTATCACGAGGAGATCTGTTGGGAAGACCAAACAAGAACCACAACAAAAGAGAACAAATACACCACTGCAACTCAAGCCAGGCCTTGTTATACTTCCAACGCAATAACGACTTTGCCCAGGCTCTTAATCAGCGAGGCAACATACAACAGCCATCTTGATCAACTGGTCAGATGACGTCATGCAAAGAATGATTTATAAAAGCACAAATCAATGAAAAACAATACAAAAAAACGTGTCTGACACAGTACAAAGTAAAATTGGATTGCTTTGATTTAGATGCTATTACTGTGCATTCAAAGCCAAGTTATTATGTGGTGGTGATAATAGTAGACATCCGGCATCTTTGGAACAAACGAACAAATATCACCGACATTGCTACTCCGTAAGACGCCAATCAATTCATCGACTCATATATTCATTCAATGTACGACGTATACTCGTATGGATACCAGTAGAGTAATACAAAGGGCAATCGAAGCGTAATACATGCCGATTCTTCATTTTGTCGCTGCGATTCTGCTCTGCTTGTCCTGGTTCTTTTACCCCTTTCTACAAAAAGGTAGCAAAATGGCGATTTAAGATGCATTCTTACGACTCGCATTATATTTTAGTTTCCCCACTGTAGCCTTTTTGTTTTATGCGATTGTGAAGAACAAGGGACGCAGTGACGGTGTACAAAGAAAAACTCGATTCAAAGCATCAAAAACCTTTACTCGTAAACGCCATCAGACACAGATGGCCGAGGCGCTCATGGAAAGCGAAATGGGAGCCCTCTTCCTCTTCATGTCTTGCCCTAGACAGTTCGACTAGCGTGACGGTCCACAGGTCATACGCCTCTCCCCCGAGGTTTTCTTCACTACGATGTTGCCGTCCCATGTCACATAGGTATACTACATACATAGCTTGGCTCAGTAGAGGCCTCTCTCTATGTGCATCATCCTCAGAGACCTCGCGGCCATCCGGCCCGAGCTCTTCTTCCTCTGCGCCATCGGCACGCTGCCCTACAAGCTCAGGAAGCTCAAGTCTTTCACGTTACAAGCAGGCTGCTACGCGGTGGTGGGCTGCGGCCTCCAAGTGGCCCAGCCTCTCGGATCACCATGAATGACCATTCAGCTAGACGGGGTGATCGAGTTAGACGTGACGCTGGCCAGGCTGAGTACGTGCCAACCGCTACCCGACCATGATCCAGGCCACCACCTTCACTTGGGGGGTCAGAGTTCGCACGCTAACTAAGCATACCACTCGCAGGTCGCCCGGAGAACGGCCTCGAGGTACCGCAGACCAGGCTCTCCCTCCCCGGCAGGGAGCTGCTTCCGCCCTGATCGGATGTGGGCTTAGTAGCCTCTCCCGTGGTGCGGTTGGCCAGTTCGTCACATTCCTGCTGTGTCGGACAGCGAAAAGAATTGGGATATTTGAATATCTCCGAGGTGCGCAATTGCGTCGTCCATTGTTGCGGTGACCCAATGCAAGTACTAGAACACATGCTCTCGATTTTATGATGAAGTTGCTATGGAAAGAAGAGGAACGAGGACGAGAAGCTGGTGAGGGGATGGTGATGGTGATGGTGATGGCGATGGTGTTGATGCGTGGCTGCAAGGATGTCCCAAAACGGCGGATGGCGACGCTAACCAGATGTGGACTTGCAGAACGTTGCAACTTGCCAGCAGTACACTCTGGCTTTGCAGTTACGCTACTCAAACTGCTGTCACGTGGGCCGTCCTAGAATGGCCCGCTGATTAATGAGTGCAGCCGATGGGTGCCTCGTATTATTACTCCGTACTCCGTACTTTTATTCTGGTTGGTGCTCCAGCCTTCTACCTGAGACCATTACCCATACTCGTACGTAGACTGGAATGCGCTCTTCGTTGCTCTGGATGAAAGCCGAATGCCCAAGAAGGACCTATTGGTAAACATTTCTGCCGTGCTACAACGAGATATGCGGGACCTAGAAACTACGTCGTAAGATATGGACAGAGTATGGATATGTTTTTGTGTTTGCACAAGGCTAAAATGCCAACAGTGTTGAACGATGGGGAGTACAAAGATCTCGTGATACAGGAGTATCGAAGAAACTGCAAAGCAACCTATGGATACTCGTAAGAAAGAACAGACCACCGATATGAAAAAAAAAGAAAAAAAAAAGCTGATGTGATGATGGGGAAAACTATGAAGTACTCCGTATTATCCATAGCTGTGTGGTGGTTCTCCGTGTCCCCTTGTGCCTGAAACAAAGAAAACTGGCCGCCGAAGATGCCCATTTTACTCCGTGATACAAAGTAATATTATACGACGTCTTACCTCGTATAAACGGGTTTGCTGGCATTATGCCGTCCATGTCCCGTTTCCGCTGTCCATCAATAGCAGTGGCCTTTTCCGGGCAATTCTCATCGTTCAGATGTCTACTCGTACGAGTAAACGCCCATTCGAAACATTAGGACGCACAAAGCAGTGCAAGGTACGGAGGACAGAGGAATAAGATATGGATACTTGAACATCACTCCACACGACGTACATCAACTATCCATATCCATACTTTCCGAATCTTTCCTCTACTCGTATCCATACAAACACTATGGCATGCTCTCCATTGTTGAGCAGGTGAGTCCCCCCAGAAATAATTCGCATGCCGTACTCGTACTATTTCACGCCAAAATATTACCGACTATGGTGTAATTTACGGAATGTGACTAGGCAGGTCTGTTGAGCGCCTGACGATGCGTCTTTTGTGGCTAATCCTTTAGTATGGAATATTTGGTGTCATCCGCCTGGCCATTCATAGGTGGGGACCCTGTCGGGGTCTTGCAGACACTCCGTGTTTGCTTTTCTGGCTCTTCCAGGTGGTCTAGCCTTCCAAACTGCTATTGATAGCCCCCCTAATTTGGCCGCATTGCCAGTTTCACACTATGAACGCCAAGACTCCTCTCCCACTGTGCACCGTGTGATGTACAGGGTACAGACACAATAGAGCACCTGTGCCATCTGCCTGCGCAATCCATGTTTAGCCCAAAAGTATGGAGTACTGCCCTGTGCGTCATACGGAGTACCATACTCTACCCCACTCCCGTCTTCGTACATCGTTCCGAGAGCGTATGGAGTATTACACCGTACCACATACTGTGTCCGTACACTGCGGTTTTTGTTTACGAATGCGTCACAGCAAAAACATCCAATTTGCCTGCGTTGGTCTCTCCACCCTTCTCTCTCATCTCCCCACCCCACCAGGCGCTGCCGTAAATTGCCATAGTTTTGAATTGGCATACGAGTACTCGTATAGTGCCATTGCTCGAAATGTGGTGTGAACATGGTGTGAACGAATGCTGAGGAGTATGGAGGAAGGTTTCTTACGAATATCCATACGAGTACTTTAGATGCCAGTCACTCAAACAAAACATCAACTCACTGCTACTCAACTACAAAGTACTGCTTTATCTCTCTAGTAACCCGGACACAGTGCAGCGTGGCCAGTTCTAACAGTGGCCCTCCCAAACGATATCAATTCCAAAAAAAGCGAAGCCTGAGGAACAAGCGAGAAAAACGACGAAAAACAAGAGAGAGGTAGTACATATCCATAATACCACTCGTTTGTTTTGTTGTCTGGGCACTGTGCATTAGTACTCATGCAGCGGTCTGCAGCCATCACAAATTTGCAGCACGCCGCGCTAGTCTACGTACAGGCTAGTGCATGCACCGTATCCAATCATGGGTGGCAAGAATGGTGGCGAAGGAGTCTGAAAAAGCGGGGCCAATACTTTGGAGGGTGTGGAGTTGCTTGTTTTCCGCAACTCTTTGTTATTATTTATTTTTGCACCGTATTTGCCGCGCCTTCAGAATTTCGGCGCAGCGAATAGTCGTATCAACACATCGCCACCCACCCAGCAAGACCCCCGAAGATGAGGCTTTGCAGCGTTGTCGGCGTGCAAGGAACCACGATACCAGAGAAGCCTTACGACCTACTAAAACCCTTTTGGTGCAGGACCTGCCTTGTATTTCCTGGCCCTGTACGTCGTAATATCCCTACTCGTACTCCGTTCTCGGTTCTCTGCCGCCTTGCGAGCATTATCAGCCAGCTTGCCAGCTGCGCCTCTCCGCACTGTGCTGTCATGCACCACCAAGCTTTCTCATTTTTCGCACTCTCTCCCCCCCCTCCCCTTCCCCACTTACCGCACCCGCCTCCTGCGAGACGCAACTTTCCCTTTGTTCCTCTCTCTCTCTTCTCCCTCATTCGTTTATTGCCTCCTCCCCAAAGCGCCCTGCCACCCTCATACGAACAGCCGCCAGGCCAAAAAGAACAGGCTTTTTTTTGGTTCGACAAGACCCACTTTTCCGTTCCTGCACCTACCGCCCTCTGCTCCTCCCACTTTTTTCCGTTGGTCTGCTGGTCTCTGGTCCAACAAAATCTGAAAGGCCCTCTCGCCCTCCCTTCTCGCCCTCTCCGGTCCCTCTCCTCACTCTTCCTTCTTCATTTCCCATTTCTTTCCCACACCTCCCCCCCCAATTCAGCATTTTATCAACCAACCACCACAACCATCCATCTGTACTCGTACTCTTGTATCAGCGAAGTTATTCAAACCTTTTTTTTCCCTCTTGACTTTTCTCACTTTTTGACCAGTGTTCGATACCTTTTCTGTGTTTTCCTTTTGGCTATTTCCCGCTCTCAATTTCTCTCGATAATCTTCTCAAAAGAGTCAATTTTTACTTTATTCTTGGACGTCTTTTCCCGCCCGTCCCCCTTTTTTTCGAATTTACCTGTGTTTTGAAACACGACCCCCTCCTCCCTTCTCACAGCATTTGACTGGTTTCTTCAACTTTTCTTCCTTTCTCTCTCACTTTCATTTCTTAACTTCTCTACCTTCGATTCTCGACTTTGACCCTTATTCTTGCAAAAGAATTGGCTGCACTTCATCTGTTTTCAATACCTTTGTTTTGGCTTCCTTTTTTCCCGTCTTCTTTTCCTTTTGCTTTGTATCCATCAACCCACCATGTCAGCATACTTCTACAATGCTCACCAGCAACATCCAACGCCGGCAACGGCTCCCGCTGCAAGCCATTCGCACCATGGCGGCCGCAACCGAAGGCAAGCCCGGCTTTCGGTGTCGCAAAACACCCATAAGCAGCAACAACAGCAGCAGCAGCAACAGCAGCAGCAGCAGTTTCGACAGCTCCGCTATATGAAAGAGATGACCGACAGTTCGAATCTTTCAAACTTCCGCATCAAGTTTGAGGCCGGTCGCTCGTTTGATCTTGAAGATGATTTGGAGTTCTGTCCAAGACTGGTGTCAGAGAGTGACGTACGTTTCTTTGCCTGAAGATTCCTACCCTGCTGACGCTCTTTTCTCAACTACTCAAGCCTTGCCCGCTAACCCTCCTCTTCCAGTTGGCATCCATTCACAGTGCCTCGTCGGAACGATCGTCTTTAGCAAGCAACTCGCCTGAACACTCGCCATCACAACCTCTTCAGGCGGCACCTGCCTTCTCGCTCAACGCTTCCTCACCGTCCTTCACCCTGCCGATGCTGCAAACTCAGCAAGCCGCCAAGCTTTTCCAGCCCTCCGCCACCCGCGCCCGCAACCCCATTCCCATCGTCAACCCATCGTCTCGTCCCGGCTCGCACATGGGTATGACCACTCATATGCCGCAGTCTGTGTCGCCTGGCCTTCGCATCCCACAGCAAGCACTTGGCGTCGCCTGGTAAAGTGGAATGTAATGCATTTTGTGAGCTTGCCCTTTTCCCTTTTTATAAGGGGAGAGATGTGAGTCAGCAGTGATGTGGTTCATTCTCCTTGATCTCGCGTAGCCTCCAACGTGCATGCACGGGATTAATTATGTCACAACTCAAGAAATTTCCAAAAAAAAATTCAAGAAGGAAACAAACGTTTAGTTTGTCATTCGGGCAGTTGACCAATTTGGCACCAGACACCATTTCGAAAAACAAGAACAAAACACAAGACCGGCAGACACATCGATTTCACTTCGACTTTGGGGCATTGGTTCGGAGAGAACGGAACACGGAGACGCGGGGGCACTGGCAAAACAAAAAAAACCCCTCCCGGCATTTTGGCGACCATTGTGCAGCCATTTATGCAATTACTTCTTCGGGGGTTTTTTTCCCTTGCTCGCCAAGATTGCATTTTCGACTTCAGCCACCAACTTTTTACACTACACAACATCCTTATACGCCTGTACCAACTACTAACTCTATCCTCGCCCATACTCTCTTCAGACTTGGTGCTTATGCAATCGGCCGATCGGGGTGTATTTGGACAACGATTATCGATGTTGACCGCCGTACCTCGTTTTTTTTTTCTTGTTGTCTTTTATACTTTTTTCCCTTTTGTTTTTGATTTGTCAAGACAAAGTTAAAAAAATACCCGGCCGACGATATCGGCCTCCTGGTGTCGAATGCGATCGCTGTCTCGATTCGACGAATTGGCGTTTTTTCCCGTATTGGATTTTTTTATTCCGGCTTTTTTTCTTTACCCTCGGCGACAGGTTTGATCAAAGCTTCGACTTCTTAATCCCTGCATATATCGGTTTCTACGGAGTTCATCTGCGGATTGCATCATGTTTTCTCATATTTTTCTACTTATAAATGGGCAGTGGGTGGGCGACATCATTTTGCGACTACGATAAAGTACGGTTTATTACGGGTCTAACGAGCTGAAAGAGAAAAAAAAACGATTGCATAGAATGAGTCTTTCTGGACGATTTCTGATTTTCTTTGGTCATTCTCTGCTATGGGAGCTTCATTGGCGGGTTGGGAGTTCCCCTTTGGTGTTCTGATGTGTGATTTTTTCCAGCTCGACGGATTTTTTTATATGGGAGAAACATTTGGGGTTGGCAAGCAATGAGGGTCTGCAGTTTTGTGCTTTGACGCGTTTTTGGGTCCATACCCTCTCTTGGGGATTCTTTTAGTGCATTCTTTTATGTCCCATCTCATCTTCATTAGTTTATTCTATTTCTTCTGTTGTTCTTTGTTGTTCTATTTATACTCTTGCTTTTTTTCCGTCGACTTTTTCCTGTGTTTTTACTTTTTGTCTTTGCGACAGATGGAAGGAGACTTTTCTGTGGAGTTGGTAATTTGCTTTTCTTTTATCGGCTTGTTCAGATTCCCATGTTGCGATTACGGGGGGTGGAAGGCTGGCGGAACAGCACAACGAACCGGGGCTTGTTTGTTTGTGCTGTAGGCATATATATTCTTGCGGCTTGGTTGTACTATCGGCGGCGATGTTGGGATAAACTGATACGCGCTTGCCTTTTATACGTGTTTTTTTTTTGGAGATGTCAAAAGAAGGGGAAGGAGCATCTGGATGAAAAAAATGGCGGGTTGCAGTTCAGTTGCTGTTGTTGGGGAAGGCGCCGATGTACTACGGGTCTATGCAAGAACGGTTGAATTGAATGATCGCATTTTGGTAAAATTTGGATCTATCGAGCTTGACATGAAAGTGACAAAATGGTAGCGTAAGTAATAGTATTCTTATGCTGTTGTAAGGATGTGCGAAGTACAGGATGTACGAACAGTACAGGATGTGCGAAGTACAGGATGTACGAACAGTACAGGATGTACGAACAGTACAAAGAAGGAGTAGGAAACGGGGTAAAAAGAGGTTTGCCTTTCTCCACGTCTTCATTCCTGTACTGAATGAGCTGCATGAGGAGGACTGCTTGCAAGAAGCCGTGATAATACGAACTATCCATATATTGTGTCCCGGATTCACGTGTAAAAGGTGGTTTGTTCTCGATTTGGTCTTTTTACTTCATCTCGGTTGATTTTATTCGCTGCTTCCGGCAATAGAAGAGACAGCTCTTCCAAAGCCGATGACATGTTCCGTTCAACACAAACTGGGTTTGCACTGTACCTGACAGTCTACAGGGCCGTTCGACACCGAAAAGCACCCAATCAACACTCCAATGGCGAAGATGGCTAGCCAGTCTATTAAAGTTGAAAGACGTGACAAACACTGATACACTACAAAGCGCCCCATTTACACGGAAAAGTGACGTTTTCATTGGTGCAAAGATCCATCCTCTGGGGGAAGGCAATGGGCTCGCGTGCTGGAACGGTAGCAGTCCTTGTACCACCACTTCGCGCCCCCCGAGGATAAACTCGGCCACATGTCTCCACGTCGTCCACGACGTGCTGCAGGGGGCAAGTCGTCGTACCGTCGCCGGCCGTCCAGGAGAGGGCGTCGATGCTCTGCAAATGCCCAGGCGGCCAGAGGATGGTGATCCTAAGCAGACCAGGCACAGCAGCTGCGTGCATACGAGCCGTGGCTCGGAACAGCGGCAGGCTTCGGCTGCAGGCCCTGCGGCAGACGTAGCTTGGTGACTTGGTGGAGGTGGCGGAGAGACAAGAGAGGCTTCAAAGAGGCGTCATCATGCCTGGATCGGACCACGAGCGAAGATGCAACAGCAGCGATGATTCAGCGATCGAGTCCTCGGGCCTTGATGAAGCGGTTGATCTGCTCGCGCGTCTGTTTCTCGTTGTAGTCTTCGACGGAGATGTAGAAGGAGATCATCTCCTGGGTGCAGTCGGAGGCGGCGTCGAGGTCGATGCCGCTGTCTGCGAGCCACCGGATCAGGCCCTGCATCATGCTGCTGCGGCTGGTTTCTGAGGCGCTGCCATCGTCGGTGTTGTTGGTGTCGTTGTTGCTGCTGCTGTTGTTGTTTCCGGCGGCGGCGGCGCGGCCCTGCTGCTGTGCCTGAACGAGCGCAGCGGCCGAGCCGCCAGCCAGACTGCTGAAAGCGGCTGCCGTGGACGGCGTGCCCACCATGCCGCCGCCGACGCCGCCGCCCATCATGCCCGGCGTGCCTGCGCCGCCGCAGCCCGGCGTGCCGGGATTCGACCCGCCCAGCGACGTCAGCGTGGACAGCGGCAGCAGCAGCGACGGCGGCGGCGGCGGCAGCGACATGGACGACCCCGGCGCGCTGGTAGCAGTGGCGCCGGCGGCCATGGAGCCCGGAGCCGAGCTTGTGGCCGGGCTGACAGTGCCGGACGACTGCGAGGCGCCAGCACCGCCGGCGCCGGCGCCGGCACCACTGCTGCTGCTCCCAGCGGCACCGCTGCCGGCCACGCCCGGCACGGAGGAGGCGGTCGGCTGCAGCACAATGACCCAGAGAAGGGCCATGACGGCCACGACATAGGGCGGGTACAGCAGCGGGATGTCGGTCATGTAGCTGTCGTTGACAATGGCCCAGGCCTGGGCAAACTCGTCGGCAGCCAGGGCCAGCTCGGTCTGCAGATTGTGCAGCGTGCGGTACGGCGCGTGCACAATCAGCTGCGAGCTGAGCTCGGAGATGACGAAAAACTCGCACTCGCCCAGCCGGGCAATCTCGAGGCAGTGCGCATCCGGCCACAGCGCCTTGGCCTCCTGCACCACCTGCCGGATGTGCTGCGGGCACTCTTCCGTCTTGCACGCCAGATACAGCACCGTGGCCATGACCAGGTACGGGTTGGTGCGCCGCAGCTCCACCTTGATGTAGAATCGCTTGAGATACACCTGCGCCGTCGCCAGCGCCTGCTGCCGCACCTGCATCCGCTTTCCCAGCCGGTTGAGTTCTGGACGCAAGTCAGACAGAGGGAAGACAGAAGACACGCAGGGAAAGACAGCTGTGCAAACAAAATACAACAGACAAAAAAAAACCCACGCCATAGCCCAGAAACTCACGTTGAAAGAAAAATAGATTCAGATGTCGCTGTTCTGGCAGCGGATACATCTGCACCAGATTGCGCTCTTCCTCCTGCCGCCCCTGCCGCAGCGCCGCCAACTGCTCCTTGGTGAACAGCCAGAACCGCCGCTGTGTCGACTTCCAGTAGTCCGCCGACATGGCTAAGGGGAGAGCGCAGCCTTGTCGCGTTGTCGGCCGTCTGTTGTCTGTTGTCTTGCCTTTTTCGTTTTTTATTTTTATTTCATCCTTTTCATTTGGCGCGGTTCAACCTTGTTGGTTCCTGCCCCTTATTAATAGCTTGCCTTGCTTTGTTCGGTCTAATTTCTGCCGCTCCTGCCCGCTGCAGTGCTGCATGCTGACTAACAGGCTTGGAAACCTGGTTGAAAGAACCCAAATTGGAAGGCGCGGGATTGGAGGAATTGGAAGGCACCCACCCTAAGCCAGAAAAAAAAAACCACAGCGACAATCCGAAAGTGACCGCGAGACATTTACGCAGCCCGGAGCCTTTTTCGCCCGACATTATCACGACAAATCACCGCTTCTTCTCTTTCCCTCCGTCCGGGATACTAATAGAGAAACTTACGATCGGAATCTCGGCCAGCAGTTTCTGCCGACTGACACTCGTTAGCTGTCGTTCTCGCGCTATTTTTATTTTTATTTTTATTTTACTTTATTTTTTTTTGTCGACTGGGAAGGGGAGACTTATACGGCGAAAGGGTGCCACGACAGTTCAACGACAGTAGAAAAGGCTGCATTTTCCGCCGTCGCTCACGGCCTAGCTCTCTTCAGCTGGGAGCTTGACGCCGCGTGTCTTGACAATTGTCTCCCGACCGCTGCACCATGAGGAAGCCGTGAGTGCGCGGTGCGCTCTGTTGCATGCCATCGCCACTTCTACCATGACAGCGAGCCAGCCGGCCTCGGAGGCCCGGCCGACGACGATGACAACGACGACGACGACGACAGCCATGGACCCGGTTGTGACGGGGCCCGTGGACGAGCAGTCGCGGAACGAGCGCCGCAAACGCGTAGAGGAGCTGTGGCACCGCCTTGACCCGCAGGACGACCAGGAACTGGACTTCAAGGGCCTTAAGAAGGGCCTGCGCCGGATCGACCATCGTGTGTTTTCTGTGCTTTCTGTGTTTTCTGTGTTTTCTGTCTTCCTCTGCATTTTGCCTTGTTTCCTGCTTTGCTTCCTTTCTCTGCTTCGCCTCGTTTGTTTCGCGACCATCTCGACCGTGTTCTGACGGGGTCTAGCTATGAAAAATGCCGACGACATGTTGCGGGAGATTATAAAGATGGTCGATTCCAATGGCGACGGAAAGATACAGTACGAAGGTTGGTAAAGGCGACTCGAGCACCAAAGAGGAGGTGGGAGGGGGGGATGCAAAAAGAAGAAGAAGAAGAAGAATTTGTGGGCTGGAAAGCTCTGACGAAAGAGGATGGCGGCAACTGACCAAGTAGAATTCCGTGTTTTCGTCGAGGAGGCCGAGCGCCAGTTGCTGATCCTTTTCCGCTCCATCGACCGCGACCACGACGGCCGCCTCAACCGGGACGAGCTGCGCACCGCCTTCGTCAAGGGCGGCTTGGTTGTGCCGTCACGACGGCTCAATGGCTTTTTTGACGAGATCGATATGAACCACGACGGCTACATTAGTTTTGACGAGTGGAGGTGTGTTTGTCCGTTGCTCTCAGCTCTCAGCTCTTTGTTCTTGTCCTTGTCCTCTCTGCTCTCAGCTCTCTCCCCTCTCCTTCTCCCACCTTCCATTTCGCTGACTGCCCAGAAACTTCCTTCTCTTTGTCCCCATCAAGAACAGCGACGCCCCGCTGCAAGACGCCTTTTCCTACTATGCAACCAATTTCATTCTCACGTCTGAGGGCGATTCGCTGGTCAGCGATGATACGCTTGAGGGCTTAGGTACGACTGGCTTTCTGCTGAAGGCCTTGTTTGGTTCTATTTTGAAGCTTGCCCAGCCCTCTTCTTTGCCTCCATCTCTGCCAGCCCCAGCCACTGCGGATGCGGCCAGCACTCCCGCGCAACGCCGCCACACGAACGTGCCCCGGCAGTCGCAGACGGCGGCTTTATCGGCTGCTGCCTCAGAAGCCTCCAAAGTCTCGGAACACTCCGAACCTGATCCAGCCGCGTCGGCCGTTGACCGTCCGCCAATACCGACACCACCGCCTCCGTTGCCGCCAGACCCTGTGTTGCTGAAGAAGACTGAAGGAGCTGCTGCTGCCGCTGCTGCAGCAGTCGGACCGATAAAAACAACAACAGCATCAGCAAGGTCAGTGGCAGCGACAGCGGCGACAGCGGCGACGACGGGGGGGCACGGCGGCGGCAGCAGTGGTAAAATTGGTGTTGGTGTGGCCGACCACCAGCACTCGGACGACTTTGACGAACTTGAGCTGGACGACGACGACGACGACGACGATTACGACTACGACGATGACGACAACGGCGAGGATTCTCTTTCTTCTGATGCCAAGCTTTCAAGACCACCAAACAAGGCTAAGAGGCTCAAGCTGACGCACTACCTGCCACATCCAGGATATTTTCTAGCCGGAGCCCTCGCGGGCGGCATCTCGCGTACGGCCACGGCGCCCTTTGACCGTCTCAAAGTGTATCTGCTTGTCAACACGAGCCCGGGCAGCGCCAGCGCCACCCTCAACGCTGCTAAGCGCGGCCATCCGCTGGCGATGCTCCGCAATGCTAGCAAGCCCATCACCGACGCGATTGCCAGTCTGTACAAGGCTGGTGGTTTGCGGACTTTTTTTGCAGGTGGGTAGGGGGAAGGAGAGAGAAAGAAAGTTGCACGAGACCGTCCAGCCCGTTTCGATTCAGTTCAGTTAATGCTCACACGCAAATGTGCACAGGCAATGGACTCAATGTGGTCAAGATCATGCCGGAGACAGCCATCAAGGTGTGTACATGAAAGACGAATAGCCGGCGGTCTTTTTTGGGGTTTTCTCTTTTTATCTTTCTTTCCGGTCCCTTTCTTGGACACTGACATGGTATGCTTCTAGTTCGGCTCGTACGAGGCAGCCAAGCGGGCGCTTGCGACGCTGGAGGGCCACCGGGACCCGACGCAGATCAGCCCGTACTCGAAGTTTCTGGCGGGCGGGGTGGCGGGCATGGTGGCGCAGTTTTGTGTGTACCCGCTGGACACGCTCAAGTTCCGGCTGCAGTGCGAGACGGTGCAGGGCGGCCCGACGGGCCGGGTGTTGCTGCAGCAGACGGCGCGCAAGATGTGGGCGACGGGCGGGATGCACGCGGCGTACCGGGGGGTGACGATGGGCTTGGTGGGCATGTTTCCGTACAGCGCGATCGACATGGGCACGTTTGAGCTGCTCAAGGGCACGTACACGCACTACAAGGCGCGGTACTACGGGATCCACGAGGAGGATGCCGGGCCGGGCAATGTGGCCACGGGCATTATCGGGGCGACGTCGGGGGCGTTTGGCGCGTCGGTGGTGTATCCGCTGAACGTGCTGCGCACGCGGCTGCAGACGCAGGGCACGGTCATGCACCCGGCGACGTACACGGGCATCTGGGACGTTGCTCAGCGCACGCTGGCCAACGAGGGCTGGCGCGGGCTCTACAAGGGGCTGACGCCCAATCTGCTCAAGGTGGCGCCGGCGCTGAGCATTACGTGGGTGGTGTACGAGAACTCCAAGAGGATTCTGGGGTTGCCGTAGGGAGAGGCAGACGGGTAGGGGCAGAGAATGGGGTGGCTTGGTGGCTGGAATTAGCTCGTAGCTGTTGGCTGGTATTAACTGGCACCTGGCGGTTGACGGCTGTGCCTGGCGACTGGTAACGGCTGGGCAACTGGTAACGGCTGGCAACTGGCAATTAACGGCTGACAACTGGCAGTTGACGGCTGACAGGCTATAGCTGGCAGTTTACAGCTGGCAAGTGCAGTTGGCAGTGCGGGCGAGTTTGCGGGCGAGTGTGCGGGCGAGTGTGCGGGCGAGTTTTGCAACTCGGACGTATTCGCGGGCAAGTC
The DNA here is from genome assembly GCA_019925385.1 of Raffaelea deltoideospora. Taxonomy (NCBI): domain Eukaryota; kingdom Fungi; phylum Ascomycota; class Sordariomycetes; order Ophiostomatales; family Ophiostomataceae; genus Raffaelea; species Raffaelea deltoideospora. The sequence goes on from JADHKP010000001.1 coordinate 356,533, forward strand.
CAGTGGGTGGAAGGAAAGGGGAAAGAGCGGAGCATCAGAACAAAGAAGGAACGAACGGGCAAAGAGGCATGACTGGCGTTTGGTTTGGGGCTTACTGGCGACAACCCACATTTTGGCATAATAGAACGTTCGAGTACTACCGTAGAACAAAGTCGATTGATCACACGAGAAGGGAGAGTTTTGAACGCAGCATAAGCACGCAAAGCTTTTTGGCGCTCTTCAGTGCACGTGTTGATGGGCTCGTCGGAATCCGCCGACAAGAGCGCATAGGAACTACCCTTTAGGGAGTAGTTGGCGGGTGAGTTATGACGTCTTGCGGAGCAAAGTGTCAGATCGGCCCAACTTTGCCACGCAACGGCCCCAGGCAGCAGAATTCTGGTCCGAAGCATAGCTGCGTCTGTTTTCTGGTTTTATATATGATGGTTCGTGCTTGGGTCTGTGTTTGTTGGTTTGTTTTGAACTTTGGGCTGTTGTGTATTCATTCAATTCCATCGCTTTCATCTATAAGGGCGATTCGTTTTTATATCACTTTAATTGCTTGCAGTGGTTTACTGCATTAGGCGTCCATAGGCGCACAAGGAAGCATTTTGACGCTCTCGCTGGTTCAATAAGTGCTGGCCACCATGGTCTCGAAGCATGAATACGAGCCTCTGCTCGGCAACGACGACATCCGGACCGCCAAGCAGGGCGGCGAACCGACGGTGACGGTGCTGTATGCCGATCCGAACTGGCGACGCTCGCGTGACCGGTGGGCGTCTTTTCGACGGTGCCTTAAGGGGGTCTGCCTGACGGTGCTGCTGCTGGCTGTGCTGCACGTCGGCCGGCCGTTTTCGTGGTTCCGCACCACGCTGGTTGCGGTGAGTTGATTGGGGAGATATAGGATCAGGGAGGGTTGATTAGGATGAGGGAGAGAGCACTTGCTGACGGCTCAGAGCAAGGACGTGCCGCTCGATGGACCGCTGGCGTTTCCCGAGGATGCGTGCTCGGCCTACAACGGCGGCGACTCGGTGCTGGGCCACAAGGTGTCCTTTCCGATTGTCTTTGGCGGCGGCCGCAGCGTGACGATTGTGCAGAACACGACGCGCCACGGCGGCTGGTCCGAGGACGACGACCTCGACATGCTGGACAGCCTGGCCGGCGACATCGACAACGAGAACGACGACGACATCAGCGGAGACCTGCAGGCGGCGCGCTGGCGGCGGGTGCACATTGCCGGCGACGTGGTGGTGCGGCAGGCCGGCGCCGGCCAGGCGGGCGCGGTCGACGTCGAGTCGCTGTCGAACGATGAGCGCGTCCGGGTGGCGGTGGCGTTTGACGACGAGAAGCAGCGGCTGGTGGTGACGCTGACGGACCGGATCCCGAAGCGCGAGGACGGCGAAGACGGCGAGGACGGCGAAGACGGCGAAGACGACAAAACGGCGGCCTGCCTGGCCGTGCGCGTGACGCTGTGGGTGCCGCCGTCGTCCGAAGCGGCGGCTGGCCCGCAGCTCGAGGCCTTCCACGTGAAGGCAGTCCATCTGGGCGTGCGGCTGGCCGACGATCTCCAGCTGGTGGTGGGCCGCGAGGCCCGGCTGGCGTCGGTGGTTGGGCACATTGACGGGCCCACGGCTCTGTCATCGGCGAAGGCGGCGGCGGCGGCGAAAAAGTCGCACAAGCACAAGCACCACCGCTGCCGCCGTGGCTCCATGCTGCTTTCTCTGCCGTCGGCCGCCGTCCCGGCCCACTACCGCTTCGAGGCGCCTTCGCTCGGCGTCTTCACCACGGCCAGTTCCATCGGCGGCACCTGGACCCTGCGCGACTCGCTCGTGCTCAGCTCGGTCGCCGGCGCCATCGAGGCCGACTTTTGGGCGGCAGACGCGGCGGACCCGTCCAAGGCCCTTGCAAACCTGGCCGTCAACACCGTGTCGGGCTCGGTGGCCGTGCGCGAAGTGGCGCCGCCCACCTCTCTGCGCGCGGGTGCTGCTGCGCCCGACAGCCGCCGCCGCCCCCATGCTCTCGAGGCCGGCTCGCAGTCGGGCGCTGTGACGCTGGCCTCGACGTTTGCCGGCCAGGCCGTCGTGCACTCGACGTCGGGATCCCTGGATCTGAGCCTGTGGGCAGCCGCTCCTCTCGACGCCGCAGCTGCCGGTGGCCGGGCGAAGACGCTGCTCAAGACCAACACCGTCAGCGGAGCGACGCGGGTCCAGCTGGCCAGCAGCAGCGACAGCAGCGACAGCGGCGACAGCATCGACTGGCTCGACTCGGTCCACACCTCCGTCACCGGCGCCGTCGATCTGCACTACCCCGAGGCCTGGCTCGGCGACATTGTGCTCAAGGCCAACTTGGGCGGCAGCGTGCAGGTCGACGGCAAGGACGTGCACGTCGTGCCCGACCCGTCGCCGCGCTGGCCGCCGCTGGTCGGCCGCAAGCTGCTGGCCACCAAGGGCGACCAGGCCCGTGGCCTTGCCTCGAACCTGACGGCGGTGACGCAGACGGCGGCGATCAAGCTGTCGTTTGCGTAGGTGGTGGAGGTGGAAGAGAGAAGGTACTGAAGAGAGAGAGGACCTGAGGAGAGGACCTGAGGAGAGGACCTGAGGAGAGAGAACCGGGCTGGAGAAAAGGCTGCTGAAAAGATCAGCTGCCATACAGATATCTGTCAGAATGCATGTCCGTTTATGAAACTATTTTATTTAATTTTCTTGTATTAAAAACGTCAATGAATTGTCTATGCTAAGCTTTGCTGGTCTATAAAGAGTGCTGATCAACGCCAATAGTGCATTTGTCTATGAGAAGAAAGAAAGGGATAGCTGAGAGAATTAAGAGGAGATGGTCGAGAGAATTAATCAAAGGTGAAAAAGGGGAAAATCCAGAGATGGCCGAGAGAATTAATCAAAAGGAAAAAAGGGGAAAATCCAGAGATGGCCGAGAGAATTAATCAAAGGTGAAAAAGGGGAAAATCCAGAGATGGTCGAGAGAATTAATCAAAGGTGAAAAGGGGAAAAATCCAGAGATGGCCAAGAGAATTAATCAAAGGTAAAAAAGGGGAAAATCCAAAAAAATCAAAGAACCCACACACGGTATCAAACTGGCAAGACACGTTTGTCGTTAAACAGACCTCTGATACGGCAAACAGACATCTGTCGCCAATAGACCTCCGACCCCCCTAGATCTTCCCCCAAATACCCGCCGGGGTCGTCGCCTTGGCGCAAACGGCCACGGCAGCGCCGGCAATGCAGCAGACGCCGCAGAAGATGCTCGGCGCCAGATAGCCGCCGTAGGCCGTCAGCAGGTGGCCGCAGATGGGCGGCCCGATGAGCATGGCAATGGAGGCCAGGCCCATGCCCATGCCGATGTAGGTGCCCATGTTGCGGGGGTCGGCGACGCAGACGCTGAGGGCGGCGGACGCGCCCGAGATGATGGAGCCGGAGGCGAAGCCGATGACGACGGAGTAGACGACCAGGCCGGCCGTGGAGCGCGCGGCGGTCAGGCAGAGGGCGCAGACGCCGGCGGCCAGGCCGCCGGCGGCCATGACGTTCAGGCGGCCCAGGCGGTCGGCCAGCACGCCCGGGATGATGCGGCCAAAGGCCGAGGCCGCATTGACAATGGCCAGCAGGTTGGAGGCCAGCTTGGGGGCCAGGCCGCGGCTGACGGCGTAGGACGGCAGGAAGAAGAGCGGCAGGAACATGCCGAGGAACTGCAGAAACATACCCAGCACCACCAGCACGTAGTCCGGCTGCCGGAACGCCGACGGCAGCAGGAATTTGGTCGTGCGCGGCGGCAGCCGCTGCCGCACCGTCGCCAGCGGCACCATCAGCGCCGCCAGCGTCACGAAGCCCATGATGCGCACCGCCCAGCCAAAAGTCACGTGCGACGACACGTGCGCGTCGTTCAGCATGCGGCTCAGCGCCAGCGGATACACGACGCCGCCCACCGACGACCCGGCCAGCGCCAGCCCGAGCGCCGCCGCCCGCTTCTTGTCGAAGAACTGGCTGACGGCCGCATAGCCGGGGAACTGCAAAAAGCCAAACGCCATGCCCAGCAGGATGCCCTGCGCCAGCAGAAACTGCCAGTACTGCTTGCAGAGGCTCGACATCATAATGGCAAACACCGAGACCACCAGGGCCGGCCGCATCATCTGCGGAGCGCAACGACGAGCGAGTTAGCGTCATCCGAGCAACACAAAACACGAGGACACAAAAGACACATTGCTCACCCAGGCGCCGTAGCGATCAAACAACGGCCCGGCCACCACGCCGACCGCCAGCTGGAAAAACGCCGCGCAGCTGCCAATCCACGCAATCGTGCTGGCCGATTGGTCCTTCAACTGGTGCGTTATGTAGTATTCCTGGAACACGCCAAACGAGTTGACAAATCCCAGCGTCGCAAACGTTATGCAGGCCGTGCCAACGGCCACCGACCACGCCCGCAGCCCGCCGTCCGGCGCCGGCCCAAACGCTGCCAAATCGTTGCCGCTTTTGCTGTCGCTATGCGTAGCACCTGTGTCTGGTGCCGGCGTGCCGTCTCCGCATGGCGAGTTCTCCAGGGGGGCCATCCCCTTTTCTGCCGTGTCGGCTGAACTTGCGGTTGTTGGTGCAGGAGACATGGCAGAGAGAGAGGAGAGAGACAAACAGACAGTGAATCAGACAGAAAGACAGACAAACAGTCAGAAAACAGACAAGTCAGAAAACAGACAAGTCAGAAAACAGACAAGTCAGAAAACAGACAAACAGTCAGAAAACAGACAGACAGTCAGACAGAGACAGATAGGAACAAACAATTTCAACAGCCAACCGCCAGCCAGTCTGCAGCAGCAGCTGCAGATATATACAGGAGCCATTCTGTCTCTCTCTCTTCCCCTTGCCAACCACCCCCCTGGTTCCCGGAGATGACAGACGTTGGTGGATCGTGAGGATCGGTCGTGGGAAGAGGCGAATATGTGCTTTGTTCGGTGTAAGCCAAAGTGACCAATCAGAGACCGCCATTTCTCGGCCTCGGGAAATTCTCCACTTTTGCCTCGTCTTAACCCCGACTTCCTGCGCCGCCTTGTTGGCCATTTATAAGACGGGACAACGCAACAGCGAGTCTTTGCCCATGCGCACAAGAAAGCAGTAAAACCGAGTTCTGCTCATGACAGTTTTCCTTTGTCGGTGTTTTGACCACGTCGTTTCCCGCGCCCCCGATTCCCCTTTGGCAACATGTCCGCCATGGCCGAGGCCGAGCCCCGGCGCCGAAGACGGCCAGCCGTGTAAGTCAGCATTTCCTGTGTCTTCTTTCTCCGCTGTATGACAAGTGCAAAATGTCTTCCTTTTTCGTTGCCTGACAAGTGCAAAGGTCGTGCACGGTCTGCCGACGCCGCAAGATCCGCTGCAACCGGGAGTCGCCGTGCAACAACTGCCTCCGTTCCCGCAAAGAAGTTGCGTGTGTCTACGAGGCTCTGCCGCCGCCGGAGCAGCCCCCGAGACGCCCTCTGCAACAGCCGTGGGCCCCCAGTCCTCGGCATCCCCAACAAGGCCGCCAGCAACGAGTCGCCTCGCCCGTCTCCGTCGACTGGTCGGCCTCGACCGCGGTCTCGGCTGCGACGAGCCGAAACAGCGAAGCCCCGGTGCTGACTCCCTCGACCAAGGCTGGAGATGTCTCCGGCCCGGTCCCCAGCTCTGGCAATGGGTCGCCGCCGCCGCCGGCGGGCCTCCACGGCTTCACCGGCCTGCCGCAGATCCTGCCGGCCCGGCCCGGCCCCGCCGTGGACGCGTCAGACGCCTCCAGCTCGCCCGTCGTCTCTCAGGCGCAGCAGCCCGCAGCCGCAGACGAAACTGCACTGCTGAGGCGCCGCATCCGCCAGCTGGAAGAACAGCTGAGCCGCTCGGCGGCTGAGCTCGCTCAGACCCGTCGGCGGCCGCCGCCCAGGACTGTCAGCCACCAACACAGCCACCAGCACAAACACAAGCACAAACAAAAACAGACACGCGACGGCCACCTCCAGGAGTCATCCCGCGGACGCAACGCATATTGGCCTGGACTCGACTCCCATCGCCCGGGCCGCCCGCATGCAGTTCGATCCCGGTCCTGGTCCCGGTCCCAGTCCCGGTCTCGATCCCGGTCTCGATCTCGGTCGGAGTCTGAGTCTGGATCGCGGTCTCGGTCATGGGCTCGGTCACGATCTGGGTCACGGTCTCGATCGCTGTCGCGGTCGTCGTCGTCGTCGTCGTCCTGCGGCTGGACCGTCCACGTGGGTAACATAAGCGGTGATTTCAGCGTCAAGCCACGTGGCGGCGTCGACGATGTCAGCCGGCAGATGATGACCAGCCGAAGTGTCATGCACAAGACGCGGCTGTTTGGCCAAACCCACTGGCTCAATGGGATGGTTGGGGTGAGTTTTTTTTGGGAGGGGGGGGGGGGGAGAGAACGAAGGGCAAACTCCTTTACCTCTTGACTTTTCCCTCATTCTCTTCTCTTTTTTCCTGTATCATCGATGCTCCTCTCTCTCCTCTTCTCTTCTTCCCTCTTACCAAAAGCCAGTTTCGCGACATCTTCGAAACCATCGGGCCGCTCATCGTCGAGGGTGGCGTCGGAGGCCGCATGCTCCACGACATGCAGCGCCTCAAGCACATTGGCCGCATCGTCAAGGCCCAGCGCCAGCCTGCGTGGCCTCCGCCGCTGCCGCCGCGCCGATCCGACTTGCCGCCGCGCGAAGTGGCGGACCAGCTGGTCGACTGCTACCTCCGCAGCACGGAAAGCGTGTACCGCATCCTGCACATTCCCTCGTTCCGCCGCGACTACGAAGCCGTGTGGAGTGCGTCCGACGGCGAGACCGGCCTTTCCAGCCGCTGCAACAACGCCATCAGCAGCCGCATGGACACTGCAGCCAAACCCGCACCGGCGGCGGCGCCGTCTTTGGCTCCAACAGCGGCGCCAACAGCGGCAGCAACAGCGGCAGCAACAGCGGCAGCAGCTGCAGCGGCGGCGGCGGCGGCGGCAGCTGCTGCAGCACGGGCTTTTGGCAAAGCCGCACTGCCGGCCGGGGCTCCAGGCACATCGACGCACCCCGGCACGGTGTTTCTGGTGCAGCTCAAGCTGGTGCTGGCGATTGGCTGCGCGACGCACGCCAACCACGCCGGGCTGCTGGCCAGTGCGGTGCGCTGGGTGCACGAGGCGCTGGCGTGGATCGGCGAGCCCGAGTTCAAGGCGCGGCTGACGCTGCAGGTGCTGCAGACACAGATTCTGCTGCTGCTGGCGCGCGACGCCGTCGGCGTCGGCGGCTCGCTCGTCTGGATCTCGCTGGGCGACGTGCTGCGCGCCGCCATCCAGATGGGGCTGCACCGCGACCCGGCCCGCCTGCCGACGCGGCCTGGCCGCCTGGCCTCCGAGATGCGCCGCCGCCTGTGGAACACGCTGCTCGAGCTGACCCTCGCCACAAGCCTGGATGCCGGCGGGCCGCCCTTGATCGCCACCGACGACTTTGACACCCGCCCGCCGGGCAACTTTGACGACGACGAGCTCGTCGGCGCCGAGGAGGACGCCGTGGCCGCATCGGCGTCGACAGCAGCTGCCGCTGTTGATGCACACCCGCCGCCCAGAAGCGCCAGAAACCGGCTGACGCAGACGTCCGTCGCCATTGCGCTGCGCAAATCCTTCCGCACGCGCCTGAAGATCATCAAGACGCTCAACGGCATTGGCCCGCCCGGCTCGTATGCCGAGACGCTGGAGCTCGACCGCCGTTTCCGCGAGGAGTACCGCTTGCTGTGCACGACGCTGCAGCAGTACAGCACCGCCAGCAACAGCACCAACACCAACACCAACACCAACACGTTCCAGCTGGCCATTGTCGACATCTCGATGCGTCGCTATCTGCTGGCGCTGCACATTCCCTTTTTCGGCCTTGGCATCATGGGCAACAAGCCTGCGTACGCCTTTTCGCGCCGCGTTGTCGTCGACACGGCTCTCAAGATCTGGCAAGCCACCTGTCCCGGCCCGCCGCCGCCGCCTGGCGGCAACAGCGACATCAACAGCAACACCAGCAGCGACAGCGTAGACCCAGAGCTTGTGCGTGTCGCCATGCTCGGCCTTGGCTCGCTGCACAAGCTGACCGTGCAGGTGTGCATGCTGATTGCCATCGAGCTCAAGGCCCAGGTGTGCGAGGACAACGCCGACGGCGTCACCGGCTTGCTGGCGCGGACGGGCATGGGCGGCGGGAACGGCGGAGGAGGCCGGCGGGCAGCAGACGTGCCCGGACCAGCAGGGCCAGCGCCATCGCGGTCGTCGTCGTCGCCATCGCAGCATCCGCTCGAGCCAGGACAGCAACAGGCCCACCGCCACTCGGCTGCCGTCAAGGCACCGGTGCGGCCGGACCTCCTGGCTGTCATTGACGAAGCCACGGCCTGGAGCCTGCGCAGCATCGAGGCCGGCGAGACAAACTGCAAGTGTTATCTGCTGCTGCGAGCTTTCGCCGCCCAGATCGACGGCATACGCTGCGGCATGGATGCCGCCCCCACCGCAACCGCCGAGTCCCGTCTGGCCCTGGCCCTGGACATGGTCCGCGGAGGCGAGGACTCCCAGCTGATCTGTATGCCCATTCTCGAACGCAAAGTGGCCGAGGCAGCGGCAGCGGCAGCCCCCACAGAAGCTGCATCAACAACAGTCACAGGCCAGCCTGGCCTTGCCCAGCAGGGAACGACGGCACCCGATGCCGACGGTGTGCAGGCGCTGCTGTCCTTGCCGCTGGTTGCCGCTGACAGCGCTGCCGATCCGCTGATCAGTGCTGTCCCCAGCGGAGGCATCGGCCTGGACCTGTCGAGCTTCGACGACTGGGACCAGCTCATGGCCGATGCACCGGCCTTTGCAGCGGACGGCGGCGCCAGCGGCGGCGAGCCATGGAGCTGGATGTTTAGCAGTGCGCCGCCGCCTGGAGGATGGTGGTGAAATGGTGAAACGAGAGACGGCAAGGCGGCATGTCAACCGTTAGGCAATGCAGTATTTCATGGTCTAAAAGAGATCTGTTAGAGATTGCTTGTTTCAAACCGTCTTTCTCTTTTAGTCGGAGCAGTAGATTCCCGCCGACAAACAAATCCACTCAATCCACTCATCTTACTTTCCATTCATTGCCGGAAGCCATTCTGCAAGTCCTGCTGATTGACTTGGGCCGATTCGTTGTCAGGAATCTGGCAAAAGAAGTTGTCGAATGAGGATATGAAGAGCGATGTCATGAGAAGCAATGTCCAAACTACTCTGAGCGAAGAAGGTGGTCCGTGCACACTTGTAGCACTTGCCTCCACGACGTTCTAGCTCTCCTCTTAAACGGGAAAGCTCGACTGGTCGTTGTGTAACACTCGGTGTGTCTTGATAGCTTACTCTCCCTGGAATGAAGGACATTGATTGCGTAGCGTCTTGAAAACTGTTCTTTTCTTTTGTATATATTTGTTTCTATCTTCTCAACTCGATGATCGGTGGTCCGGGTCCGTTCACAGGAACTCACTCACAAGCCTACCTGCCAAACAAGCAAACAAAAAGTTTCCACACAGCGTGGTCTAATATTCTCTTTTTTTCCCGTCCTGCTGCCTCGCTGCCTATGCTTTCTTACGAGTAATATGGATACATGCAGAGCGAGCGAACTCGAACGCCATGTGAATAGCTGCCCTGTCGCATCACGTGATCAATTAGCGACGTCTCAGGCAGCAACGTCGCTAGCTCCTTCCAATGGAGTGGTGCACTAGCGCATGTCTCAAAGCCAGCAGCCCCGCAGCAGCTTTCCGTACTCGTAAGGAGCCTCGCTGACTTTCCGTTCCTGCTTCAACCCAAACCTTCTTTCTTTATCCCCTAATCCATGTTGTCTTTCCCTTGTTTCTTTCTCTCTCCGGCCATTCTCCATTCCGCTTCATCGTGAAATCTTTTGGCACTTCTTTGGATGCTTGTCTGTTGTCTGCTGACCCTCCCCACTGCGCCACTCAGCAGCCACTTGCAAGCACATGGGCGAGCGGCTCCTCTCTCTCTCCCAGCCGTCTTTTTTGATTCTTTGCGTCGAGCTGCTTGCGTTGGCCCGGGCTAGCCTTCTCTAAGGATGGCGACCAAGAAAGTGCGTCAGCGGATTAGCTATGGTATGTTCTGCTGTCGTCTGGGCGATTTTTCTGTTTCTTTCTCTTTTCTTTTCTTCTGCTGACATTGTACAGTTCTCGAAATCGACGCACAGTCCGAGGGCCACCGGCTGGGAGTCAATGGCCTTGCTGTGGACGAGGAAAACTCCATTTTGTAAGTTACTGGTGCGGCAGCAGCGTCGATTTTGTGCTTTTGTCCTTTTGGTTGTGCTGTTGTTGCCTCAAAGCTCCTGTGCTTGCCTTGCCCCAGACTAACTCGGACCAAAGATACTCGGGCGGTCGGGACGGCGTAGTCTGTGCCTGGGATTTGCATCTCGACCCGCCGAAGCGAGACGACGACGACGGCAGCGACGACGGCAGCGATGACGGCGGAGACGCAGACGAAGCGAAAGCGGAAGCGCAGAAAAGGGGGCCAGCGGCCCGGGGCGACGGTACCAACGGCCTGAAGAAGACGATGCGGCACCAGGGCCAGACGGCGACGTCGCGGGCGCAGACGCAGGCGCACACGCACTGGATCAACGACATTGTGCTTGCGCAGAACAACACGGCGCTGGTGACGGCGTCGTCGGATCTGCTGGTCAAGGTGTGGCGGCCGCGGGCGGACGACAACGACGCGGAGCCGGCGATTCTGGGCCAGCACGCGGACTACGTCAAGTGCGTGGCGTCGCCGAGCCAGCAGGCGACGTGGGTGGCGTCGGGCGGGCTGGACCGGCGCATCTGCCTGTGGGACCTCAACGGCCACGGCAGCACGCTGGAGATCGACGTCAGCGGCGAGGAGAACACGGAGAAGGGGTCTGTGTACGCGCTGCGGGCGACGCACAGCATTCTGGCCAGCGGCGGGCCCGAGTCGACGGTGCGGCTGTGGGATCCGCGCACGGGCGAGAACATCACCAAGTTTGTCGGCCACACGGACAACGTGCGCGCCATCCTGGTCAACGAGGCCGGCGACACCGTCATGACGGCCAGCTCCGACGCCACCGTCAAGATCTGGAGCGTCACCGCCGGCCGCTGCATGCACACGCTGACCATGCACAACGACAGCGTCTGGTCGCTGTACTCGCAGTGCCGCGACCTGGCCCTCTTCTACAGCAGCGACCGCTCCGGCCTCGTCGTCAAGACCGACGTGCGCGCCAGCCTCGACGACCGCTGCAGCCTCGACGACATCAATGCCGGCCTGTCCGTCGCCGTCGCCCAGGAGCACGGCGGCGTCAGCAAGCTCGTCGCCAGCAAGGGCTACATCTGGACCGCCACCGCCAGCTCGTCCATCAACCGCTGGGCCGACGTCAGCACCGACGGCTTTGTCGTGCCCGAGCCGCCCCGCCCCTTTTCGCCCGTCGAGACGATCCGCCCCCACAGCCCGTCTGTGTCCAGCTCGACAGCCGAGGGCGGCCCGTCCTTGGCAGCAGCGGCGGCAGCGGCGGCGGCAGCGGCAGCGGCGACAGAGGCGGTGCCGACAACCGGAGCTCCTTCACAGTCGGCGTCGTCGCCCGACATCCCGGCAAAGTCCATCCTGCGCATCTACAACACGTCCTCGTTCCCGGCGGCGCCCCTGGCTGGCGAGGGCGTGTCGCTGTCAACGACGAGTCTTCCCGCGGCGGCAGCGGCGGCAGCGGCAGCAGCAGCGGCTTCGGGCGGCGCGGCCGGTGACGAAGCCGCCCAGCCCGTGGTTGAGCCGATGTACCGGCTGCCGGTGGAAACCATTGAGGGCAACTTTGGGCTGGTGAAACACCGGTTGCTCAATGACCGGCGACGCGTCTTGACACTGGACACGGCGGGCGAGGTGCTGCTCTGGGACTTGATCAAAGTAGGTGCTTTTTTTTTTTTTTTTTTTTAGCAGTCTTTGTCTGCTTCGTATTACAGCCCACCCTTCCCGGGGATTTTTCCTTTTCTGTCCATTTGCTTACAAACTGCCAGTGCAAGCAAATCTGCAAGTTTGGCAAGCGACACTTGGAGGATGTCGAGCCCGAGGTCAACACGATGGAGGTGGTTGCGCCTTGGTGTTCCATCGATGTCAGCTCGGGCAATCTGATGGTTGTTTTGGAGCAGTACAACTGCTTCGATGCCGAGATCTATGCCGACGAGCTTGTGCTGGACGAGCCCGTTGCCTTTGAGGAAGACCAGCGAGGTAAGTCTGTGGTCGTGTGGGCATGCCGTGGTTGTGGCTGTGTGTGGCGTTGTCATCCTTGCTAACTGGACGACCAAGTCAATCTGGGAAAATGGGTTCTGAGGTACCTTTTTGCCGGCTTGATCAACGAGGAAATTAGGCGTGACGAGGCATACCGAGCAAAGATCAACGAAGCGGTGGAGAAGCGCATCCAAGCGGCAGCCGAAGCGGCGGCGGCGGCGGCGGCGGCCAATTCGAACGACGAACAACCCGAGGATGTGGCTGCTGCCGCGGCGCCGACGTCGCTGCTGGCACCGGTAGACAAGCGCACTTTGCAAGCCGGCCGGCTGTCGCACGAGCGCGACGATCGCGTGTCCAACGGCATCTCGATCGCAGACGGCAACGGCGGCGCCAAGCCCGCAACAGCAGCAGCAGCGCCGGCGACAGAGAGCGCTGCGACGGCGGCGGCAGCGGCGGCGGCGGCGGCGGCGGCGGCGGACGGAGGCAAAGACAAGGACAGCAGTGCCAAGTCGCCGGGAACGCCGTTTGGCAAGAAGTTCCGCATGGGCATGTCGTTTGGCAGCAAGAAGCTGGGGCGGACGGTGTCGACGAGCGCGGCGGCGGACAAGGCGGCGGCAGCGGCGGACAAGGCGGCGGCGGGGGGGAGCGGGGCGGAGGAGGGCAAGGCGGGGGAGGCGGAGCCGCCGTCGGAGTCGGGGTCGAGCCAGGAAAAGGAGGCGGTGGACGACTGTTTTGGCGGGGTGATCCAGCGGATGCGGCACGAGTACGAGCGGCAGGCGGCGGAGCGGCCGGAGCAGGTGGTGGAGACGCGGCTGCGGCCGTGCCAGACGGACGAGGCGCCGGCGCTGCAGCTGCCGGGCAGCATCAAGCTGATCATCCAGGAGGAGCTGCGGGGCGGCAGCGTGGAGCTGTACCGCGGCACCGTGGCGTCGGTGGGCCAGGCGCGCGACGTCGACAAGATCGAAAAGTGCGCGCCCATGTGGCTGGGCGAGGCGCTGCTGGCCAACAATGCGGCGCCCAAGGAGTCGATGAAGGTGTCGTTTCTGCTGCTGCCGTACCGCGACTTGCTGCCGCCGGTGGCGTCGCCCGACGGCAGCAGCCGCCTCAATGCCAACCGCATGCTGAGGGTCAAGAAGATTCTGGCCTACGTGGCCGACAAGCTCAACGGGCCGGTGGGCGGAGATGGCGGAGATGGCGGGGATGGCAGCGGCAGTGGCAGTGGCAGCGGCGATGGCGGCGACAAGGGCGCCGATGGGGGCGCCACGCCGACGGAGACAGCCGACGCGAGCAACGAAGAGACGCTCAAGCCGGAAGAGTATCTGGAACTATACTGCAACGAGCAGGTGAGTTTGTTTGTGTTGTTAGGCCTTGTGCCTTGTTTTTTTCCTTGTTTTTTTCCTTGTTTTTTTCCTTTCTTTTTATTTCGTTTAGTCTGAGCTCTCTAACCTCACCAGCGTCTGCCGAATTCTATGAGCCTGGCGACCGTCCGCGCACACGTCTGGAAAAACAGCAACGACATTGTGCTGTACTACAGAGCCAACGGGCGCAAAGCGTTTCCAACCCCGCAGGTGGCCAAAGCCGAGGCCGAAGCGGCGGCGCCCGAGTCCGGCGAGCAGGCACAGGCGGTGGCGGCGTCGGTGGCCGTGGCTGCTGCGGCGTAGGAGGTGTTGGTTGGCAAGGAGGCGTTGATTGGGGCTGGCAAGGAGGCGATGACTGGGGCTGGCAAGGAGGCGTTGACTGGGGCTGGCGAGAGAGGACGTTGTGTGGAAAAAAAGGGGGAAAAGAAACAGGGGGACGTTGTGTTGTAAAAAGGGGGAAGAAACAAAAAAAAGGTGCTATTGTTTTGATATTATGGCACCTGCAACAGAGAAAGGAGATATCAATGCTGTCTGATTATATTGTACATAGCGCCTTGTAATAGCTGGCGTGTCGTGTCGTTTCTAGTGTCTCTGTCTGTTGATAGTCTTACAGTGCTTCAGCCTTTGTGCATTTTGTATCCTGTCCGTCTGAGGCTCCAGCTTTCTATGCCATGCCGTCCGTCTATGCAGTCCGTCTATTCGCCTGTCCGTATGTCCACACCGCTGTAGTTCGTAACTGTTCTATGTCCACACCTCTGTAGTTCGTAACTGTTCTATCCAATGTCCGTCTCCGCCTGGTTCCCGGCCCTCATGGGCTGTAGGTGGCCACCGCATTCACGACGGACTGGTAGCTGCCCAAGAAGATGGCGCCGCCGATGCTGATCCAGGTGACGCGGGGGCCGATGCCGGCAAAGAAGGGCCGCAGGCCGTGCTGGGCCAGGATGCTGCGCACCAGCGGCAGCAGGGGCTGGCGCTCGGTGCTCAGCATGATGCGGGTCTTGAGGACGTCGAGCGGCGTGGTGATGGCGGCGGCCACGGCGCCGGCAATGCTGCCAAAGGCGGCGCTCTCGAAAGCGGTGACGTCGAGGGGAGAGGGGGAGGGAGGAGAGGGGAGAGAGGATGGCGAGAGAGAGGGAGAAGAGGTAGAGGGAGACGAGAGAGAGGGAGAAGAGGGAGAGGGAGAAGAGGGAGAGGGAGACGAGAGAGAGGGAGACGAGAGAGAAGAGGAAGAAGGAGAAAAAGAAGAAGAAGAGGAAGAGGGAGAAGAGGAAAAGGAAGAGGGAGAAGAAGAAGAAGAAGACGATGAAGAAGAAGATGAAGAAGAAGAAGAGGAGGTAGAAGTCGTCGTCGCCGTAGCCACAGCGGCCAAGTGGCGTTGGCGCTGGCGCTGGCGGGCGCGCCAGCTCTTGAGCGCCTCCCACAGCGGGAACTGCACCATGGTAAAGGGGACCTCGCGCAGCACGGTGGCGCCGGCGCCGCGATAGAGACTGGCCAACACGTTGGGTCCGCGCAGAATGGCAGCCAGGGCGGCCGCCGACGAGGCGAACTGGCCGGCCTGGGCGCGCTGCTTGACCACCTCCGTGGGCACGCGCACGGCGCACGCGGCCACCTCGCCGAGCGACGCCGCCAGCATGTGCGTGGCGGCAGCCGGCAGGCCCCCGGCACCGGAGCTGTGTTGTTGTCCGTTTTTGCTTTCAGCCGCCTTTTTGACCCCCTCGTAGGTCACAAAGAACAGCGCCGCGCCCGGTGCCGACCCCACCACGGCGCTGCCGATGCCGCGGTAGATGCCCGAGAAGCCGCCGCTGGCCCAGAACTGGCCCGGGCCCGCCTGCAGCCGCGTCTTGAGCGTGTCCAGCGGGAAGAGGCTGAGGTCGACGGTCGTGCCGGCCACGGCGCCCGCTAGCAGCGCCGTCGTGTAGTCCATTGCTTTTAGGGGGGCAGTCCGACGGCCAGTCTGGTTGGGGAATGGCAAGGCTGCGAGCTTGAGGCTTGAGGCTTGGGCTGGGACTTGGGCTTGGAGCCTGGAGTTTTTGTCTTGTCTGTCGCGCGGGTTCTGTCGTGTGGAGGTGACGATTTCGTGAATTAGTTGGAGGTAACGATTTCAGTAAAGCTGGTAAAAAAAACCAAGAAATATTACTAACAATAGAGCAGTTAGAGGAAGGCGCCTCCCACTGAAGGCGGTGAAGCAAGCGCTACAAAGTACGAGGACTCTTAGCATCTGCTCTTTCCCTCCAGGTCCATCGCGGCTGCCCAACGCGTCTTTTCAAACGACAGCATTTGCTTTCTCTTTACATTCTTCACTCACCCCTGAGACTCTAAGATTTCCTTTTTTTTCTTTCTTCCTTTTGCCTCATGCACCCTGTGCTGCATCGAGCTGCCCAGCCGATTAGCATATACGAGTTCCTTGATGCTCTGCGTGCCGTGTCGCCGCCGCGATTTCCCCATGGCCGAGCGACTTCGCACCGATATGTGGGTGAGTTTTGGTCTTTTTTTGGTTGTCCTGTTTTTTGGTTGTCGTGTCTTTCTTTGCGGCCATCTGCCAAGATTGCATCCTGACAACCCAGCTATGGCCATCAGCGGCGGCGTCGACTCCATGGCGCTGGCCTTTCTCTGCAGCCAGGTGCGCCGCGCAGACCCGTGGTTCCGCGTGGCCGATGCACCGACAGGCGGCTTCAAGGCCCTGATTGTCGACCACGGCCTCCGTGAGGGCAGTTCGGCCGAGGCGCAGGCTGTGGCCGAGCAGGTGCGCAGCATGGGCCACCACGCGTACGTGTGGCCGTTGCGGTGGGAAGAGGCCGTGGCGGCGGCGCGCACGGGGGGGAACGGCGGCCAAAGGCGGCCAAGTCCGGACGGCCAAAACGACTCGGATGCTGGGGGTGGCCATGCTGGCCCTGGTGGCTCGGCCTCAGTTCCTTTGTCGCTGCCCGCCTTGGAAACAACGGCACGCCGGCTGCGCTACCGGTGTCTGGGCCGGCAGCTGGCCCAGTTCCGCATCGTCAGCCTGCTGCTGGCCCACCACGAGGACGACCAGTACGAAACCGTGCTGATGCGGCTGCTGTCGGGCTACGGCCTGCACGGCGGCATCCGCGGCCTGCGCGGCATGCGCCCGGCCACCGACATCCCCGAGTGCCACGACGTCTACGGCGCCTACCAGAGCGGCTTTGTCGACGACCAGCGCCTGCCCGTGCCCTACGTGCTGCTGCGGCCGTCCCGCCGCGAGCGCCGCCGCATCAAGTCGGCGCTGCGGGGCGACATCCGGTCGGCGGAGCAGGGCCTGGCCGACGTCATGGAGGGTGTTGGCGACGACATGGACGGCTTTGCCGACGACATGGACGGTTTTGGCAGCAGCGGGGACTACGGCCTGCTGTCTCAAAACACCCCCCCACCCCCCCTGCTGCCTCCGCTCGACACGGAAGACCTCGGCGTGATGATGTACCGCCCGCTGCTGGCCTTTGCCAAGGACCGGCTCGTGGCCACCTGCGAGGCCAACAACGTGCCCTGGTTCGAGGACCACACCAACCACGATCCCCGCCTGACGCTGCGCAACGCCGTCCGCCACCTCGTGCGCCACCACGCCCTGCCCGAGGCTCTGCAGAAGCCGGCCGTGCTGCGCCTGGCCGCCCGCTGCCACGCCCGCGCCAGCCAGCACGACGCCGAGGCCCGCCGCCTCATCGCCCGCTTCCGCTGCATCCTGCGCTTTTCCTCCAATGCCGGCACCCTTGTCGCCCGCCTGCCGCGTCTGCGCCCGCGCCCGCGCCCGAGGCCCCGCATTGTGCCGGCGGCGCCATCGCCATCGCCATCACCCTCGCCATACGCCGTCGCCTCCTTGCGCAAGCGCCGTGCCCACCTGCGCACCGTGGCCGCTCTTGTTGTGCAGAGGCTGCTGGTCCTGGTCATGCCCGAGACAAATCCCACGCCCGTCACCCAGCTGCAGGCCGTCGTCGACACGCTGTTTCCGGATTTATGCGTTGGCCAGGGGGGACAGAGAGGACGAGAACAGCGAGGACGAGAAGAGCGAGGACGAGAACAGCGAGAACGAGAACAGCGAGAACGAGAACAGAGACAAACTAGGGGCGCTGTGCCACCCAAGGAAACACTGTCTAAGGAAACGAAACCCAAGGAAACGCGCAATGAAACACCCAAAGCTTTTAGCATCTGCGGCGTGCACTTTGTTCCATTGGTCGACTCCGACAGCAGGGCGGGCTCTTCCCTGTCGTGGCATCTCTCGCGCGCCCCGCATCCATCACCCTCGGCCACCACGGGCGCCCCGGCCCTGCCGAGCGTCAACTTTGGGCGGCTGGGTCTGTTTCGCCGCTGGGACAAGCCGCCGGCCGCCTGGCCATGGCCGGGCTGGACCGCCTGGAAGCTCTACGACGGCCGCTTCTGGGTGCGCGTGCGCAACCGCCTGCCGTATCCGCTGGTGCTGCGGCCCTTTGACAAGGACCATGCCAAACCATTCCGCGAGGCTCTGGCGGCTGCCTCGCCCGCCGCCGCCGCCGCCTTTGTCGCCACGCTGAAAAAACACGCCCCGGGAAAGGTCCGCTATACGCTGCCAGCCATCTACGCGACCGGCGACGTTGAGTGGGCGCTGCGTCCCGCCGGCAATCTGTCCTACTGGCCGGAGGGCGGCCTGCAGGGCCCCCCCCAGCCCGACGTCACCTACTCGGCTCGCCTGGACTGGGAGCAACAAAGGTGGCAGCAAAACGCCGGCCGTCTGCGCCTGGTGGCGCTGCCGTCGCTGGCCACACACGTCCCGGGCATAGAGCACTGGCTGCAGTACGAGATACGCTACCGCAAAGTCGACACCGATCTGCTGGAAGGCTGCGAAGAGGTGCTGTGAGGGGCGAGGGGTGACTGATTGTCACGTTGAGGGTATAGTACATGTGCAAGAGAACACTGGCTCTGTCACGTGATCGTCTGCATTCTTGCTCGTCAAAGCGACCAATCAGTGGAGATGGCAGGGTTGTCGACAACAACTTTTCTTCATCCCACAACCGTTTGGCGAAGCGGAATGCTTGTCAACCGTTAGCGCCAATGCAGCCCATCTCTGGCAGCCGTTGGGTGGCCAGCCTGGTCGCCGGCGTCGGAGTGCTTCTGGCCATTCATCTGCTGATTGTCGGCCTGGCTCTGCCGGCGAGCGACCAGGGCCAGCGCCGAGCCTGGCCGCTCGTGCTGCAGCCGGACCAGCGCAAAACAGCGGAGGGCGACCGGACGGCGCTGTTCGACACGCCCGTGCATGGCGGCGTCTGGCATCCGCCGCGCGCTTCCGAGTTCAACAACCTGACGACGGCTCTGGCCGCTACCACCGACGGTGTCTATGGCTTTCTCTTTAACGGATCTGCCACGCCAGACGGCAGCTACGGCGTCTACAACTGGTGCAACATGCCGCACGTGCGGCGCCAGGAGTACGTTGTGCCTGCTGCCGGGTCTGCCGCCGGCCACCGGCCACGGCGCCTTGTCTACGTCGAGGTTCTGCATCGCCACCACAAGCGAACGCCCTACGCGGCCAATGCGTTTCCCGTCGAGCCGTACCGCTGGGACTGCGACACCGACACGCATCTTCACGCGGACGGCGAGCCGCTGGCCGGCGACCGACGGCCCGGCATGTCGTTCTTGCATCCGGTGAATGGCGGCGGCGGCGGCGGCGACGACGACGACGACAACGGCAGGAACCCTTTTTTGGCGGCCGCTCCTGGCTGGCGCGGCTCTTGCCAGTTCCCGCAACTGACGGCTGGCGGCATGGACGACGCCTGGCAGCACGGCGCCGACCTCTACGGCGTCTACCACGACCTGCTCGGGTTTTTGCCCGACATCCACGACAGTGCCAGCTGGCAGGACCAGGTGGGCTTCCGCGTCACCAACAACCCGCTGACCAGCCAGACGGCCGCCATGGTGCTGGGCGGCATGGCCGGGCGGCGGCAGCAGCGGCGGCGCAGCAGCGACAGCGGTGACGGCAAAGGCAGCGACAGCAGCGACAGCAGCGACAACAGCGACGGCAGCGACGGCAGCGACAGCAAAGACAGCGACAACAGCCATCTGGCTACGCCTCTGGCATTGGAGCCGCCCGGGTACGATTCGCTGGAGCCGCAATATGGGTGTCCCGAGGGCAGTGCCCTGTTTGGCTTGATCGGGTCGGCTGCCGGGTCGCCGGCGTGGGCCATCCATCTGCAGGCTTTGGCGGCGGGATCCGGCAGCGGCAGAAACCGCGACAGCGTGTTTTCCCAGCTGGATGCGGCGTCGGGCGTCGACCCGGCAGACCCGGCGTTCCACACCAGCGTCGACCACTACTACGACAATCTGTCGGCGCGCCAGTGCCACGGCTACCCGTCCGTGGCCGGCATTTCGCCGCGCCTGGCCGACACCGTCTTCCGCGTCGGCCAGTGGGAGTACAGCCGGCTGTACCGGGACGACGCGCGGTCGCTGGCGGCCAGTGTGGCGCTCTGGGGCGTCTGGGTCGGCCAGCTGGCCGCGCATCTTCGGGCAGCAGCCGCGGAGTCTGAGACGACTACGATGACGACGACGACGACAACGACGACAACGACGACAAGACCAAAGAAGCCGCTGCGCTACCGCCACAACGTGGCCCACGACGGCAGCGTCAGCCGGCTGCTGTCGATTCTGCAGGCCGACGAGATGGTGTGGCCCGGCATGGGTAGCGAGGTCGTCGTGGAGCTGTGGGCGGAGGGCAGCGGCGATGGCAGCTATGGCGGCGGCGAGACCGGAGCCGGGACCGGAGCCGAGAAAAGAGCCGAGAGCACCAACCACCTCGTCCGCGTCTTGTTTGGCGGCCGCGTGCTGCGGTCCTCTCACCCGGACCTCGGCCTGCTGGACATGGTGCCGCTGCAGACGCTGCTGGCGTACATTGACGGGCTCGTCGGCGTCGACGGCGTGCTGGTGCCGGCCAAGTGCAACGGGTCGGAGCCTCTGGCGTGGCCGTAGCAGTGTGGCCAAGCGAATGTGCTTCGTTTGTGGAGCACTGTTGTGTGCAGTGTCTGGTCAAGGTTGTGGAGCACTGTTTTGGAACCGTCTTTATGAACGTCTTGGAAATTTGTGCACCCGTTTTGAAATAAAATTGTCTTGACGCATGTTTTGAGATATGACCTCTAATTTTTGGCCTACAGCGCCTTTTGAAAGAAACTAACATGCAGGAAACAGCCAACAGAAAGAAGAATCAGAAATGAACAGCTACCTAAGCACTCTCCAGCACAGCTTCGTGTCCCCTACACCCAACTCTTCCAACTCTTTCCTCTCCTCTATCCACTTCTCTCCATTTCCCTGCCGCCCTCTCTCCATTTCCCTCCCGTCCTCTCTCCATCCCACCACTCGCTTCTTCACCACCCCCTCACCCTCACCTCTTCTTAAACTTGCCTGTGCCGTTGTGCTGGCGCGGCTGGCTGCCATAGGCGCGGCGGCCAGCAGACTTGTCGCGGCTCATGCTGGCGGCCAGGGTGATGTCGACGCGGGGCGGGTGGGCAAAGCCGAAGCTCTTGGCGACGGCGGCCAGATCGAGCTTGTGCACGTCGAAGACGGAGCGCAGGCTGTGGCTGGCATAGGCGTGCAGATAGGCGCGGAAGCCGTCCTTGGCGCTCTGGTGCAGATAGTAGTTCTGGGCGAGCAGCTTCTCGAGCTGGGCCTGGACGTTGCGCACCTTGTTTGCGGGGAAGTCGTACTCGACCACGGGGACGCGGGCCTCGCGCAGGTAGGCGAGGAAGCCGACCTCGCTGGGGAGCAGGAAGAGCAGCGACTTGCCGCGGGCGCCGGAGCCGCGGGCGGTGCGGCCGACGCGGTGGACATAGGCCCGGCCGTCGTCGGGGGGGTCGAACTGGACGATCCAGTCGACGGCGGGGATGTCGAGGCCGCGGGCGGCGACGTCGGTGCACAGCAGAATGCCGTGCTGGGCGTTGCAGAACTCGAAGAAGGTGGCGGTGCGCTTGGCCTGCTTCTGCTTGCCGTGCAGGTCGAGGACGCCGCCGAGGTCGATGTAGCGCAGCAGGTCGGCGTGGTACTTGACCGAGTTGCACGAGCTGAAGAAGACGATGACCTTCTTGCGGCCGGCCATGCGCTTGAGGAAGGACCAGAGCAGCAGGAAGCGGTTCTGCGACGGGCACACGACGTAGCCCTGCTCGAGGCCGTCGACGGTGCTGAAGCGCTGGGCGGCGTCGACGTTGACAAAGAGCGGGTTCGGCCGCAGCGACACCTTGGCCAGGTCGTCGATCTTTTGCGTCTGCGTGGCCGAGAAGAGCATGGTCTGGCGCTGCGCCGGCAGGATCTTGACAATCTGCCGCAGCTCGTCCTCGAAGCCGACCTCGAGGATCCGGTCCGCCTCGTCGATGATCAGCGACCGCAGGTGCTTGAACAGGAACCCGGGCGTGTTCTGCAGGTGGTCCAGCAGCCGCCCGGGCGTCGCCACCAGCAGATTGACGCCGCGGCCCAGCTTCTCCGCCTCGGCCCGCCGGTTCGCGCCCCCCATCACGATCCCGGCCGTCTGCGAGTGCGGCGCCATCAGCTCCTGCGCCACGCCCCAGATCTGCAGCGCCAGCTCGCGCGTCGGCGTCACCACCACCACCCCCGTGCCGTTGCGCGGCTTGAACTTGAGCCCATACAGCATCTCCACCGCCGGAATCAGAAACGCCAGCGTCTTGCCCGACCCCGTCTTCGCCGCCCCCAGCACGTCCTTGCCCGCCAGCAGCGGCGGCAGCGCCCGCCGCTGGATCTCCGTCATCGTCTCAAACCCCATCGCCGCAAGCGCCTGCTGCGTCTTGTCCGACAGCGCCAGCTCCGAAAACCGCCGCGGGCCGCCGCCGTCGTCGTCGTCGCCGCCCGAGCCGCTGCTCGGCGGCAGCGTCAGATTCGCAATGTTCGCCTCGTCGTCCTCACGCTGCAGCTCCAAATTGTCGCCGTCTGCCTCATCGCTGTCGTTGTCGCTGTCGCTGTTGCCCTTGCCTCCACCACTGCTCGCATCCTGCACATTCTCGCCGTCCTTGTCGTCCACGGCCTCATCATCCTTCGACTTTTGTTGTCGGCTGTCCTCGCCAGCCTTTTCGCCGACCTTCTCATCAACCCCCTCACCAGCCCCCTCGCCGGCCTCCTCATCTGCCCTCTTGCTCTTCTTCTTCTTCTTCTTCTTCTTCTCGTCCTCCCCCGCGCCTGACCTGGCCAGTTTGGCCTTCTTTAGCGCCTTGCGGTCGGCGTGGTCGGCATGGTCGCCGTCGTGCCCGTGGCCAGGGTCCGCCTTGCTGAGCGATGAGTTCCGAGCCTCGTCGGCCTCTTTGAGCTTGCGCTTTTTGCTTAGTTTAGTCGTGTCCATTGTGCATGGGTGATGGACTGCGTTTTCGTTGTCATTTATCGACAGCCTTTTCTTGGTCGTGGATTGAAGAGAAAAAAAAAAGCCTAAAAATTGAATCGACCTTGTACGATAAAAAAAAAATAAAAGTGGGACATTTCTTATCAGCGATAAGGATATTGTGCACTCTAGTTGAGCGGTCACATGCTCAGATACTATGGATACGAGTACAACTCCTTCACGTGACCTAGAATGACCTTGCCTATTCCTTTCCTATGGCCTCATCCTCTATCTCGCTGGTTTTACAGCCAGCGCCCAAATTTAACATTGTCCTTAAAGACGTGAATAAAGAGACAAAAAATAAACGCAAAACAAAGCGGAGCCATTCCCGGAAACACCACTAGAACACTGCACACATGAGCCGATTCCCGGAAACACGAACACCCCAACTGCAGACATCACACCATGGCATCTGGTGCTGGCTCCTCGTGCTTGGCCGTCGACCCCTTGGCTCGCCATGTGCTGACGGCATCGATGCCGGCTGGATAGCGCACTTCTTCCGTGCCGTAAGCCCGCGGCGTCAGCTTGATCAGCGTGTGCAGCGGCACGTTCATCCACGGACTCCGCTCCTGGTCCTTTTTCATAAAATAGGCGTAGATGCAGCGCAGCACCGCCTGGTGCGTCACAATCAAAATGTCCTCGGACCGCTCCAGCTCCATGATGATGGGCTCCAGCCGGATCACCACGTCGCGGTACGACTCTCCGCCGCGGTAGCGGTAGTTGTACTTGTCTTCGTCGCGGGCTCGGAAGTCGTCGGGGTACATGTCCTTGATCTGCTGGTACGTCAAGCCGTCGCACACGCCCGAATCCAGCTCGTCCAGGGCTTTCCACTGCAGCTGGTTGTAGTCCTTGGGCAGGTGGCGGGCCGTGGCAATCGTCCGCTTGAGCGTCGACGTCCACACCGTCAAGGGGCGGTCGTCCTGCGAGCAGTGTGAGGGGGTGAATGCAATGAGGATCGAGGAGGCGCATCAGCAAGCCAAAATAACACTTACACCAACAGACTTTCGCACGAGCTCCGGCAGCTTCAGCGCGTACTGCTCGCCACGAGGCGACAGCCCAGCGTCGCCGCCGATTTTGCCTTCTAGGTTGTACAGAGATTCACCGTGCTAAACGGTCAGTAAAGAACCGCATGTCAAGGAAAGACAAAGACAGCGAAAAAACCACACGCCGAAAAACCACACGCCGAAAAACCACACGTCAAAAAGCAGCAAATCTCACCCGTGACAGCCACACCGACCGCGGCCGGATGTGGAGGTTCATAAGGTAGTAAACGATGCGGCTCTGCAGGTAGTCCTTGATGCGGCTGATGATGACGCGGCTGCCCACGTCCATGATCTTGAGGTAGGTCAGGTCGCCCTCGTCGCCGTCGCCATCAATGGTCTTGTACACCTTCTCGTAGTTGCGTATGCGGTTGCGGAAGTCGAGCGCGGCCTGTTCGGGATCCTGGCCCTTGTAGTCGGGGCTGGTGGTCTTGACATCGCGGATGTTGGCCATGATCAGCTTCTCATCGTCGCACTTGCTCTCGACAAACAGCACGTCGATGCCGGCCGCCGTACACGTGTCGAGCACCCATTTGCGGCGCTCTTTGGTCGAGTTGGTGGCGTCGAAGATGCCGACCACGCCGCCGGCCGCAAACCACTTGAGCATGTCGGCAATGGCGGCCTCGGCCGCCGCGCGCCGCATGCGTTCGCCCTGTGCATTGTTGGTGTCGAAAAAATCCGCCGTCGGCTGCGCAGCATCTTTGCGACGATAGTTGCCGACATTGAAGGTCTGGGCGGGAATGGACAGCCACTGCAGATACCGCTGGGCTGTTGAAACGAGAGAGAGAAAGAGAGGTTGAATTGTTAGTGCGCAATACATGACCAAACTGCCTCAACCCTCCGCCCTGAACCCTCTCGCTGCCTTTTGCTGCCTTCTCTTGTCCCTCTCTTCTCTTTCTCTTTGCCTACCTTTTTGCGCAATATAGCTCTTCCCTCGGGCCGGGAGTCCCACCATTACAACGCACACCCTGACATCCTCAACCTGGACGCCCAAGCCGTTAGTGCCGCGCGCCATGTTGAGGAAGCCGCAAGTAAAAGAGCGCGGGCAGTAGTAGTAGTGGTAGTAGCAGTGGTAGGGTCCTTGGTAAAAAAGCAAAACGGCAAACGACAGTGCCTTTTGGCCCGACTGGCCTCGGAATCTTGCTGTTTTTCTTCTCTCTCCTTCCCCGCTTCGGTCGAACACAAACGCACAGCCAAAGACCGAGTTTTGCAGCTGAATCCGCCCGCCAGAATTGCCTAGCAAAACCTCAGTCGCACGATCTCGCCTGGCTGGCTTTCTTGCGTCGTTCGTGGCAACAGCAGCACCCAGATGGGTGGGACCAGCCAACAGCCCACAAGCCGACGACGACTTGCAATCAGCTATGCCAACTGCGACAGCAGCGGCGGCTTTGCAATGAGAGAAAAGAGAAAACGAGAAGGGGGAGGATGGCCGACAACTAACGAAGCGGTATGGGAGGAAGCGCACTTTTGAATAGAGTTTGTGCAAGTAATACTGTAGCAGGCAATGGTGAAGTTTTGTTTGGCGGGGGAGCTTGACCAGAGAGATTTAGATCAAGGGAGACCCGAGGCTATGTAAAAGGTGCTTTTGCTTTGTATTGAGGTGTAAGGTTGAGCAAGAGAAACGATACAAGAAAATGTAAATAAAACAAAAAAACCCCCCACGAGGGCTTCCAGAACAGAAAGAAAAGAGCAAACACGGTCCGGGATGGTCTGGAATTCGCCTGCGTGATCTTTCTCGCTTGTGCCCTGGTAAGGTATTTTGCTCAGCTCGCAGAGGTCTTAGCCGGAGGGCCGACGAAAAGCAGAAGCCTACCGGTCATGCATTGTACTTTGCGGGCAAAGCTCTCCAATGAGAAAAAAGGCTCTCACTAACGCTTTAGAGTCGACCCGAAGTTGGTACAGTGCCGTGACAAAGGGGCGGCGGCGGGGGGGGGGAACCAAAAAAACTGGCAGTGGTTTCCGGACTAGCGGGTCGAACCACCAAAGAGGCAAAAAAAGCCAACAAAAAAAGAAACAAAAAAAAAGACGAGAGAATAATGCAGGGGACGAAAAACGAGCGACCAAAAAAATGTCGGGAAAAGATGAAGCGAGCACGGAATGGACGACGAAAATGAAAATTAGAAACGATAACGGGCAGGTCAGGCGTGCGTGCTGGCTGCAGCATTCCATTCCCCAGATCCGCGGCAGCTGCTACACAACCCCGCAGCTGCCCTTTGCTAACCGGGGCCCGAGGACTGTACTCCGTACACGTAGGTATTACTCGTACCTCTTTCTCACTTTACTCGTCCTCTGTGAGGCTTAAAAGGCTGTCTCGTGCCCTCCTTATCTGCGGCTTTTTTCCTTTTCTTTTCCCTCTCCATTTCCCTCTCCTTCCCAAGTCTTTATTCTCAACACTCGCTCAACACTCGCTCCTTCCTGATGGACCCAGTGGTCCCAGTGCCTGGGCAGCGAATGACATGGGTTTCGGCAGGCGCGACGCAAGGCGCAATGCAGGGGCAGCCCAGGTGACTTGAAAAAAGAGCAGAAATGTGGAGAGCTTGGGCAGGAAGGCAAGAAGTAGAAAGCAAGAAAAGGACAAAAAGCAGAGAACAAGAAAAAGGCAAGAAGTAGAGAGCAAGAAATTGGCAAGAAGTATTAGAGAGCAAGAAAATGGACAAGAAAGACGACAAATGGGCACGAGACCAGGCCAGACAGTCCACAAAGCAAAGTACACCATTTCATACTACAGCAAAGAGCAGAACTGGAAGGAACGGGCTGTGCAGCAACCAGAGTTGAAGCTTGCCTTCTGCACAGACAGGCACAGAAATGTGATAGACCCTGGCTGCCTGCCACTGGCTCACAGCTGGGCCATTGTCGAGCAAAATAAACATGGAAGGCACGAACACTAGCCAGGACAGGAACCTGACGAAACAAGCCGAAGCCCAAATGAAGAGAGAGCAAAACCCCAAGGTGGATTGCCTACTTGCCGGGAAAGGACCTCACATGACCAGAAACACAGACTCGTTCATACCTTGCTGATGCTCCAGGTATTGGCACGTCCCTGATTGGCCCGTCTCGGGGTTGGCGGTCCAGCCACGACGCCTCGCATGGTCGTTGATGCGTCGCAAATGTGGTGATGAGAGTCTTTGTTGAAGACGAGAAACGATACAGTGGTGAGCGATGCTGGCACAAAAAAACAAGGATGAGGTCTTCTTTCAACCAACGAAATGAACACCGGGAAATGCGCAAGGAAGATACAATGGCACAGAGCCCGAGAGAGAGGCAATAAATCCGCTTTTATTTGACTTGAGGTTTTTTTTTTTTTTTGGTTTTCGTTTTCCGCGCATTTTGCTCCAGAATGCTCGATATCGACCTCTCGTAAAAGCCGACCCTCTGAAACATTGCTGCGCCAGAACAGGCCACAGTTCTGGACCGTCCCCACTCAAGAGCTTGTCTGGCGGAGTCGGGCAGTCGACCCTCCGGCGGAGCGCGGGCTTTTAACGAGCTTGGCTTGGCAGCGAAAAAAATAAAAAAATCCGACGTCGTACAGCTTTCCTAGTCTATTTTGGTCTACACGAGTGCCCGGACGCAGCTGCCATCTGAGCCCAGGCTGAGTTTGTAATACATTTGACCACTCCAACGCCAAATGCTATTTCTATCGTGATTTTCATTTTTATCCCGTCCATCCATTTCCCCCTTTTCGCAACACAAGCCACTGCGTTTCCCCACCAGGCACAGCACAGCACACTCGATGGCTTCGGATTCCTCGGCCGAGGCTGCTGCGGCCGTGTCGGCCGATCCCTTGGGCTTTATGGATCGGCTGTCCGACTTTGTGTATCTGTACCGCTCACCGCAGCCGCCGCAGCCGCCGCAGCCACGGCAGCCAAAAGCAGCTGCCGACTCGCCGGCGCCGCGCAGGGCTCCGCCAAAGCTGGTCATTGTGCTGTCCTGGATGGATGCGCGTCCGCCGCACATTGCCAAGTACCTGGCGCCGTACCGCGACGGCCAGGTGTTTGGGGCGCCGCCAGAAGCCATCCTGCTCATCCGAAGCTATCGGGAAGTTGTGTCGAACGACGCCAAGGGAGCCAAAGCCGTGTTGGCGGCCGTGCCGGCAATCAAGGCGGTGTTGGGGGCGCTGGGGCCGGCAGCCGACGGTGAGGGTGCTTCTTCTTCGGCTTCTGCCACCGAGGGTGCTTCATCTTCTTCTACAGATGCTCAGGTGCTCGTCCACGTCTTCTCCAATGGCGGCTGCATCATGCTCTCCCACCTCTACGACGCCCTGGATCCCAGCCACGCCGTCTGCTTGCCGGCCCACGTCACGTTGTTTGACTCGTGCCCGGGCCTCTTCCACTACTCCGCGTCTGTGGCGGCCTTTTCGGCTGGCCTGCAGAAGAAGCCGCTGCTGCGGCGGCTTGTTGCCCTGCCCATCATTCACTTCTTCGTGTCCGTCTTTTGGCTGCGCAAGCAGCTGACTTCTTGGTTCTGGCACGCCCGGACGCTGTGGCAACGGCAGCAGCAGCAGCAGCAGCAGCAGCAGAAGCCAAAGATGCCGTTTTCCTCGTCGGTGTCGGCGTCGAGCGACTTGATTTCCCGCCTTGCCTGGATACCACACAACGACCACTCGCTCGCTGGCGGCAACCGCCTCGAGATCCGCCGCGCCTACCTCTACTCGGCCGACGACCGCCTCATCTATGCCGGCGACGTCGAGGCCCACGCGGCAGAAGCAGCTGACAACGGCTTCACCGTTTCGCGCCTCGAGAAGTTCACCAACAGTGCTCACGTTGCCCATGCGAGGGCGGACGGCCCGCGCTACTGGCGCGTGGTGCAACAGATGTGGGAAGGACAGCCATAAGGCAGTGGCCCAATCACTCATGTCATGACGCTGTTTTCTGTTTTCTGTTCTTTGATGTCTACTTTGTGCCATCTGCCATCTGGCAAGTCTTTTGTCATCTTTTCATGTAGTTTTCTTTTCGTCTTCTCTTTCTACCTGTATTATACTTAGAAGCCAGCTAGTGCGAGACACTTTCAACCTCTTCGCTTTCTTTATCTGCCAAAGGAAGAACAAGGCAGGCAAGGCAAACGGAGGCGGGACAAATGGGCAAAACATAACGATGCATGAGACGGAGAAGTCGAGCAACCATCATCAAAGACGATGCATGAGACGGAGAAGCGAGCAACCATCATCAAAGCGCAAAAATGGCAAGGCTGGTTCTCCGGGCCATTTCCTGACATGCAGATAGCCTGGTGATGCCAGGTAACCCAAAGTTGGGTCGCAGAGGGCCGTCGCAGTGCACAGTAATAGCGATCAGAAAGCGACAATACTGAAGCGCTGTATGACGCTAGTTCTATCCAGCTTCGCCCATTACGTCAGCGGCTAGGCTGCCCCAAATTCTGTCCGTCGCATGCGTACGTCGTACCTTCCCGTGCTAAATTTTCCCAGCGAATCAGGAACCTACCCGAGTGGAAGCCCGCCCGCATGATCCGTCTCAGCCTGCACCGTAAAAAGGAGTCTCCAATAAATGTGCTGCTTTTTCCCTGATCTTTTCTCCTCTCCAACTCGTGATTCCATTTTGATAGAGCCATTCTCACCAGCGCAAGAAAGGCCGCAGACGCGACCACGCTCCTTTTCTTTTTTCCTTTTTGCGGCTGCTTTTGGACGCTCTTTTTTTGTTATTTTTTCTCTTTTCCCCAGGCTTTCCTCGTCCTATCCTTTCTTCCTCTTCTTCCTTTCTTCTTCCTTTTTTTTGTCCTTCTCTTGTCTTTCTTTGGCTTCCCATCGGCGTCTCGACGAAATGTCCAATCCCAACGCCCTCTTCCTGCTCGCCGACCACATCAAGCTGTCTCTGCTGGAGCGGCAGCGCACAAAGGCGCTCGACCTCCTGCAAGACAACAACTCCAGCGATGCTGGCGGAGCCGGCGCCAGCGACGCCCAGGATGGCCACATCTCTCGGTCGCTGGACCAGTTCCGCGACGGGCTCGAGGCGCTCAAGCGCGAGCAGGCCCGACTGGAAAGCCAGGGCGAAGAAGTGTAAGTGGCCATGGATGCGGTCTGCTGTTATTCTCTTTCTGTTTCAATTCTGGGTGCACATATGTGTATATACATATATATATATATACCTACATGAACCTCTCGTTCCCTTTGCCCTGTTCTAACACCCACCCCAGAAAAGCACTCAACATTGCCGATGCGCTGCCGACGCTGCAGAAGCAGTTTGAAACTCTGACGGCACAGTTCGAGGGCACGGCCTCGACCCTCACCAGCCTGACGGCGTCAGCCACTTCTTCCCTCAAGAGACCAACTCCACCACCGCCACCAGGGACGGCCGCGGCCGCTGGCACCACCAGCACGAGCACCACGGCTGCCGTTGCTTCCGCCTCTGCCTCTGCCTCCGCCTCCGCCTCTGCCAGCAGGCCGGCCAAGGCCGTGCGCTTCCAGGACAAGCCGCTGCCGCAGCCGGCCGAGAACTCGTTCGACGTCGACCTCGAGCGCCAGCGGACCAACCTCTTCAGCCGGCCATACCGCGACGAGCCCGACGACGACGACGACGGCGGCGGCGTCGATGCCCTCGACAACCAGCAGCTGCACCAGCTGCACTCGCGCATCATCGCCGAGCAGGACGAGCAGCTGGACGCGCTGGGCGCCAGCATCAGCCGCCAGCGCGAGATCAGCATGCAGATCGGCGACGAGCTGGACCACCAGGCCACCCTGCTGGAGGAAACCGAGCGCCTGACCGACCGCCACCAGTCCCGCATCGACCGCGCCCGCACCCAGGTCAACCGCATGGCCCGCTCCGCAAACGAATGCAAGCAGATGGTCGCCATTGTCGTGCTGATCATCATCCTCGTCCTGCTCATTGCCATTCTGAAATGAGGCGAGCCTCTCTCTCCTCTGCGACCGAATGAGGAGGCTTGGAGCAGGCAGCAAGTGCCGTTGTCAACCGAATGAAGCAGGGAGCAAAGTGCTGCCGTTTATCTTATCAAGGAGCGTTTGTCGGTTTTCGGTTTTGCATGGCCTGGCGTTTTGGTGTTATCTTGTACACGTATCGCTCGGGCTGCTTTCTCTTCCGTCTGATTCGTCTTTGCGTTTTTCTTTCTTTCTGCGTACTTCTTAGATCTGTGTTAGTCCCCTTTCTGCTCTTGCTCGCCCATATCCTGTACCCGTTGCGCCTGTTCAATATGCGTTGCATCCACATGCAAAATGCTCAGAGAACTCAATTATTCTGCTCTGTCCAGCTATGTTCCTGGCCTCGTCCCAATCGTGACTGTTTCTAAACCCAACGGCAATCAGAGATAATTCATTATGGCGATAAAGAGATAACTCTAGGAGAGAAGAGCGTGTCGTCCCCCCGAAACAAGAAGAAAGAGTGTGCCCAAAGGGGGATTTCAACAAGAAAGATGCTCGGATGCGTAGACAAAGTAACTCGGCCTTTTTTTTCTAATTCCTCCAAATACCAACCCCGCCGCACCAGCAGCAAAGCATAAGACAAAAAAATGCAGATAGGACCCCTTGAAAGAAACGTAGCAAGAAGAAAACAAACAGTGCTAGCAAGCCGCCCTTGGCAGTTCCGAGTTCACCTGCCCTTTTCTCAATGTCATCATCTCGTTGCGTCGTCACAATGCGCCAGCGTGTCGGATATCTCAGGCCATCCTGTTTCGTAGGCTTTTTTATGTCCACCCCTCCTTACCTCTCAACGAATGACGTCGCCCTCCTTTTGCACGCCCTCCAAGTCTTCGAGAATATCACTGCCACCTAGCATGCCCGGGCCCCCCGCGACAGGTCGGCCGTTGGAGGGCCACAGTTCGTAGAACTGAACGCTGCCGTCGCTCGCTGCAATGACGATGCAGCCCTCGTGCAAGGTGTGCCCGTCACCGGTTTTGTCCTTCTCCTTGTCCTTCCAGTACGGTCCTCTGGAGCACGACACACCATACAACGCCCGGTGCTTACCCTCCCACGAAATGGCCGAGACTTGTTTGCAGTCCGGCCACGAGTAGACGGCAATGCGGACGGAATGGCCAGGGTGTGCGAAGCCGAACGTTGCTGCAATTTCTCGTCGCGTCGTGCTCCAGATCAGACTCGTCACCTGCGCCGACACAAATATCGTTGCCAGCGCTGCGCCCGACGTCGTGTGGAAGAAATGGATGCACTTGTCATTGGACCCGCCGCCCGTCGCCACCAGACCCTCCTGCCACGGGCAGAAGGCAATGGCTTTCACTGCTGCGCCGTGTTCCCAGGACCAGCTTTCCAGGCCCGGGCCAATTCGCCGCACAAACATGTCGCTGTGGATGCGCTCGCGAACCCGGCTTCCCGTCGACGAAATCGTCTTCATGCGACTGCCTTCGGCATTTTGGATCAAAGGACCCCGAGGCTGACCCAGCGACTGCTTTCCGTTCCCGCCCGAGTGGTACGCCCTCGGAAGCACATCAGACGTGTAGAAGAAGCAGCAGAGGTTGTCGTTTCCGCCCGTGGCAAAGGATTCGCCATCAATAGACCATGCCAACCCGCACACTTGCTGATAGTGTATCGAGATACGCGACACCAGCGTCATCTCCCCTCGCCAGTTGTCCCGCTCGGCTTCCCACGTGTCGGGCCACTCTACGACGTAGTATAAAATGTTGCCAACGTCGTCGCCTACCAGCAGATCTTCCGTCTCGACCAGCTTTCCTTTGTTTCGTTGGTTTTTAGAGGGCCGAACAACGCATGTTGGCCGCCAACTGAGGCAAGATATCGGCGCCGATTCCTGAACAAGCATTCGCGATAGCCCGGACTCGTACATGGATAGGAGCCCAAGCATTCCATTGGATCGTCCATACGCGAGAATGCTCTTGCCGCCCTGTGTTGACGAGAATGCAAGCGACGTCAACCACGTGCCGCTCATGCTGCTCCCGTTTAATAGCTTTGCTCCGCCAACCTCGGACCACCGGTACAGCAGATCGCCCAGACCGACAGCAATAGTGTCACACGTCGGCGAGTAAGCAAGGACTGAGCAGTAAAAATCGTCGCGCAGCTCAGGAGCCGAAAGAATGCTGAGAAGAGAGGTTAGCTGGATGCATGTTTTCGAAGAAAGCCGATAAGATGAACAAAAAAAAAAAAAAAACAGCATTGACACATACCGTGATGGACGAATGTTTTCTTCATTCTGCTTTGCAACACCTATATCTATCTGAGGTTAGCACTTCCTCCGCAAAGAAATGATTGACTGGCTGAACTGACCTTCCCGGGCCCCCTCTTTCACCCACGTCGTTCCATTCCACTTTGTCTTTCTTGGGCCCTTCCGGTTCCACAGGGGTGCGCCAGGGTCAGGAGCA
Source organism: Raffaelea deltoideospora (assembly GCA_019925385.1). Lineage (NCBI taxonomy): Eukaryota > Fungi > Ascomycota > Sordariomycetes > Ophiostomatales > Ophiostomataceae > Raffaelea > Raffaelea deltoideospora. Next base: position 389,748 of record JADHKP010000001.1, read on the forward strand.
TCTTTGCCAATGGCGCACTCAAGAAGTCTCGCGGCAAGATCAACGTCCAGCGCGGCTGCCAAACGGCCGCTATGCTTTTCCTCACTGTCGCAATGAGACAGGTCTTGGACGAAGTTGGATGTGAAGTAGGGAGCATTTGTGCCGCTTTGAAAGAGCGCGCCTCGGCCATTGTTAACGGCATTGAGCAGGGGAGAGCTCAGTCTGCGAGATGCCGCCGATCCAGTGCTCGAGCGGACGCCGTGGCCATATTCTAGGTTGCTATTAAGATCCACCGAATCCAGAGTGGTCCTAGCTCTGGTGCCAGGTGAGGCGTCAGCAGTCTGGTCCTGGTTGAGCGCCTGACGCTCTTCTGTGATGATCCGTGCCAGACCGAAGCGAGGTGGTGTCTGCGAGAAGACATCAGGTGTAGCTCTCTCGTGGCGCAGGAGCCGCTCGGCTGGAGAGAGATCGCTGGCAGGCTTGGTAAGGTGGAACCTTTCCGACAAGGAGGTGCCCTTGCTACCGGGGCTTCTCAGGTGGACGAAACGATCCGCTTGGTGAAGAGAGGGAGAGTGTGCACTGTGCAAGGAGCGCGCTGACTTGCCCGAACTGCTCTCACTGCCAGGTTTCGGAGATGGTGTTGCGAAGAAGGAGAAAGGCACACTGGAGCGGAGAGGTACCTGCTGAAGCCGAAGCCTGCCACGTTCTCTCTTTGGAGTCGCCTCGTGCAAAGATAAAGGCAATGTTATTCGCCGCGGTGGTGTATGGGGAGTCTCCGAACCAGAGGCATCGTCGGTGTCCGAGATTGGCTTTAGGGTCTCGGGGCTATTTCCATCGAGAGAAAATGCGACGTCGTCAAAAGACAAGCGAGGTGTTGACGATTTTTCGGGCGTGGACGACTTAGAGCCATAGCCCGAATCCCGTGAAGAGGCTACCGATGGAGAATCAAAAATGTCGTCGTCAAAGCTCGAATCCCAAGACCTCGAGCAATCGAAAAGACGTTTCGCAGGTCCGTCGGTGTCCATGTCTTTAGAATTGCGTAGCCATACGAAGCGGAAGTCTCACGACGACGATGTCCAGGGCGGCAATGGGATTCACGGCGAGTTCAACTGCTTTGCTGACCCAATGCAACAAAACCGGCACCAAACCGCTATAAAGTGCAAGAAAAGAAAACCATAAGAAACACGATAAGACGGGAGACTTCTGGGTACAGTCTAAAGCGGTGACAGAAACCGATTCGGACGCGGTATTTGAGGACAATAAGTCGATGATGATTTGCGAATTTCGAGAGCTTGTATTGATGTTTCGGGGTCTGCTTCTGTGATACGGTACTATATTCATACTGGCAACGACTGCATGGTCTCAGCCGCCTGTTAACCAAACGCCACAGGTTAATATTAAAAAAAAAAGCCTTTGAGCATGTCGTTATAAATTAAGACGACCACATTCAAAGACCAACGTCATGAATAGCAAACGGTGAAATTTGGCGAGAGCGAGCGTGAGTAGGTCGAGAAGAGTGACAGAGTGACATAACAACACATAACAACCACTGGTCATCCAGCAAAAAAGAAACTTACTTAAACTATTTTGCTGTGTTTTGCAACTTTCTTCTTTTTTTTGTGCTGCACCGTCTTGCCTTTTCAAAAATCGGTCCGGGTTGCGGTCCCTTTTTTTTTTCTCAGCCTGCGATGGGTTGTTGCAATTAGAGACTCTGGCGTAGGCCGGAGGACATGCTCATAGATTAGATACCGTGAAACAAATAACTGGCCGGCGATATGGGGGTAAAGATATAGTTTGAATGGGCCGTCGTCTGCCGGAAGAGCCGGAGAGGAAGATAGAAAGCAGAAAACAGCCAAAAGACAGCCAGAGGAAGCCCAAAGAGAGTAGGAGATTATAGGAAGATAGTCGTATGTCGAGCGTGTTTTAATAATACAGTGTAACGCTATTGCTGGTTGAGAAAGAACAGGACAAAAAAGGGGAAAAGGGGGAAAGAAGAGGAAAGCGAAAAGAGTGACGGCCATATTACGACCGCTTACAAGCAATGGGACGGTTGTCGTTTTCATGGAAGGAACGCGTAATGAACAACGCGATCCTGCCATTTACAGGTTGTACAAGTGAAGACGTTGCTTCTTTCTTTCCTATTTGGGAAGAAGGAATTAGAGCAATACTCGTATACCACTAGTAAGTTAAAGGACCAATATGAGTACGACGTACAGATGCTTCCCCTCGATACCAGACAAACCTTGGTCAAGTGACTGACAAGGCGGCCAACGTTTTGATATGCTGCGATATTGCTGCTGCCTGCTTATTCATGAAAGGCAATTGCTTCCAGCTGTGTCACTGATTTCTTTAATCGCTCTCTTCCAGAATTCTATGAGCTTTGCTCAGATTCTAGTCAATTTTTTTTAAAAATTGAAGCCCTGTTACTTTTGAGCTTTGAAAGCTATCGAGGCTCTCCAAAGAGAAAATTTAAAACAACATAGCCTGTTTCTTTTCTCGATCTTATATTTAAACTCCCTTGATATCCAGACATTAGACTTGGGCGATCACCATGAGAGACAGAGAAGCTACCACTGGGTGATGATGCATCTGGCCGAACTGAAGAGAAACAAGAGCAGAGCAGCCGTAGCCAAAGGACAGGCTGCCACTCCTAGAAGAACTGATGAGAAATGTAAACGAGTCTACGGCTTGTGGACCGGGCATGGAGTGTCCTGAAATGCTGCTGAAACGGACGTGGTTGTTCAAGTCACGTGACAGTTTGACATTACGAGTGACGTTACGGTTTTTTTGCGCCCCGCCATAACAGCATCGCATCTAACGTGCTCGAACTGGGGAGCTTTCATCGAAATACCACGCGATCTAACGGCTTTGATTTTTCTTTCCTTTTGGAAACTGGCAAGGCTGCCAATAAAGTAGCATCTCTGAACATGGCAAGTGTGAGTGCTCGCAGCAGTGATGGATTTACTCTGTCTTTTAAACTATTGATTTTCTTCTGCTCTTCCTTATCTTAACGTCATTGTTCGCTGTGTTGCTCACAAGTGCTTTTGGCAAAAAAACCAGCACGGCGTTCCCCGAGCCCCACGGACCAGAACTGAAGACCAGAAGCGGCAAGACGGTGAGCGGATCAAGAAATACCGAGAACTGGAGGACAGCCTTCGGAGCAGTGTACGTGGCCGAAAGGAGGAGGGGGGGAAAGAAAAGAAGAAGAAATGGGGGGAGAGGGAAGAAGAAGAAAACGGGGCGAATCCGCAGACTGACACATTTCTCCCATCTCTTCCTGTAGCACGGCTTTGGACCGGACGTCTTCCAGCTGACGACACGGCTGCTCAGGCTCAACCCCGAATACTACACGGTATGGAACGTCCGTCGGCGCTGCTTAATTTCGTCTTTTTTGTCCGGACAGCCATCTGGGCGGTCATCATTGGCGGCGTCGTCGAGTTCGCGCTTACCCGCCACCAACACGTTGTCTTCCGGCAGCTCGTTGTCGTCCTCCTCGGCCGCGACCCCGCCCAGCCAGGCTTTGACGGGGCCGACGTCGGCAGCATCTTGTTCTGATGCCCGCCAAGGGCAGACACCGACGCAGCCACAGCCACAGCCGCCAGAGTCGCATGGGGGTCACCAGCAAGCACAGCCACAGCCAGGGCTACAGCAGCAGCAGCCGACGGACGGCGAACAGCGCCAGAAGCACGACCTTGAGCTGCTCACCTTTGAGCTGCAGTTTACCGTTCCCCTGCTGCTCGAGTTCCCCAAGTGCTACTGGATCTGGAGCTACCGGCTCTGGATACTGCAGCAGGCCGTAGAGCGGCTGGATGCGCCGACGGCGCAGCGCATTTGGGAAGACGAGCTGGCCCTGGACTCCAAGATGCTGACCAAAGACCGCCGCAACTTCCACGCGTGGGGATACCGGCGGCAGGTGGTCGAGCAGCTGGAGAGCTTTGGCTGCGAGCCGGCCTTGGACACAGCCCCGACAGCCGCGATCACGACGACGAAGCCGGCGCGAAGCCTGGTCGAGGCCGAGTTTGAGTACACGACAAAAATGGTGCACATGGACCTGTCCAACTTCTCGGCGTGGCACAACCGCAGCAAGCTGATTCCGCGGCTGCTCGACGAGCGACAGGCCGACGCCCTTGCCCGCAAGAACTTTCTCGATGCAGGTATGCGTGCTGGGAGGACACGGGGGAGCAGCGGGAGGACACGAAGGGAACTGCGGTCTTGATGAGATGGGCTCTGGCCCGATTGGGCCCCTGCTCGTTTTCGCTTGCTCGTCGCTAACACCGCATCTGCAGAACTGGGCCTTGTTCGCGAGGCGCTCAACGTCGGCCCCGAAGACCAGTCGCTCTGGTTCTACCACCAGTTTCTCATGATGAACCTGACCGAATACATTGGCCGGCCCACCATCACACCGCACTTTTCCTTCCAGGAGCGCATGACCTATGCGGTGCGCGAGATCGACAACATCAAGGACCTGCTGCTGGACTACGACGACGTCAAGTGGATCTACGAGGCCCTGCTCGAGTACACCGTCGCCGTGGCCAAGATGAACGAGCGCGCGCTGACGGACGACGAAAAGGCCGACATGGCCGCCTGGCTGGCCAAGCTGCGCGAGCTCGATCCGTTGCGCGCTGGCCTGTGGGACGACATGGAGGTCGAGTACATCCGCGGCCGCCGGCCGTCCTATGCGAGGCCGCCGTGAAGCAGCGACGAGCAGCGACGAGCAGCGACGTTCAATGCTGCGAAAGTGCGAAACCGTGTCGATATATGCGTTATTATGGACTTCCACATCTTGTTGCCGTTCATCCACACCGTCTTCGGGCCTTCACAAAGCGGACCGCATGTTTCAACGCTTCAGGCCTTGGGGGCTTTTGGCAAACTGTCTGTCCTCATGAGGCAGACGAGCCTAACCCTAACCCTATCCCTAATCCCAAGACGAGAAAGACGAGAAACGAACGAGGATGGATCTCTCTTTGTACAGACTATGAAATATAAAAGGCCGAGTCAAGAGGCCAAAAGGCCAAAGCAAACCAGAGAAGACAGCAACCAAACAAAAAAACAATAGAGCCACCGAGAACACATCCAGAAGGAGAGATCTGTCGAAAAGCAAAAAGCAAAAAGAGCCACCATCCAACGCGATTCTGACCGTAGCTGCACTCACAAACGAAACAAACGAGCAATAGAAATAAACAAAGATAGTAATGGTAATAAAACACACAAGTCCTGTGATTTTTCTTCCTGTCATTGCCCAGCAGTCCCGCAACAGGGAAAAAGAAAAACGAAAAAAAAGAAACCGAAACTCGTAGGCCAACCGATAATGAGGATACTTTTCCACCTCATAGAATGCAGAAACGCAACAAGTAATGGTTATGTACATATATGAGAAAACCCATATATACGGAGAAGAAAAGGAGGAAACGAAGGAAGTGCACCGAGGCTCGACATCCAGAAAGCGAAGGTGAAAACAAAAAAGGACAGGAAGGAAAAAAAAAAAAAAGACAATTCACCTTCTCTGCTTTCCCAGAATAAAAAGGGAAAACAATCACCCTTCTTGCTTTCCCAGAAAAATAGCCTCCCTTCCCCAATCCCAAACGCAACGCTATATCGTCGAATCTCTAGAAAGACTTGAATCAAGCTCCGCCGCCCGGTGCAGAACCATCTCCGCCACCCTGTTGTTGCTGTTGTTGAGCCAGTGCTTGGTACCACATTGCCACATAAGCGGCATAACCGCCGTCTGTCGTCATTTGTTAGCAGGATGCGTGGCCACAAGAGAACAGGGGAAAAAAAGACAAAACATCAACTCACAAGGTGCGTATGGATCGGCATTTGGATCGTCGCTGCTCGCAGCCGGCCCGCCGCCTCCACTGCCTCCGCCGCCAAAGCCGCCTCTGCCTCCGCCATCGCCCCGGCCGACGCCGCCGCCGCCGCCCCGGCCCATGCCTCGACCGGCACCCGGACCGCCGCCTCCGCCACCGTAGCCTGAGTTGTTGTCGTAGTCCCGCTGGTAGTACCCGCCACGGCCACGGCCACGGCCGCCACCGGCATAGCCACCGCCGGGATAGCCGCCGCCGCTGTTCTTCTGGCGCACGGTCTCGACCTTCTCCTCAATGGCCTGCTTGGCCATCTCGATGGCTTCCTGGCTGCCAACCAGGCCGATCTCGCGCTCGTTCTCGTTGGCCGCCGGCGTCTGCGACACGTTGATCTTGCAGCCCGTCTGGCTCTGCATTTCGCGGATTGTCTCGCCGCCCTTGCCAATGATCATGCCCACTGCCTCTGCAGGAACGACAATCGAGTCTGTGATCCGCTCGCCGCCGCCGCCGCCACCGTAACCACCGCCCTCGTAACCGCCGCCGCCGCCGCCTTGTCGGTAGGGCGCTCCGCCTGGGCCGCCACCGCCGCCGGCGCCGCCAGCGCCGCCGCTGCGCGTGTCGCTGTCCACAATCTCCATAATGAGCTCCTTAGCCTGGTTTGTGGCCACGCGCGTGCCGATGAGATTGACGGGCCGCAGCCCGTTGACGCTCTTCGACTCGCTGACAATGTTGACGTGGCAGCCGCTTCGCTCCTGCAGGTCGCGAATGGTCTCGCCGCCCCGGCCAATGATCAGGCCGACCGTCCGGTCTGGCACCATGATCTGGATGCACTCTTCGCCCTCCTTGAGAGCCGTGGGCGGCATCCCGCCGCCGCCACCGCCGCCGCCGCCGCGGTCGCCGCCACGGCCCCCAGACGTCAGCCCGCTTTCTTCAATGACGTGCTGGATGGCTGCAATCGCCTGCGCACGATTGGCCGGCGGCCCTGTGATCTTGCACTGGCGCGTCTCGTCCTGCGGATTGTCGGCCGCCAGAAACTGGATCCGACATTGCGTGTCCGCTTCGATTCGACGGAGGTTCTCGCCCTGGCGACCAATGATCAGTCCCACCAAGTTGGCTTGCACCTCGATCGTCTCGAAAATGTCCTCGCCGCCACCGCCACCGCCGCCGCCACCACGAGCCGGCGACCGATACCGACCCCCGCCGTGGTTCCCACGAGGGGAGAATGAGTCACGACCATGCGCGGGCGCAAAAGACGGCCCATCGCGGTCGTATCCGCCGTCGCCATCGCCACCGCCACGATCATTTCGGTACGAACCATAGCCGTCACGATGGCTGTCGCCGCCGCGCCGCGCTGGCGGCGGCGAGCGGGACCGAGAGTCACGGTACCGCCGGGCGTCCGGAGCCGGGGCCGCCGGAGGCGGAGGCGGCGGCGCTGTCGCATACGTGATCGGACGATCGTAGGGCGTCACTCCATTCTGGGCTGCGTGCGCCTTTGCGCGCGCAATGGCTTCCTGGATGCTGACATTGCCCGTCGTCGTGGGTTGAACAGCCGCACTCAAATCCAAGCTCCCGCTAGACGTTGGTTGAGGGTATGGGTATGAGGCAGACGAGGAAGACGGCGCTCCTGTATATTTCGCTGCGCCGCCGCTGCTGCTGGAGGAAGACATGCCCGGAGGAGGGCCTGCGGGAGCTTGTGCCTGAGACGGATAGCCGGCTGCTGGCGCCGGAGGATAAGAAGGTTGCATATTTTGAGGCGGAGTCGTCGTGGACGACTTTTGCGAAGCTATTTTGTCGCCAAGATCACACATGGTCAGAACACACAGAACACACTAAACACACACAAACAACAACCAAAGGAGCACCATCCGACGCTCAGAGCTGGAGTTACGAGCATGCCAGGGACACACACGATAGTTCCAATTCAATCTTGTTCCTCATCCTAAACTCTTGCAAGCAAAAACAGATCCCTCTATTGTCAAACCAGTATCGGCCTGCGGCTCGATCGATGCACGCAGAACAAAAGCAGTAAAATCAGAAAAAAAAAAAAGAATTGCCGTTTGGCTTCGTTGATGTTAAACAAACTTACCGAGAGTCGCTAAAATGGACTCGAGATTTTTTATATCTGTCATTTCCCCCCACCCCTTTTCTGTTTGTCGGCTCTGGCTCCGATTGACTGTTTTGTCCCGTGTCACGATACTCTTCAGCAAAACGATTAACTGCTTAGAACCCCTTTACTTGCTGGCACCTCAGCAACTCAAATGGATGGATATCGCGGCCAAAAGCGCCCAGCAAGTTGGAATGGCGAGGCGGCGGTTGCATAAAGTAGCAAGATGAACACCAAGAGGGCACGAGAGCAAAACAGCAATTGCAGTTTGGGTGGTTCAATCGCACGGTCAAATTGGGATAGAGAGAGCACTTGACGGATGGCGTTTTCAATTGCAGATTCAGAACGGCTTTCTTAAATTTCTGCTCAGACAGGTGTCACCCAAAAAAAGAAAACCAACAAGGCACTATTTTCTCTCTTTTTTTTTCTTCTTTTCTTTTCTTTTTTTTTTTGCTCTCCTGTAGTTTTATCCGGTTCGAAGCACACTTTATATTTTCGAATTCTGTTACGGTTTCGCGGACAGCAAACAGAAAAGGACAGTTTTGGCCAAGAGTCCACGCGCGAGGAGATATAGGGAAGAAATTTTGCCCGTCGAGGATTTCGTCACGTCTGGCAGGCAGTCATATGTGTGTCAAAGATCTCAGCACGCAAGCTTTAGGCATCAATGAGGGTAGATATTGATATCACACAACAACAGCAAACAGACTAATTTATGTCGTCAAGCAAGAAAAGAAAAAAAAAAAGAGCGACAAAAAGAAAAAGAGAGAAAGGATGGTTTCAGAAGGAAAGACAAAGGAAAATCCAGGATTATGTTGGAACGCGATCGCCTTCGGAGCGCTGTCGTAATCGAAAACTAGACAACAGTCAAGAGATACATCTGCATCCGGGTGCTCTGAAATTTGTTCCACGGAATCGCCGACGCAGCAGACAGGCAGATAAAATATCTTTTTCGGGGGTTGTTGTTGTTTTCGTCAAAGAAAAAAAAAAAAAAAAAGGAAGGCAGGTGACAAAATTATATACAAAATTTACAGGCTAATCTCTTTCCGGAGAAGATCATGTGACTGTTTGATCACATGACTGTGGGAATGTCTGACAGAGGTACAAAATACCTTGGTACAACCTATTTTTTTTGAAGCTCTGAAAATATACTCGATATCAAACACGCTGCCCAGATGGCTTCGCTCGACCAAGACGAGCGCTTTCTCAAGCTTTTAGCATGGTCTCGGTCTCAAGGCGGCCTGATTCATGAAGCCATTGAAATTTACCGTGATGACGTGACACAAGTGTCGTTGCGCGTGAGGCAGTCTGAGGCGGCGCATCAAGGCAGCAACGTAAGCCAGGAAAGACGGCAAGACGCGTCTTTGGGGACGACCACGCCAAGGAGCGGGTTGCAGAGCGATGCATCCAGTGCTGCCACACATAAGCGAAAAACGAAAAGCGCGGTGGCTGCGGGCGACACCGTTGTAGTGTGTCCGCTGTCGACATCGCTCTCATATTTGAATGCGCTCCTGGATGGAGGCAGGCTGTTCCCGACTTGTGGTGGTGGCGGTGGTGGCGATGGCGATGATGGCGATGGGGACGCCGGTGTGGTCAAGGAGACCCAGGATGCAGCGCGGTTTCCGCCAGCCTTTGTCAGGGATGCTCCGCCACATGTGGTCGGCCGGTTTTTTCTCATGCAGCAGTATCTGCTGGGCACGGCTTCGTTTTGGCACCCGTACATTGCCACGCTGCCGCAGCCTGACGACGCAGACGCATGGAGCCTGCCAGCCTTTTGGCGCCACGACAGCAGTTCGGGCGCGGATGGCCTGCTGGCTGGGACGAATGCCGGCGTGGCGGCAGCCGAGATGCGCGCCCTCGCGGCGTCCGAGTTCGAGCAGGCGCACAGGATGCTGGAGCGGCTGGAACAGCCGGCAAACTGGCGCGACTACACCCAGCAGCTCTACCGCTGGGCGTTTTGCATTTTCACAAGCCGCAGCTTCCGGCCGTCTCTGCTTCTGCCGGATGACCAGGTTGCCATGATGAAGACGGAAGGGCCAACTGGGGGCGATGATGAGAGTCGTGAGAGTCGTGCGAATTGTGCGAATTGTGCGACGCCGACCTCCTCCACAGCAGCCCTGCCGAGGCTGCCGGCCGGCTGCCAAATAGACGATTTCTCCATGCTGCTGCCCGTGCTCGACCTTGCCAACCACGATCCGACGGCGCAGGTCGCCTGGGATTGCCTTGTTGGTGGCAATACGGCAGAGCCGGCGCAGGCCGGGTCGTCGGCGACGGCTGGCGTTGCCTTCCGCGTGCTGCAAGACTACGGGCCGGGCTGCCAGGTGCTCAACAACTACGGCATGAAAACAAACAGCGCGCTTCTGCTGGGCTATGGCTTTGTGCTGCCGCCGACCGAGGCTCTGCACAACGACTATGTTCACATGCAGCAGAAGAAGAAGACGCCGCGGCCGCAAGTCGGCCAGGCCGCCGCGGCTTCGTCTGCGACGACGGCGACTGCAGCTCCAGAGGATTTTCTTCTGTCGCTGAGGCCCATGGACGATCCAAGCTCGGTGGTGGGCCATGCACGGCAATGGCGGCAGCGGCGGCGACCTCTGATTGCTGGAGGACCGAGCCCTCCAGCGGCCATCCTCCCAGAGTTCGCCCTGTTTGAAGACAGCCTGCTGTGGTTCCTATGCACACAGCTGTGGACATCAGAGCACCGGCGGGCGCTGGATCTCGACGGCGTGGAGGATGTTGACATGCTTCCGGTGGATCGGCGGGCGGCCATTCTGGAGCGCATATTTGCCGCCGCCGCTGCTGTGGACGAGACACAAGGCGCCCAGGCGCCAGAGAGGAGCGAGTTCGAACAGCTTGTCGAGACAGTTCGCGAGATCCTCTTCTCCAAAGTGGCCACGGACCTGGAGCGATTTATGAATGCGGATATCGAATGTGACAGTGACGATGATGACGACAACGACGACGACGACGTCAACAACAACAACAACAACGGCACGAGGAAGCAGCGACACTTGGCAATGGCATACCGTAAGCAGTGCAGAGAAGTTTTATTGAATGCGCTGAAAATGCTCGACCCAGAGGCAGAAGTAATGGTTCTGGAGTGAGCATCAAAAAGTGTTCTTTTAGGCTATATGACTATTATCACGATAGCTTTTATTCAGGGCTCCGGTAGCAGATATACTGTCCAATGCTGATTTTCAACATGGATGAGTGGCCTGTTTCAAAGCTATCAAGCAGACCTTTCCACCTTTAGTCCGCTGACATATCTGTCTCTTGCCATGCCTCCGTCTATTTCTTCTCCGCCTCTTCCTTTCCGTCCCCGTCATACGGACTCGGCTTGTTGTCCGCAGCCCATTTCTTCACCGCCGGGTGGCCCATCACCGGCGGGACGTAGCCATTGATCTTCCACAAGGTCGGCGGACTCTCGGCCACGTGGTACTCCCAGTCGTAGCCCTTCGCCGCCACATGCGGCTTCAGCACGCTATCCACGCTGGTGACAATTTGCTGGTGCGCAGCCAGGCTTCCCATCGACTGGAAGGCCAGGTGGTGGATGACCAAGCGGATAAAGTTGGTTGCAGGCGCACCGCCGATGAAGTTGTGCTGCAAGTCCAGGGGATGAAACTGGACGACCACATAAAAGGCAGGGAGGCCAAGGCTGGTGTAGAGCTTGGTGATGTCGCTGGCGAGAGCCTGTTTGGCATCGTCGCTCTCAAACGCCGTGGGCGGGTGGAAGAACTGCCAGAGAGGCATTGTGGAGAGGGCGAGAGCCGTCAATAATAAGACAAGTATTGTAACAAATAAAAGCAAATGCGTAAGAGAACCTTCAAAGCAGGGTGACTGACACGGCGACGGAAAAGAAAAGGAACGAGGATATGAAGGCAGATGCAAGGCTCTTCTTATATGATTTGGTTAATCGGGCCTGTTCACTAATAAATTTATTATTGGTATATTGACCATAAGCTATACCTTATTTGGTTCGTAATCCCTAAAACATGTGCAATACGGAGTACAAAGTCACCTCTGAGTACTTCACTCAAAAATGAGTACGACGTATACCAACCAGCCAGGCAGCCAGCTAACACTGTGACGAGTCCTAACGCCTTCTGCCTTCAACTCCAACACACGTCCGTGACAAAAAGGGACCTTTACTATCGTGCCCTGGCCGTCTCTCAGAGACTTGCGGGAAATGTTGTTCCAATGGATTCTGTTGCAACCGGAGTATTACTGTAGCTTTACAAGTATATTGGGCCGTTATAGTTGGAAGGTGCGATCAAATCAAAAGCCGTGACGAGTGTGGTGATCGATCTGATTGGACACACCCAACAAACGAGCCTGAGCGAGATAAATGAGTAAAGTTCACTAATCGTAAAAACCAATCAGTCCGACTCCTACTATGCCACACTAAAATTCATCCGCACCCCTAAAAGAGGCAAGAAACCGATTTCAACTAAAAGCTTCCTGGCTTCTCGGGCATGGGCTGAATCTGGCAGAACAGCATTCCAGCTGCCTGCTGCTGTTTGGCCGGACTAGGCATACGGAAGAGATGGAAATCGATGTACCTTTTTAGGCTCCGCGTGGTCATCCCCGCTGTCATCCGTCGATTGTATTACTCCGTATTACAGGATTATGAATCCAGAGTTGTATTCCTCCGTATTACAAGATTATGAATCCAGAGTTTCAAAGACAAACGGCAATAAAATCAACGATCAAGACACCACTGTGAGCTCAACGAGAGACACGCGGATCATGATTGACGTATTATTGTAGATGGCTCGCTCGCTCGCTCGCTCGCACTTGGGGCAATCAAAAGAGAAGCAAAATGGCCGCTATATTCGTAGGGCTGGGCAGCTTGTGTATAGTCACGAAGAGCCGATCGGACGGAGACAAACCACCCAACTGGGCAGATCCAAAACGAGAAGACGCACCCTCAAGAATTTGGGGACTTGCCACAGAAAATCAAAAGCACGTGCCTGGTAACGTGAGATGTAAAAGAGTGTTGAGGTTGCACAAGTGGACATGAAGTGAATATATACATGTGAACAAACGCTCTGCAAGAAAAGACAAACGAGACGAAATTCAAACAGCAGGGAAAAAATAAAAACGAAGAACGAAAAAATAAAAGGAAAATGGAAGTGACTCTGCAAACCCACAATTCATTCACAAATGTTTGCGATAGGCCCTATATAAAGGCAACGCTCATTTCTTCTCGCTCAGCAGCAAAGATGTTCTGCTTTTTTACCAAAACATCATGCTCTGCCTTTGAAGGGCACTTTTGTTCCACGTCCACTCAACATCATCATCATTATCCCACGACCGGACGTCAACACACTCACCTTCGAAGGTTGTCAAGCTCTTACAGGCTCTTCAGAGACAAGGAGCTCTGGTCCCGTTGCAGCAAGACGCAGTCTTCGACCCCTTCCATCTCATGGCCCGCAGGCAGCTCGCCGCCTGGGCAGAGCCCGTTGTCTCACGCCGCCAAAACCTTCTCGGAGACTTTGTCGGACGAGAGCTGTGTGCCATCCATGGCGAATCCTTGCTGATGCACTGTCTCGCCGATGCAAAGGTGGACTTCCAAGGTATGCCGACGCTTGTTTCGTTCCTCACCCCCCCTTTTTTTTGTTTGTAGCAGCAGCAGACCTGACTGTTCAGACGGGTTCCAACTTTTGCATGGCATCCACGCCTTTGAGTTGTTTCTTAAAAGGCTGCAAGACAGGGGATGCCTCTTTCACATTCTCTGGTTTGCCAACCACGACAGTTTGTTGCTGCCACCGACCAGCAGCGAAGAGCATTACAAAGACAAAGATCCGCAGGACACGCCCACTGCTGGCGATGACAACAACCTTGAAAACCACCACATCCAGGCCACGGCATTCAGCAAGCTGCGACTGTTCCGTACTGTGCTCATGCAGCACTTGGAGCGCTATGCCCGTGAATCGTCTCGCGAGGATCCATTCTGCTTCCGGTTTGAGTCTATGCAGTGCACCGATTTCCAAAATTACCTGTCCGGTCATGCCATCCGGCTTTTTATGGTCTCCGACGGCCGCGCAGCTGGCTCGTGCGAGCAGAAGGACAAACATGGCTGCGGATCCTCTTCCATTGTCCAAAACGACGACCTGCTGACGTTCAAGAGCATCATATCCTGGTTGGTGGCGAAGGGCTACAATGTGGCTCTTTTAAATGACATGGAGTTTCTAACTTCTGAGGTTAGTAGTTAGCATTTGACAACAGTACCGTTTGCCTCCATGTTGTCTGCCCTTTGTGCAATCAGTTGATCCACACTCTAACACTTACAGATCCGAGCAACCCTCTTTTCAGCTACCGCACAAATGCCCTTGAGACCCATTCCTTTGCCCTCAATGAAACTGAGCTTGGCATCTGACTTGCCCATCAGCGAGCTCGAGATTGTCCACAAGCTGCGCCATTATGCAGCACAAGACAAAAAGAAGACCGCACTGTCGATTCGCGAAATCACCAATATCATGGCTCTGGCAGCGATTCTCAAAACGGACTCGTCTCCGGAGATGCAACGACGTGCAGCCGCCTTCGTGGTCCACCACTGCCTTTTGAAGTACCTGGCCCTGGCGGACCGTCCCGTTCCCAAATCTGTCTATAATGCCGGGTCCTCTCTCGGCAGCAAAAGTAGCCTGGCTCGCCTGCACTGTCACTTCATCAATCTTTACTGCGAAGCAGCTACTCTTGCGCTAGAAAGTTCCTCGTCTCAGAACAGCAACGACGGGGCATATGACGAGGATAGAGTCTGGGATGCCTATGATCTCGTGGACGGACGTCTGTTCTTTGCCGTCTATGACCGTTTGGAGACATCTAACTTCCCGGCGTCGTTTGTCACACAATGCCACCAGTTGGCTGAAGTCATGTCTAGTGTCTGTGATGTTAATGTGGGGAAGTATTTGCCGCCCGAGGGCCACCACTCTCTGACGTCTGAACACGGCACAAAGGAGCCACCAACGTCTGCCGATGAGCTGTATCCGCCAACCAGCGATCTTCTTCCGTTTTGCCATCCAGACTTTGACATCTTTTTAAAAGACGTGGCCGTTGCAACCGCAGACGATGTTCCAGCAGAGACTGATACTGCAGCTCGGCAACGCAGTCGGATGATGCAAGCGTCTCCGTCCAAGGTGTTTTTGGATAGCACCCACTGGCACAGCTCTAAACCGCTCTTTCCAGCAGTCCCATCTAACCGCGGACGCAGCCAAGAAGCCAGGTGGAAGAATATGCAGCTGCGCCGCAGAAATCAATGCTCCATGAGGGATATGATTATCTATGCTGCCAGCTTGAGCAACGCCACAGGAAATATGCTGGAACCGGAGACCATTGTTGTTGCTGCCGCCGAGCCAGCCTCTTCTGTTCGTGCCACCACAAAAAGCATCAACACGACTCCTGGTAATCAGCTGACTTCCAAAACCGAAAGTAACCGGAAGAGTGGTAACAACAAAGCCGGGACTGTTATCATGCCGCTCATGCGACAGCGCCCCTCCAAAAAGCTACTGAAGCAACATCAACAGCAGCCACAATATCGACAACAGCATCGACAGCAGCAGAAGCAGCCCGGGCTTCCCTTGGGGCTTTTCGAAATCAGTTCTCCTCGGAGAGGAGCATACGCAGAACTTCAGATGGGCGACAGCCTTCTGAAGAGGTACTTGTCTGGTATCAGGTTTTTCAAACGACTGTCGCAGGTCGAGAGAGAAGCAGTCGGGCCAGATGTTCTGTTGCATGTGTGCAATGTCTTGGGACAGGTTTTGACCATGGACAATCCGGGGCTGCTTCTTGATATTTGTGAGTCTTAAGCGCTTTTTAGACTTACCATGTTCTTGTGACTTTTCTGAGACCAAAAAGCCTGAACCGACGGCATTCTGCGACGGCATTCTGAGAATGCGCCTTCTAACGTTTCTTAACTTCCTAGATCCAGATCTTGTGGCTCTTATCTGGCTACATCTCCAGGAACTGGCCAAATTGCCTCTGTCAGAAGAGTGTAGGCAAAGCGCAGAAAAGATTGCAAAAGCACTGGGTTTCGGCTTTGAAACGAAAGTGTTGACCAAGGCCAAATTTCTGGCTGCTTGGACTCCTCAACCCCAGCCACTGCTCATGTCTGGCCACGAAAATACCACCTGGCTCACCAAGCTTGAGAAAATGCCGTGTCTATTGCCCATTGCTCCGGATAAACCATACCTCTTTCAGCTGAAGTACTGTGGCCCGTATCTCGAGAGGGGATTTGACTCGCAGCCCGATCCACGCGTCAGCCACTTTCACCCAGATGCCTGGCAGCGCAGAGTGCTCGACTGCATTGACCAGCATCAGAGTCTCTTTGTTGTTGCGCCCACTTCGGCAGGAAAGACGTTTATTTCGTTCTACGCTATGAAGAAGGTTCTGCGCGAAAGTGACGACGGTGTGCTTGTCTATGTGGCGCCGACGAAGGCCCTCGTCAACCAGGTGGCCTCGGAGATCCAGGCACGCTTCTCCAAGTCGTATGCCAGCCACAGTAATAGCAAGTCCGTCTGGGCAATCAGGACACGCGACTACCAGATCAACAATCCGACGAGCTGCCAGATTCTAGTGACTGTGCCAGCAATATTGCAGGTCTTGCTCATGTCACCTACCAACAGCAAGAGTAAGACCAGTAAGACCGGAAATGTAGGCAGCAGCACCGACAATAGCACAGACAGCATGATTAGAAGGAAACCCACATGGCCTGAGCGGCTGAGGTGGATAATTTTTGACGAGGTGCACACCATCGGCCGGTCCGGCAGAGAAGGTATCATATGGGAGCAGCTCCTGCTCATGGCGCCTTGCCCTATGATTGCGCTGTCGGCCACTGTTGGTAACCGCCAGGCTTTCACGGACTGGCTGGCCAGCTGCGAGAAATCCAAGGGGCGCTCTCTAGAGGTGATTGTCCATTCGTCACGTTACTCTGACCTGCGTCACTATTTCTGGACACCCTCCGAAGATTCTTTTGAGTTTAAAGGATTTGAACTGATAACCGCACGCTGGCCCGTCCCCGGTCTCGGAGCTGACGGACGCAACAAAAACTCGCCTTTCACCTTTATTCACCCCGTGACCAGTCTGGTTGATCGGTAAGTATGCAATGTTTTCGATTCTGAATGATGCCGTCCGGGAGTTTGACGGATGGTCTTTCTTGAAAATGAGATTTAACATATTCTCAGAAGCAGAGATACCCTCGATGACATTCCCTTCGAGCCACGCGACTGTCTAGCCCTGTGGCAGAGCATGAATCGACACCAAACTGAAAATTATCCTCTTAATCCCAGCCTAGACCCTGACGTGTTCTTCGGGGTTATCGTTTGCAAATCCGACGTGGCTATGTGGGAACAAGGCCTGAAGGGTGTGCTGCTCCATTGGCTGAGAGATCGCGGGTCGCCATTTCTAGCCGTCCAGGAGGAACTCAGTCGCACCTTTGACATGGCAGTGTCCACAGCTAGATACGGCACAGATCTAACCCTCAGACTGCTAGCAGATCTGCGGAAACGGGACGCCTTGCCCGCCCTTGTCTTCCTGTACGACAGGCAGCTATGCATGCAAACTATAAAGCAAGTAGTGGACCAACTTGCGATCGCTGAACAGAACTGGAAGAGCACAAGTTCACAGTGGGCCAAGAAAGTGGAAAGGGCCAAGGTGTGCAGTAAAGTCAGGGAAAAATCACGGAAAGAAGCACAAAGTAAGATTGCATCCAAGAAGCGGAATTTTCGTAATGTTGACGGTATGTTGGAACTGGACAGCATCCAAGAATTTGTGAACCACGAAAAGTGGAACATGAAAGGGTTTGACGCAGATGCGCCTCTGAAGCAGTTCAGTCTGGCGAACCATGCCAACTTGCCACTGGCAGAACTGGACCAGTACATTGCGAGACTGAACCATATCAGGCTGGACAAGTATATCATTGACGGTCTTCGGCGAGGAATTGGTGTCCACCATTCGGGCATGAACAAGAAGTATCGACAGCTGTAAGATAAATATCTCTCTTTCTTAGGATTTCTACCCTCGCGTTTTGCTGACTGTCAATGTTCAACATCAGCGTGGAGGTGCTTTTTCGGAGAGGATACCTCACGGTCGTGATAGCCACCGGTACCCTAGCTCTTGGTATTAACATGCCGTGCAAAACCGTTGTGTTTTCCGGCGACTCTTTGCATTTGGACGCGCTCAACTACCGCCAAAGCTCTGGTCGTGCGGGTCGACGGGGTTTTGACAGCTTGGGAAATGTGGTCTTTTACGACTTTACTCCGCGGCGTGCGCTGCAAGTCATGTCGTCGCGTCTACCGGATCTCCGAAGCCACTTTTCCATATCGACATCTCTGGTTTTGAGAACGCTGACACTGCTACACTTGACCAATCGCTGTTCATTTGCGCAGGATTGTGTGCGTTCCCTCTTTTTGCAAACACGCCTGCACCTCGGCGGCCCCGCGGGAGAGGCAGCCATCCGCCATCACATCCGCTTCTCGATCGAGTATCTCCGGCGCCATGGGTTGCTCTCGTCAATTGGCGCGCCTCTCAACTTGGCCGGCCTTCTAGGCCACCTTGACTTTGCTGAGAGTGCCGCATTTGCATTGCACTCGCTGCTCCGGGCCGGCTACTTCCACAGGCTATGTGCTGACTTGGAGCGAAATGAAACCGGTGTCCTCAATGACATGATGTTGGTGCTCGCGCACATTTTTGGGCGGCGCCCGTGCCGGCGCTATCAAGACGCTGCGTGGCTCGAGCAGACAGTGCGCCGGTCGTCGTCGGTAGTGCTGCTGCCGAAGCTGCCCCGCCAGGCCGAGGTCATCTTAATGGCCCACAATGCATTTACTCTGTCCATATTTCGCTCATATGTGCAGAACTATATTCGCCAGCACCTCGCTGGCCAACCGGACGACACTCTGCCGTTCACATCGGAGAGAGTTGTTTCTCAACAGCAGTTGAAAGAGAATAATGCGACCTCAGAAGACTCCACCCCAAACTCACCCCCACCGGACTTGTCGACTTGCCTCTTCGGAAGTGCCCGCCGCTCTCGGATTGAGCTGCGATCGCCATTTGCAGCTCTGTCGGGGCTCACGGACGAGTTCGGCTCGGTTCATGAACTGTGCTCGACGGTTCGTGCTGGGGTGTTCCTCGAGGAATCTTGTGTGCCGTACCTAAAAGTCTATCCTGTGGACACGGACGACGTGCCCTGGAATGCGTACCTATATGACTTTTTCCAGCATGGCGACATAAGCGCGCTCGTCAAGGGAAACGGCATCAAGGAGGGAGACGCCAGGTATCTTCTTCATAACTTCTCACTCATCCTAGCCACTGTTATAACAAACCTAGAGGCTTTTTTGGGCTCGTCGGCCACGACGGAAGAAAATGATTTTGATCTAGATGACTGGCAAGAAGAGCGAAAAGACGAGGACCCTGACATTTTCGATGATGGTGGCAGCGATATCTGCACCGGCGATGATGTCAGAGAGGAGAGAAGAAATAGGAAGGCCAAAAGCCGCCAAACAAGATGCGCGAAGAAGGTGATGCTAAGAGGAGGCCAGATTAGCCATAGCATGCGACACAGCCCCACAAAGTGTAGAGCAAAGAAGATGGATGTGATTCCTGACTGCTGGGAGGACGATGACATGGAAGAGGGTGGTGAGAAGCATGAAGAAAGCAACAGCAGCAGAAACGGCAACGGCGGCGTCAGCGGCAGTGATGACAAACTGAGAGAAACCGCATCGACGTTCGCGTCTTCCGATCTCGACTGGCTTTCTTCTGTGCAACAGACCTCTATTTCAATGTCCTCCATCACGGCGGATACCACAGCCAATTCCAGTATGCCGGCATGGGATGGTGTTAGCGAGGAAGGCTTGGAAAGCGTTCTTTTGGCTCTTCAAAAACTAAAACAACAGTTTGATGCAAAGTTTCGGAAGATCTGGACGTGATTGTGAGGTGTTAGTGTAACGGATTTGGGCAATTTGCAGGATTTGGGGTGGGAATGAACAAGGCAATTGGAGAAAAAACAAACAAACAAAAAAATCAAAATTAGAAACAGAATAAAATTGTGCTCCTTTTTTTTTGGTCTTCTTTGTTCGTTGTCTAATTCCTGGTCGTTCTTGCCCTTTACCACCCATACCCAGAACGCTCCTTCCTCGCCTTTCGCTCTTGCCTTGCCGACATATAAATACTCGCCCATCGCACACCCCTTGATGTCTTCCAACGCAGTTGGACATCCTGCATTGTTCACATATTGCGAACGAGCTTGAGAACACCTAACCGAACAGCTGTTTGGATGGGATTGGGGATGAACACGGGACAGCCAAAGTGCCACTGCCCGACAACCTGAACTTCTCCTTATCAGTCCACAGTGAGCAGCTGGGTAACGGCAAGTGACTGACCACATGTCGATGCGAATGCGAGACCCTGGAGATCCCAGATCATGCTTTCATGAATCTACAAGCGACATTCAAGACATGCTTGTACTCATCCAGACTTATCTGGCATGGGCACTACTGCTTTGTCACGCCGTCAACTGCGACAACCTGTCCCTGGTACAAGACACACACACCTTGCTCGGCCCGATGCACTACAGGAGGCGGCTGCGACTTCACCTACGCCAAGGCCAAAACCAATAAAGTGAACCCACGTGCTGGGCTGCCTAAATGCTTTGATTTTGATACCAGGCATCATCTTCTTGAAATGCCTGTCAACGCCCCATTTGTGAACGTGCGACGTTGTGACCAAAGATAAACCACGA
Source organism: Raffaelea deltoideospora (assembly GCA_019925385.1). Lineage (NCBI taxonomy): Eukaryota > Fungi > Ascomycota > Sordariomycetes > Ophiostomatales > Ophiostomataceae > Raffaelea > Raffaelea deltoideospora. The sequence continues at coordinate 410,356 of JADHKP010000001.1, forward strand.
GTCGTCCATCTCGACTAGATTTATGAATGCAGGTTCTGGGTTTAGCAGCAATCCTACGTTGTTATTGAAGAACACAGCTGCTACTACAAGCCATGGACGGAACAGCTTCCCCTCTTCTTTTTTTTACCCTCTTGATATGGAAACCACTGCTCGGTACAGGGCATAGGCTGGTTGGACAATTCGATATTGAAACACAAATCCAATGGGACAGTGTACTTCCCGAGGGGAAAGTGGTTGGAAGATAAGTAATTGCCCATCAGGTTCTGTTCAGGGTCTATGGCACTAATCACGGGAACGGTCGAATACTCTGTTCATGATTTTAATATCTGCACCTTTATCACATACCTTAATTGGTTATCCGGATTTTTGGGTGAACAGGCAGACTGGCCTGCTGGCAAAAGCGGCACAACAAAGCTCCATCAACTTTGTACGTCAAAAGTCACTGCATTTCGTATTTGTCGATGCCAGGTGACGCGGCCGCCGAATCGCGGTCATTTTGTGTCTCATAACCCAAGGCATCAGAGGTTTATTCGGAAAGAGAACGGGGCTGATGTAATAGCAGTCAGACGGAGGTACAGAAATGCACACCGTCAGCCACGATGGTAATAATACGGCCTTCTCCGCCCGTCAGCCAGCCTTGTGACGGGGGTGAGTGGCGACTGCATGGCCGAAAACGACCACAATTCGACCTGGCCCAGGAGGGGAAGTAAGAGCTCTAACAATCCCTTGTGTCTCGTTGTTCTCGCTCTCGTCGTTGCCTTTCGCTGCACTCGAGCGAAAGATTTAAAAATGAATTGTTGCTCTCGTCGTTGGCCTCTATTCTGTTGATAATAGGGAGGAAGCAGTTGGACCCCACGCTCTTTCCCTCGCGCAATACTGCACAATCATGCCCCGCAATGCAACAATATCCCATCATATACGAGTACGAGTATGGATACGAACAAGGAAGGAGGGGTGGCATTGAGGAATACCCAAACGGGAAAGCAGTGAGACCAGCTGGCAAGGGCGACCGAAATACGAGTTTAGGACCAAAACGGCCAGCTGGCAGCGCGGGCGAACCTGCCAACCAGCTAGCTGCTGTCGTTGCCTTGGCTCACCCCTGCGGCCTCGTACGAAAAAGAACGTAATCAGGGTCCGTATGCGGTAGAGCAGTGCGAAATCATAAAAAAGGGCTCCGTCTTTGACGTGCATTGCATGCATGCATGCTTGATCGCCAGCAATGCGTGTTTCCCTCCGATCTTGTCGTGCCTCGCCTTTTTCTGTGTTCTGTTGTCTTCCTTTCTCTTCTGTTCCCATTATACCAATGTATCCTTAGATGAAATACTAAAGATCTGGTTCTTCCGTCTTTTTTTCTGGCTGGCAGGCGTGTCCGAAACAGCGTATTAATTATGATTGGCCACCTAGTGCGTCCAGGTATTTATGTCTCTTTGTCTGACGAGAGGTCTCCCGATTTGGCAATCGACCCGCACCCAACTTCCTCCGCTAGGCTCATCGGGTTTCCGTTCAGCGCCGAACAATAATACGAAAAAAAGAACAACAAAGCTGTGCAGCCCGGGCTTTTTTAGGACTTTCTCAAAGCAGCTGAAGGCTGGGGCCATCTTTGAGCCTGCTTGTCAACTTTTTTTGCCACAAGACTGGGCCTCGATGACTCGTATCCATACATCTACAAGGTATTTACTCCGTATTCCGCCATAAGCTGACAGAAACGTTATTTCGCTCCTGCTCTCGTATTTCAGAAAATACCTGCTTTTCGTTTCGCATCTCGATCCCCATTTCTCTATTTCTCGTTTCCCGAATCGCGATTTCCTGCCCCTGTTCTGTTCTCTTCCATTCCCTCTGTTTTCTTTTTCTTTTCTTTCCCGCCCCCTTTTCTTTTCTTTTCTTTTCTTTTCTTTACTTGTTTTGGACTACATCTAGCTTCGTACACGTGGTGATACATATAATACGACCACATGCCACTTTGACCCCGGCATTTGCTGACAGCTACATCGTATTGCTGTTGTTCGATACATCATCCCTTTTCGCCATCGCTCACGACCAAAAAGGCCGTTAAACTTGCAAAACCGTGATATCATTGTGCATTTTAGAACAACCACCCCACGATAACAGGCCGGCATCTTTGCCACCTCCGGTGACCTGGCTCTGCTGTCGCGCATTTGAAAGCCCGGCAACTCTGCGGTCAAAAAAAAAGTTAAAAAGGGTGCCCTTCCCGGCTGGCTGGAAAAAGAAAGTCCGTCGCGGTAATAATCTACTTTGACAGCACCTGCCAAAGCAACAAAAAATACATGTGATTCATCGGCTTCTCGAACAGTCAGCAGCTGCCTGTTCGGACTCCAGCCAATAACTACCCCGCATTGCCCAAGCAGGAAGCACAGTTGGTGGAGTCGATAGCTGCTTGTACACACGGGAAAGGCGAGAACAGCCTTAGCAAAGGACCAAAGTACAGCAAGACAGCACAAAGCAACAACCAAAGTACAGCAAAAGAGCACAAAGCAGCAAATAAAGCGCAACACATCACAACAAAGCACACAAAGCACAACACGCCACACGCCATTCACTACGGCGCATTATTGTCACTAGCTCTGGCTGCCAGCCGCTAGAAGATTGCCTGTTTGGCCCACCCAGCTCGCCCAAAGGACTGGCCTGGCCGGGCCTCACCACCCAAGGCTTAGGCTCATTATATTATTATTACTCCATAATTTACTTTACGCCACCCAAGGCCTCCTTGTGTCAGATCAGACTCGTGTTTACATTCTCCAGCGTCAGCCCCGGGTTGGCCTCTCTTGTCTTTGTCGTCCTGCATCCTTTTTCTTTTTCTCTTTCTCTGGCCATTTCAGGTTTTTGAGGGCTTTCGTCTGTTTGTTCTTCCTTTCTTACTTTTTTTGACCTTTTCTTTTTGCACGTTTTCTTTTTGGTATCCAGGCGGCTTTTCAGCAAAAAGACACACATTAGCAGGCTGCTCTTTATATATTGTACCGATCTCTTTTGCTCGCCACTTTCGATTCTTTTTTTCTGCAGTCACCCTTATATTATCGCCACAATGTGCCAGTCTACACAAACGTGCGGCTGCGAACATCACGACGTCGGCAGCGGGCGAGGATCACACCCAAAGCAAGAAGCGATGCTTCGAGACTCGGCCAGCCGGCAGCGGCACGCCGCTAACAATGCCAGCAGCAGCAGCAGCAGCAGCAGTTCATCGCAGCCGTCATCGTCGGCTTTGGACACCCCGACCTGGGTTGCTGTCACCATGATCGAAGACGACGACCTCACATTCGGCGGCAAGCCGCTCAGCATGTGGTACGAAGAAGACCGACGTTACAGCATGGGCGACGACTCGGCTCTGTCGCCTGGGAGCTCCGTCGAGGATGATGAGGAGCTTCGCCGAGGTCGGCGACGGGTAGGTTTTTCTTCTCTTTCTTCTTTTCTTCGTGTGTGTGTGCTTTGGTTTGCCAGACAGCTGACACCCCCCCCAGGACCGTCCACAATACACGCAGCCTGTCCGGAAGCACCACAAAAAGTCCGGCAGCACAGGAAAGCAGCAGCAATGAACGGTTGAAGCATGCACCGGGAATCTCTCGTTTCGCCAGCGAGCGATAACGTACGATGCACACACATAACAACACACTCGGCAACAACCGTCTTTGACGCTGTTTGCAGCGTTTTGTTTTTACCTACCAGTCCGGGCTTCGGCACACCTTTTGCAACGGTGTTTTCTGCATGGAGGAGCAAATGCCTGTCGAACGAGCCCGTCGCGTGGGCAGAGCTGCACCCACGGGCTGCGAGCATTTGAGGTCGAAATAAGGCAAATTTCCAGCTGCCTAAGAGGCCAATACTACCCAACTGAGCGTCCTGCTTTTGAATGAGCCGCGCGGCGCCCTGCTTCGGGGGGCGTAGGCTGCATCATGCATGTGCTTATGCAGGAGGGATTAGTATTACACCTCAAACAAAGAAAAGGCGAAATTTTTTAAAAAAGAAAAAAAAGAAAAGGAAAAAAACAGCGAGTGACACGCCAACACGACCCCGAGAGCTATGGAATACGAATCACACCACATCTGTTAGGAACAGGCTTTACGGATTACCAGTCTCTCGTCAAATCACCATATCATTGGCTGAACAAATTATGGATGACGAACTTTTGTTTTTTATCGCGACTTTTTTTATTTTTTTTCCCTTCTTTGTGGCGCTGCCCTGTTGTGCCCAAAAAAAGGTCTTTTTTTCCCTCCCCCTTTGGGCTTCACCGCGCTCCGCCTGCCGTTGTTCTGTCCATTGCGCGTCAGCCAGCTGGGTTCTGATGACGTGGGGGCTTTGGGCTACTTGCTTGGTAGGACTCTCTTGTCCTGCCAGGTGTTCAACTTTTCTTCTTGGTATTATTGGACCATTGGACCATTGGGCCTTTGAGGCATTGGGCCACACTAGTGGTGTGGCTGATCGCGACGCTTTTTGCCATTTTTATAAACGGGAGTTTTTTGCGTTCTTGTTTTATCAGCCCCCTTTTGCTTTCGCGGTGTTCTTTCTTGCTTTTTGAGTTGAGCGACTTCTAAACTGGGTTATATTACAACTGGCATATCATACACATTGGCTGCTATCGCACTTTTTGGGGTTCTATTTTTTTTTTCTTCTCGCGCTGCTTTATCATTTTAACGACAATGCCACATGGCTGAACACACAGACAGCCAAATCTACAGGCAATGTCTTTATACCCCGTGCAATAGGCACTGCATATCTGGAATACATTTTTTTGGTTGATATAATTGATATTGATGTTTTTCTTTGCAACGTGACGCCGTAAATTCGCTCAACAAGACACACGGACAAAATTCCCGGCTTAGTTAAGATGATTGCGCATTCACAGTTTGCTGCAATAAGGCATATTCTTCCAGACTAACACAACACTACTACTCGTACTGTCGTCGAGCCATCTCTCCCTCTCTCCCTCTCTTTCTCCCTCTCGTCCTCCACTCAACACGTAAACACGGGCGGCCCTGCGGGCTGGTACGCCTTGCCGTTGCTAGAGTAGATGTTGACCATGAGGCCCGGGTCCGTGGGCTTGTAGGCGCCGGGGAAGGACACCAGCTGCGACGGCGTCTTGGCGCCGGAGCCGCCCGTCACCGTGACCTGCGCACACGAGATGTAGAACTGGGCGCCGTTGGGCTTGGAGGCGCCGTGCAGGGCCACGTGCTCAATGCGGAAGAGGTAGTCACCGCTGGCAATGCACGACGGGATCCGGATGCTGATGCTGCCCTTGTCTGTTGGGCAGGGGTCGGTTGTTAGAGCTGTTGTATATAAAAGGTAGAGAACATAAAACAACAAAAAAAAAAAAAAACAAGAGGGACGAAGAAACCTACTCTCTGACGGCCATGTCATGGAGCTGCCGGAAATGCCCGGCATGTCCTGGTAGACCTTGAACCAGACAGCGCCCGAGCCGTCCCAGGAGGACAGCGTCTGGCCCGCAGGCACCTTGGCCATGTAGGCCGACACCGGGCCCGGGTGGAAGATGTTGGGATTGGCGGCCCAGGTGACGGTGCCGCCGGCGGCAATGGTGGAGGTGCCCGTCGACCCGCCGCCGCCGGGCGCCAGCTGGTAGCAGCGGATGGCCTCGGAAGTGACGTCGGTGACCGGGCCGTTGCTGTAGTGGTTGGCCGTCATGCGCACCGTCTGCCAGTCGGCCGTGTTCTGGATGTGTGGAAAGGTGTCTGGGGGGAGGGGGGGGCAGTTAGCTTTGCGAGAAAAAAGTAAAAAAAAAAGACTGTAAAGCACCAGCCATAGAGACCGCCACAAAGTAGTCCAAAATGCTTACAGTGAGGCGCGGCGGAAACGGCGGTTGCCGCCAGCACGATCGCGGTCACAGCCGTCTTCATGGTTGCAGTTGTTGCTTGAGGAGACGCCGAGATTGTCGGCTCGAGTTTGTAAATAACAACCAAAAAAGAAGTCCCTTCCTCAACGTCGAGCGCGAAAAGGCAGGAAAAAGAGGCGACGTACAAGACGCGGATTTCCTGTCTGCTTTATAAATGTAAACTGTAATAGCAGGCCATGACTACCAGAAAAAAAACACTGCCATGCAAAAAGCTGCAAGTGCCACATATATTAACCCAACATGCAGTGTGTGCTTGGTCTTGGAATCGAACTGCGGAGAATAAAACACCCCAATCGGAGCGAGTCGTATACAGAACATCCCCCAGAGTCAGCCGGTCCGGCAACGCAGTTCCATGACGGGATGAGCCAGGAAATACTGAGAACACCCCCATAGACAAGGCCAAGAAATGAAGGTAGAGAGGGAAAAGAAAACAAAGAGGCAAAAAAAAAAAAAAAAGGTTGCGTCTGCTGGACTGCCGGGTAAAAGCTGAACACATATTGTAATCATTATAAGTTGCTCCCGGTATCCACTCTCTGCGGCGCACATTTCACTTCATCCGGAGATTGCCCTGCACACGGGACGCAGAGCGAGCTGGTCATCCGTCGGAAGTGAGGACTAGGAACGACTATGGGAGAAGACCATTGAACATTGTGACAAAGACTCAGTCACAAACAGTGCATGGAATATAACAGTAAAAACAAAGCAAAAAACAGCCGTGTAGGCAAGCATCTGTTCATAAGTAGCAAATTGAGCAATGGCGAATAGTGATATTTTGTCTACTGCTGGCCGGGCTTCCTTCAACATGCACGGAATGAATGAAACAAATGAGAAGCGATTCGAATGAATCGAGCAAATTCGCATGTCTTTCCCCCACCCACCCTTCTTGCTGAGCGCTGGTCCTGTCCGCCAGCTCAACGTTTCATAGGTTCTTCGTCCCTTTTCATTTCTAGTCTGCCCATCTTCGCTCCTCTCTCTCCGCGGCTCCCCAGACCACCGACCACCGACCATCTACCACTTGGCCTCCGGTGTCATCAAGAAGGCCTTGAGAATCGCGACGATGCGGCCCAGCGCGGCCAGGTAAAACGACAGCTGTTGAATCAGCTTCACATAATTCGACGACAGCTTGGCGTAAAAGTCCTTGCGGTACGGGCAGGCAGACATGGCTGCGCTGAAGATCGGCTTGACCAGGAAGCTGTGGTACGGCTTGAGCGTGTTGCCGTAGGCATTGCGGAACGATTCACTGAGCTCCTCGGTATCCGTTTCAATGTTCTTACTTAGTGCCTGGTAGGTGAAGTCGAGGCCCCTGTACGTGTACAGAGCTGTGTGAGTAGTTGTTGGCAGGGGGGTCAGGGAAGGGAGTAATGGTATAGAGGTCGATCGGGAAGAAACTGAAGCAGCGGAACAAGCCAAACCCACCGAACTAGCCAAAGCAATCCCTCGGTGGCTGTATGCTTGTTTGTCTTGAGCTCATTCACCACAAGGGCCTGCAGTGTCTCGGACTCGGCTGGTGCCGCCAGCTGACGGTCGCGGATTTTCTGGATTGTCAACATTGTCAACAGACGTTCGAGGCAGATGGTCCATTGAAAACGAGAAGCAAAAGAAAAAGAGAGACATCCAGGTCAAGAAAATCCTACCTTCACATTACCCAGCATGTCGTTCTTCACGGGCGAAAACGCCACCGATCCCAGAACGTCTGCACGTCCGTCAGCTATGTCTGTTCAAGCTTGTTTGATCTTTGGCCACCCTGTTCCATTGCCCTTCCTCCCCCCTTCCTAAAAACCCACCAAACATCGTTGTCAGAGACTCGGCCGCTTCCAGAAAGGCTGTCGTGTCTATGGCATTGGCGTGGACCATGTCAACCGGCACATCCTCAAATGACCGGCGGAAGGTGTCGACGAATGTGCCGCCCTCGGGAATCACTACTGTCGTTGCTGCCATTTTTTTCGGGGGCTTTTTTATTTGGTCGTAATGTGTTGTTGATAGAGAGGACAAAAAGCAAAGGCAATGCAAGAAAAAGAGAAGAGAAAATGCGGCGAATTCGAAGTCGGGGGAAAGAAAAGAGGGATAAGAGCACGGCGATGAAGCAGTCGCTGGGAATGAAGGAAGGAAGGTGCAAACGAGACGGTGGTTGGTCCCCACCGCCCTTTAACGAGGGGCTGTTTTTTTATGGAGACACAAGCCGCGTCAGGGGTCTTGGTCTAGCGCTTAACGGGGGCGTAAGAATGCTGAATCAGCTAAAGCTTGGAGGCCAAACGGTATGAAAACCTCGTCCAAACTTCCAAAAGCACGATCTCGCCCCAGGAACCGGACCACCATGGCGATCAGGAGGACAAGCAAGAAGGACCAATAGGGGAGCTCAAAGAACAGACAAACGAGAACATGTCACACGGTGTTAGTGGTATTACATGGCACTTCCGTAATACGTCGTACATGGGATCTACTCTGCAAAGCAGCAGTGTTACAGCAAGAAGACAAGCAAAAATAAACGCCAAAACGAATATATCAGCACATCAGCTAAAAAACCCGAAAACGACTACACCAGCAGCTATTACAAGCCAAAATAGCACCGGCAGCGGCAGCACCTGTCTCTCTCCACCTTATCATGCATACACGCTCTCCGTCCATGAGTTCACCTGCAGCCCTGTCTCGGCCATTGGGGCGTCTTCGAGGAAATGCAGCGGCATCCACACAAGATGGCCGCGGACCTTGTCGAGCTTGGCGCGGATGTCTTTGGGCGGGATGAACTGGTCGAAGATGTGGCCGGGCCGTACGCCCCGCGGCGGCATGTAGCGGTCGTAGTCCTCGAAGTTTTTGACTGGAATAAGTCAGCAGGAAGAAGCCGCGAAAGGAAGCAAAACAAAACAAAACAAAACAAAACAAAAAATGAGGGATCAGCACGGTGACACAAAATCCAGCTGGCGACAAAAACCCAGCTGGCAACAAAAACCCAGCTGGCGACACAACGTACCGTGGTCATCGGGGTCGGCATGGAAGAGATGGCGGAAGATCTCGGTGTTGGTGGTGGCCTGGGCGGTCCACATTTCCCACAGGTCTGGATTGAGCGGATCCTCGACAAAGTCCCAAGAGGCCTTGTCGGCGGGGCGGCTGTTGCGCACGTCGTTGGGCGAGCCGTCGTTGGCGGCCGGCGGCTGGGCGTTGGGATCGTCGCTGGCGTCGTGGGCGTCCTGCGGCGGCAGCAGGCCCAGGTGCTCGCGCCACAGGTAGCGGCGCAAGCTGGCGGCGTGGTAGCCGGCATCGAAGGGCTGGCCGTCCATGGTGGACGGCAGCGTGCGCGAGTCCTCCATGACGACGCTCAGCTCGCTGTCGTGGGTGCCCAGCTGGCTGCGGTCGTTAAGGTTGCTGCTGCCGCACACAACGTAGCGGTCGTCCACAATCAGCAGCTTGGCGTGGATGTACAGCTCCTCCTGGATCCAGTTGTCCACCTCGTCGGCCAGATCGCCCTCCCACGGCTCTGCCGACACTCTGCCTCGCGGCTCGTCCTCGGCCTTGTCCTCAGCCTTGTCGTCCTTGTCGCCGTCCTGGGCGCCGTCCTGGGCGCCGTCCTGGGTGCCGCCCGTCTTGGCATCGGCCTGGGCATCGGCCTCGGCGTTGGCCTGGGCATCGGCCTGGGCATCGGTCTCGTCGTCCTCGGCCATGGCGTGTCGCGACACGCTCGGGGCCACCTTAGAGGCGATGGACGTCGTCGTGGGCGAGCGCTTTGTTGGACCGCCATCTTGCTGCGCGTCGGCCTGCGCACCGCCTCCGCCTCCGTCGTCCCGCTTCGCCTCAAAGCGCGCCTTGGTGTCGGCGGCCTCCTGCTGGTAGGACGGCTGGCTGCTGTCCTTGCCGTTGGAGCCGTCCTTGTCCTCGGCGCGCTGCTGGTCGCGGGCGTGGCCCATGTGGCTGTCGCGGCCGCCCTGCGTGTCGATGGCTCCGTAGATGCCCTCGCCCATGATCTCTTCGGCCTCGGCGCGCTGCAGCTCCTTGTACGACACGCCCGACTCCTTCTCCATGCGCTTGACGGCCTCGGTCTGCGGCAGGCGGTCGTAGCTGCGCAGGTTGAAGAAAAAGATGTGCTTTTCCGGGTCGACGCCCTGCGCGCGCACGCGCTCGAAAATCGAGTGCGGGCCCCGGCAGATGCTCTTGTACTGGTAGTCCATGATGGCGCGCGTGCCCGCCGCCGCGTCGTCGCGCAGATCGCCGGCAAACCCCGGCACGGCCGGGATCACAATGATGACGCGGAAGCTGGTCTTGCCGCGCTGGGCCGCCGCCACCACGGCGTCGACAATGGCTGCGCCAATCGTGTTGTGCACCGGTGCCTGGTCGGCGCCCGTGGCCGTGATGAAAAACTGGTTCTCAATGTAGACGTAGTGCTCGGCCTTGCGGATCAGCTCGCTGTATGCATTCTGGATCGAGTGCTCCGTCAGCGTGCCGCTGGACCAGTCGCCTGCCGACCGCACCAGCTGGCAGCGCACGGTGCCGACGGCAGGCGGCGGCTCGACCGCGCCGTTGGTGCCACCTTCACTGCCTGCGGCGCCGCCGGCCGGCCGCAGCGTCTCGACCAGTCCCGGCTTGGGCGTGAGCGGGTGCACGACGTAGTCGCCGACCGGGTGGTCGGGCCGCTGCACGCCGACCAGGTCCTCGTCGTCGCCCTGGCGGCCGCGCAGCTCCAGCCAGTCGAAGCGGCTGTCGCGCTTGTACTTGTCGCGCTTGATAAAGTTCCAGCGCAGCACAAAGTGCTCGGCCACGTCGTAGACGCAGGGCCCGACAAAGCCCATGGCCACGTCGTGCCACGGCATCCGGCCGTTCTCGGCCTTGCTGAGCTCGTTCTCCTTCCAGTCCTGCACGTTCTGGAAGTCCTTGATGCGGTTGTTGTTGAAGTCCTGGCCCGGCCACAGCTCGTTGACGACGCCCTCCGGGTGCATGTCCGACAGCTGGTGCGTGTGGTTGTCCCAGCGCCCAAAACACAGGTCCAGCCCGCCCACAAAGGCCACCTCGTAGTCCACCACGACAAACTTCTCGTGGTGCGCCCAGTAAAAGGTCATGTCGCCGCCGTTCTCAAACACGTTGTGGTCCGGGTGCCGCATGATGCGGATGTTGCCGTGGCCCGGGCTGCCCTTGGGACACAGCGCCTGCAGCGCGTGCTTCGTGTGCGCCGAGTTGCACGCCAGCGCCGCTTCCACCTCGCGGTACACAATCACGAAGATCTGCACGCCCGCCTCGGCCCGCCGCTTCAAAATGCGGTCCAGCCGCCACTCCTGCTGGAAGTACGGCGGCCGCCGCATAAACACTTCCGGCGACAGCCACCAGTCCGCAATGTAGATCGTTTCGCGCGCCTTCTCCAGCGCCTCCGACACGGCCCAGAAGTAGTCGCGCCCGTCCACGTACCACTTGACCGCGTTGCCGTCGCGCTCGGGGAAGTACGACTCAAACCGGTGCGACTCGCAGATCTTCGACCGCTTGTTGTCGCAGCGGATCTCGTGCTCCTCGTCATGGCGATGTTGCGAGTTGAACTATGCTTGTCAGAAAATGGCGTCAACTGAACAAACCGAGAAAAAGGCAACAACACAGAAGAATTCATACCAGATTGCCAAGTTTTCCGAGTTGGTGTCTGTCATGTCAGCTTGGGATATCCAAAGAACACTCAAAGTGCAGACCGTCCTTGCTGCGTCTTGCTGCGTAACTCACTTCTTATGGATCAGATGGATCTTGGCATCGCGCAGATGCGTGCTGTCCAGCTTGTCCTCGAGCGTCTCCTTGAGGTTCTGAAACGGGTTCTTGAGCCGGTCGGCAAACCTGCCGCTTTTGCCTTCGTCTTGGCCAGCCATGATCGCAGTGGTGGTGATGTGTTCGCGAAGAACAGTTGTCGACTTGAAATGGAATTCACGCAGCCGGCTGTTTATTTTCGTCCCTTGCTCTTATCACGGCCTTTTCTTTTCGTCTCTTGCTTTTATCACGGCTTGTTCTTTTCCAGAGGGACCTCTGGCTTGGTATATAAAAGGACTGCCTGGAATGTGGAGAGATCCTGACGTCAGCGCGTGCGGCCAGAAGCTCAAAGCTCCACAATAAGCTCCAATCCAGCAACAGGATTGGCCATGCCACTTTTCTTTTGAGGAGAGGAGCTGAAAAAAAGATCAGCGTGCAATAGAGCTGAGGGCTGCCAAGATCTGCGGGTTTCTTGGCATTTTGCTGAGGCGCAACCCATGACCCCATATCAATTGTACGAGTACGGCCTCCTCCGTATGTCGTCTTGTACGTCATGTATTATATCGCACGATGTAAGTTCGCCATTGTATGAGATAGAATGGCTGCCCGAGACCGATTATTTACGAAGCACTAAGAGTGCAACTTTTGCAGCTGCTTGGAAAGAAATGAAATGCGCATTTTGCTCTTGCTTCTGCTGAGCTCAGATTGGAGCCAGCCATTCACTCCTGCCGTCTGAATTTGGAGCCAGCCATTCGCTCCTGCCGTCTGCGTTTGTCGCTCATTACGAGTATTATTGTTCGATTTCTGAGTGCCTTGCCATTTGGCCCCGTCGATGATCGCGTCTCATCAAGATTTTGCAGTCTATTTTTTCTTGCAGCCTTTTTTCTGTCTTGAAGGCTTGAACTCGGCTGCGATGTGCTTTCCCCCATTACCCCCCCAAAATCACGGCTAAACAACGCCATTTCATGGCGCTATGGTGTCGATCTCGCCCAATACAACGCTACAGCCTGTGCTCCGTAATAATTCGTCGATGAAACGGTGGGAGGGGCTGTTGGGATATTTCCGCGTCGGCCCCGAAACGTCGAAACGCCAAATCTGCGGCGAGCTTCTCGCCTCAGCTATTTTATGCTCATTCCTGTTTCTGCTTGCTCTATTGTCGTCGCAAAAAGTTTCGGCTCTGTAGTTTTTCTTGTCGCTGGTTCTGTCTCTGTCTCTCACTTTATCGACTCGTTCTCGTCCAAGGCGCTGCGCTTACTCGTACAACTTACATTACTGCTCCTGAAAACATGGCCTCGGAATATCTTGCTCAGCTGCCGTCGGCTTGCTGCTACGTTGGCCACATTCACGAAGGAACGCCCGTCGGCACGGTTGAGGAGCTCATCGGCGTGCCGACATACGTGTCGAAACCGCCCGAGGGAACAGAGCCCAACAGCCACCTGGTCTTCTTCTTTCCAGACGTCATGGGTCTGTCTGTAAACAATAAGCTGCTGATGGACGGATTCGCTGCGGCTGGCTACACAACTCTTGGTATAGACTATTTTCAGGGGGTCAGTCTTGCTTCTCTCTCTCTCCCCTCTCTCCTCTCCCTCTTCTCCCTCTTTCTTGGCCTCTTGTGTTTGTTTCCTTCACCTTTCCCCGTCTGACACCCCCAGGACTCCATTTCCAAGTACCGTTCGGCACCCGGCGCACCTCTGCCGCCCGGGTTTGACTTTCAGGCATGGCGCGAAAAGCATTTCAACTTTGCCACAGAGCACGTCCCTCGGTGGGTCGAAACGGCGAAAAAGGCTTACGGCACCGCCGCGTCTCGCTATGCTTGCGTTGGCTACTGCTTCGGCGCGCCGTTTGTGTGCAATTTGCTGGCGGCCGATGGCGTCGTCAGTGCGGGGGCTTTTGCCCATCCCTCGATGCTGAAAGAAGAGCATTTCCGAGCCATCAAAAGTGCGTCGTGCTTTTCTCTCTTTGGGGGTTTTCGCCCCCTCTCTCTCTTTTTTCTGGCTCTGCGCCCGCTGACAGCTGACAGACCCGATCCTTCTCTCATGTGCCGAACACGACAACGCTTTTCCAGCCGAGCCGCGGCGCAGGGCCATCGACATCCTAATCGAGCAGAAAGCACACTACAACTTGCAACTCTTCAGCAACGTCAGCCACGGCTTTGCCTCCCGTGGCAACCTGAACGATCCGTACGAGCGTAAGTGCATTGACATGTCCGGACTACGTGGCTTCTCTCTCTCTCTCTCTCTCTCTCTCTCTCTCTCTCTTTCTGTCTCTCTCTTTCTCTCTCTCTCTCTCTCTCTGACACTTCCAGGCTGGGTCAAGGAACAGAGTCTCAAGGGCATTGTCGACTGGTTCAACTTCTGGCTGGTGATCAAAGGGTAAACGCTTGTCTCTTGCCAAATAGAAAACATGACGATATGACGATATTGGCCACCATTTCCAAGTTTCCCGGCACCGCTGCACTGCCAGCCACCCTTCCCATGCCAACAGTCGGCATTACGATGGCGGCGCCACACCCACGTTAATGGACGCTGTGCCGTTGCTGTCCTGGCCTTCGACGGCTACGATCATGTAGTTGTGTCGCCCCATTTTGAGCCCGCTTGCTTCGAAAGCCTTGAAATGGTCCGCCGTGTGCACTGTGCCGCCAACGCGCAGGTCTGTGCGGATGGACCAGAACTGCGGAAACGTCGCCGTGCCCTGGATCGACGGCTTGTTCCGGCGCGTCTTGGTCCAGATCTCGTACACCGACCCGTCCACCGTGACGTTGCCCTTTTGCACGGCGTCGTCGGCCGCGCCCGAGCACGGCTTGTGCGAGCCGTACGACTCGACAATATAGTACTCCACCAGCGGCCCCGTCGTCCAGCCATAGACGGCGAGATAGGCATTGCCGTGGGGCGCGAACGTGCCTGTGTAGTTGACCTCGCGCGGGCCGCCCGGGTTCCAGCCCTTGCCCGCCACAAAGTTGCCCTTGTTGCCCGACCAGTCGACCTGATACTGGCCCTGTGGTCCATTCTTGTACGTCACCTTGGCCGTGCCGTCGTTCCAAAACGACGAATAGTAGGTGTCGGCGGCGGCGGCGGCCGGCTGGACTGCGGCGGCGTCCGACCTGCTGGCGACGCCAAGCTGTGGCAGCACCACTGCCGGCATCACTGCTGCTGCCCCTCTCGCAAGCAGGAGGACAAACAGAGACACGAACACCGACTGGGCCATGCTTTTTGTCAGACTTGGTCTCGTCGTTGAGCCAGAACGCGATGTGCGGTGCAGAGACGGTCGCAGAGATGGTTATGAACCAGCTGTGGAAAGGCTGTTGGAATGTGTCTGCCAAAACAGTGGATTGCCCACGCTGTCGTTGCTATTGCTTCGTTGCACTTCTGGGACCACAACACGGAAAACACGAGAGGCAGTTTTTTGCGGGGAAGTGCCTCTGTTTCGGAGACTTTGTAGCCAAGCCTTCGTTTCCTGGAACACTTTGCCGAACGGCTAATATGGAAACACGTTATTAAATCTTGTGTTCATTTTTCTTTATGTCTGGTGTGTTCCGGCCTGCTAGTGTTCTTCACTCGGGATATGTCAATGAAAAATATGAAAAAAAATTTTGAATATTTATTGCTGAGTGGGTATCTAGGCTGAGTAGCTAGGCTGACCGGAGATGCACTTGCATCGTAAAGCACTGTGAAATGCTTTGTGTCCGGAGCCTATATGCTGAAAAAGGTTGAGAAGACGAAGAGGCCCTGCTCTTAACAATGCTCCCCTTTTTAAGTTTTGACATTTATGCTTGCGGTTTAGACCAGCCGCACCATTTCCTTCTCCCAAAGCACGCTTTTATCAACCTTGAAACAAATAGAATAACACATGGCATGAAAATAAGAGCACATGGCAACCAAAGACGAAAATGTCCCTCCCATTTTTTTAGATCCGCACTGCCGTCGACCTGCACCGTCGTTGAATCACAGGCTCAAGCACTCAGTACTCAACTGTGCGCCGAACGCTGCGGCGCCGCCGCCGCATGGCCGGCCCGCCGACATGTCGCGCCCACAGCGTCATGGTCTGGCCAACCTTGCATCTTGTGCCTGCTGCCAGGGGACGCAGGGCCGTCCACGAGCCGCTCGCGCACTGCTGGAACTGGGTGCCGTCGACGCAGTTGAACATGCCTTCGCTGGTGCAGGCCCCGGTCAGAGCACCGCCGGACGAGCCCGTGGCACCTGTGGAGCTGCTGGGAGTTGCCGTGGGTGCTGCCGCCGTGCCGTCCGTGCTGGCCACGACGCGGGTTGTAGAAGCCACAGACGTATTTGCCGTGGATGTGTACGGGGCGCTGCTGTAAAGGGAAAACGTGGCTTTGGCAGAAGAAGCAGCCGAGGACACAACATCGCTGCTGGCCATCGACAACGAGCTCGTGGTCGACGTCGTGGTCGACGTCGTGGTCGATGTCGTGGTCAACGTGGCTTTTGAGGAAGTCGGGACAGCCGACGACGTTGAGCTGCTGCTGGAGACGGACGCAGAGCTGGACCCTGCCTCCGAGCCAGACGAGCCAGAGCCGGATGCAGCATTGGTGGACGAGCTGTCGGTGTTGCCGAGCGGAAAGCAGTTGGAGCCCGCGGGAGCCTGGAAGTTGGTAGTCATCTGGCTGGGCTTCAGCACGTTCGGGCCCGGGTCGGGGAAGAGCACGTCGGTGCTGGTGGTGGTCTTGCAGCTGTTGATGGACGCAAGGTTGGCGACAAAGAGGTTGGGCAGCGCCTTGGCGTCGTCACGGGGGGAGACTGCGGCGGTGGTGGCGGTGATGGTGTCGGTGTCGCGCTCGCGAGCCCGCGGGCCGTCCTCCCTCTTGGACGCCGCTGCGGTGACGGTCAGCGGTGCGCAGTTCATGTAGTATTCGGGGGCGCCGCTGAGCTTGCTGATCCAGGTCCAGGCAAAGACGTACTTGCCGGGCGAGACGGAATGCGGGATGGTGTAGTCGTAGGTGCTGGGGCCGTCGCCGGTGGTGGACGGGCAGCCGCCCTCGATGCTCTGGATGACCTGCCAGCTCGTCGATGCCGACGGCTGCAGGTCCGAGGTGATGGCCAGCTGGCACGAGCCGCCGCCGTGGACGGCGCTGCCCTTGAAGCTGACCTGCTTCGTCTCGCCAATGGCAATTGTGTTGTTGGCAAAATTGCCGCTGCTCGTCGAGTAGAACGTCGCCGGGCTGCCTGTCAGCTTGCACGGGAAATTGGCCCCCGACGACACCAGCGGCGAGTTGTCCGGATCGCCAAACGGCACAGGGCTGGCCAGGATCATGTGGGCCGAGGCCGATGAGGCCATCAGCAGCGCGGCCGAGATGGAGAAACGCATTTTGGAGGGAAGAGATGTAAAAAAGAGAAAAAGAGAAAAAGAGAAAAAGAGAAAAAGAGAAAAAGAGAACAAGAGAGTATTCCGGTATCTCCAACTGTCACCCGTTGATTGACAACGGCAGCAAACAGAAAGACTTCTTTCTTGCCACAGAGGTGGTGTCGATGTTTGATTTGATTTTTCAGAGGAAGAGAGAATAAGAGAAAAGAAAAGAAAATGCAGATGGAGATGTGCCAGAATGCCAGAAGCACAAAAGCCAGAACTCTGAAAAGCGTTTGCCAGGAAGGAGCGAGTGAGTGAATGAGAAAAGGACCGAATGCCAAGACAAGAAACGAGCAGCTCTTTATATTCTACTTTGGGCCGCTACCTGGACAGCATGGTGTAACAAGAAGACAAGAAGGGCACTGCTCCTCCCACAATGTCTGTCCATGGCCTATTCAACTTGAACAGAGATCGCCTTTCTTGTTCTATTGTCAAAGTGTCCCACAATAGCAACCAAAAAGGCCTTGCTCCGGTTGTCTAAAGCGTTGAGCACGGGCGATCTTCCCATGTGAACGAACCAACCAGATGATCCATTGGCTGCTTCTTTTTTTTTCTGTTTGTTTCACAAGAGACAGCTTCGGTGGGGTTGGCTTACGACCAACAGGCAAACCTTTTTCGTTTTGTGATGCGGCGCATGGCTGCGTCGCCACAATAGGAGTGCCGGCGCTGAACGTCCAGCGAATGAATAAAAAACAGCGAGAAAGGAAAGGAACAAAAAAGGGGTGCGGCGGATCTGAACAAGATGTGAACGAACGGTTGGTGTGTGATGGTGAAAAAGAGTTACTAAGCTGGGAACACCACAAAGCGTGTAGCCAATCAGGGTAGGCCGTCTCAAAGGGGTCACCCAGACCTGCAACTTGCCCAAAGTCTGGTGCTGGGCGCTCTGTTTCAGTTCATTGGCCAGCGAGCAGCCGTGCCTGAAGCGCTAGGAAGGTGCCCCTGAACCTGCTGAGCCCGCTAACAAACGGGGTAGTAATACGTACTCGCACTGCGTGATTGTTCTTATTTACTTCAGATGCAAAAGTGGCAGAGGCAAAACAAGGTCGGGGAAAGACAGTACGAAGCAATGGTGGCGTCGGTGTAATACCGTGCCTTTTAAGCAGACGACTGTCTTCTGGCAGTTCCTGAGACAGCAGTCCTCTGTTCTGTAACTGTCCAGCATGTTTGCTCTTTGGGTTGTATTTAATATCCATACGAGTAAGTCTGCGTAGTCGACCTGTTTTAACATATAAAAGCTTGTTTATCTCTAATATCTTTCACGTACGGCCATAGACGAAGGAAAGTACGGGATCCCGTCCGCTCTCCCCTAGTCAAACCTTCGATCGGCGGATTAGTAGTTGGGTCGGTGACGACCAGCGAATACCCGCTGCTGTACGTTTTTTTCTTTTTTTTTGCCCTTTGTCGGTTATGGTCACGTGAGTTGGTTGATGACAGGACTGGCACCTCCGTCAGTAAGATCGACGCCCACTCTCGTTCTCATGCATGTACAGTGTAACATGCATCGAGACCTGTATTTTCTCCCGCCACGCAACTGCCGGCGATGGTTCGCAAGCTGCCATGGGAGCGCCGTGGCGGGCGGACGTCGGTATCCATAAAAGCGGAACGGCGCTCGACGTCGCGAGATGTGGAGGAGGCCGCTGGCCGACCAAAGAGACAGAACGTCTCTGCCGACAGGACGCCGGCTCGAAGCAGAGAATGTGAGTGGCTGTCTGGTGAGTATTTTGCGCAAACGACGTTGGTGAGGATGTGCTGACGAGCTTGCAGTGCGGTCGCCATCAACGTCTCCGGTGCAGCCACCGGCTCAGAGGTAATCCACTCTTTTTTTTGTTTATTGCAGTTTGATGGCATTGCTTTCTTTTTTTTTTTTTTTTGGTTTATGGCTTTTTACTGGCTTTTTATCTGCCTGTCTGCCTGTCTGCCTTTCTGCCTGTGCTTATCTGATTATTGTCTTCGTCAGCGCTGAGTCGTACATGATTGACGGCTTGGACCATGACGACGGCTTCCGCATGGTCGAGGACGAGCTGTTGGCGGTTGCCCACACGTTTACGGCGCATTTGCATGCGGCCGAGTACCAGCGTCTGCGTGCGGAGGCCGGGGGCCGCAGTGCCGAGGCGATGCGTTTGCTGTCGCGGCCGGTGACGGGGCCGCCGACGGAGGCGGAGCGGCATAAGCAGGCGCTGGAACGGCGGAGGGCCAAGCTGGAGCTGGGGCTGCGGCGAGCGTTTCCGGCGGCAGAGGACGAGGCCGACGACACGGCCGGCGCAGCGGACCCCGATCCCTGGACGGGCACGTCGCTGGAGCGGCTGATGGAAGGCAGCCCGCGCAAGAAAAAGCTGTTGCCGCCGATGACGGCGCGGACGGCGCCGCTGGGACGGGAGATGGCGACAAGGGGTCTGGGGGACGGTGGCGACGACGACGACGACGACGACGGCGACGACGATCTGGATGGCCCTCCACCCATTACGTCTGGACAGCGCCTGCCTCCAGCGCCGTCATCGCTGCCACAGCCGCAACGAAAGCCTTTTGCTGCACAGCAACGCAACGTCACATTTGCGTTGGATGGGCTGAGGCGGCAGAGCCGGCCGGAGCCAGAGACGGGCACGGGAACCCGGCCGGCACGGGCCTCCTCAGATACTGACGACGGCCAGGGCGGCGAGGACTACCAGGACGTCCTGGACGACGACATGGACGACCTGGACGACTTGGACACAGGCACAATGTTGCAACGCCTCCGCGAGAAACGCGCAAGGGAGAAAGCCCAACGGCAGCAGAGCCGGCAGACACAGCGGCTGCAGAGAGGATGACAGACGGAGGATGCCGGCGGGCAGAGACGATGTGATACATGGGGCGATGCCACTGGGAGACATGGGACCAAGCTACGGCTGCTCATTTCAGGCATGCCTTTGAATTCGTTTTTAAATACAGACTACGAATATATCAATTTCGTTCATAAATACAGGCTAAAAATATATCATGACGCTTTTTGTGTGTGTGTATGTGAAAGAGAGAGCCTACTCCTCGTACGGCGTCTCGTACGGCTGCTCGGCCTGCGGTGTGATGCGGGCCAGGTGGCGGCGCTCGCCCGACACCCAGTCGACGAGGGCCGAGTGCTGGGTGATGCGGTTGTCCCACACGACGACGGTGCCGGGTTCCCAGCGGACGCGGGCCTGGAAGTCGGCGCCAAAGGCCAGGTGGTCGTAGAGGAACTTGAGCAGGGCGTCGGACTCTTCTTTCTTGAAGCCGACGATGTCACGGGTGACTGGGAGAGGAGGTCAGCAGGGGAGGTTGAAAAAGGCTGAAACAGACAAAGCGAAAAACAGACAAAGCGAAAAACAAAGCGAAAAACAAAGTGAAAAACAGACACGCTCGAGACACTCACACTGCGGATTCACGTAGAGGGCCTTCTCGCCCGTGGCCGGGTGGGTGCGGATGAGGGGGTGGATGCTGACGACGGGCTCGCGGCGGACGATGCCGCCGCGGGCCAGGCTTGCGCGGGCCTGTTCGACGCCGGAGTGGGTGGCCTTGAGGCCGTGCAGGCGCTGCTGCAGGGCGGGGCTGAGGCGGTTGTAGGCCTCGACGGCGTCGACAAAGAGGGTGTCGCCGCCGACGTGGGGCGAGTCGAAGATGTAGAGGAAGGTGGTGCCGGGGGGCTGGCGCTCGTAGGAGACGTCGGAGTGCCAGGCGACGGAGCTGGTGCGGGTCTCGCGGAAGGTGTCGAGGGTGTTCTTGGTCTTGCTCTCGCCGGCGGCGGCGGCGCTGCGGTGCACGAGGTGGATTTCCGGATAGCCGGCGGGCGCGCCCGACGTCGGGTGGATGTGGTGGCGGCCAAAGTAGGCGCCAAAGTCCAGCGCCGCCTGGATCGGCAGGTCGGCAAAGTCCTGGTCGCGAAACGCCACCACGCGCCGCTGCGCCACAAACCGCGCCAGCTGGTCCTTGCCGGCCGCCGTCAGCGAGCTCAGCTGCACGCCGCGCACCTCGGTGCCGATCGTCGGCGTCAGGTCCGTCACCTGCGTGCCCGCCGGCAGCAGGTCCTTGAACGACAGGTCCGCGTCGCGCCCGTGCTCGTAGTGCTCAAACGGCTCCAGCGGCTCGTACTTTTCGTTGGGGTCCCATGTTGGGAGGTAGTGCGGGTACTGAATGTGGGCGCCGTCAGCCCGCTGGCTCTCCATCTCTCTCTCCATCTCTTCTCTCCATCTCTTCTCTCCATCTCTTCTCTCCATCTCTCTCTCCATCTCTCTTCTCTCCACTCACCTTGGCCGGGGCAACCCCGGACGCACCGGCCTCCTCAGCCTTCTTATCGTACTCCTTGGGCGACAGCTCCTTGTAGTCGCCTGGTGTAGCGTGGATCTTGGGCAGCTTCAGCGATGACAGCACTGGCTTCTCGCGGATGACCGTAGTGGTCTCAACAGCTGCTGGCGCCATAGTGTGTGGTGTGGGTGTGTGGATGTGTAGGTGTCTGAAAAAACTTCAAAGTTCCGAACGTAGGTGCAATGTCAAAGAAGCCACATCAAACAAGTTCACTTGGTATCTCCTTGGTGTCTCCTCCCTCCGAAAGCAAGAGCCAGCCCTCCTTATATACAAGACAATGCAAACACAACGACATATGCACAGTGGATGTCGCAACCCGCCAAGCAAGCCAGTCCAGCCAACCAGGCAGGAAAAACAGCAGTGGCACACCAACTGGCCGAGCCGGCCTCACGTTGGTGTGGCCGCTTGCTAATCTGGGGAGACACCAAGAACAAGAAAACAGAAAACAGCACAGGCCTGCCGCCGGAGAGGCGAGAGGGGGAACGATGTCGGCCAAAACGGCCAACCTGGCCAACGAGGAGCCTAGACCGCGACTACCGCCCACATCTTACGATTTGGGCATGCCGAAACACGAGAAGAATGCGCAGACAGAGCCAAAAAGGACCAACCTGTGTCTCTCAAGTACCGTGGACGACGTACAAACTGCGAAGCGCGCGTGGTCCGAGGAGATGGGGTTAGACGGGCGCGCCAAAAAAATGACGCCAAAATGTTGTTATCGCTGGCCGGATCACGCAATCTGCGATAGAAGCAAGCCCGCTGCACCTGCACAGTAATGCAAAATAATATTACTGCAAAAGCAGACGGGGCCGGACTGTATTGCGTCGTACTTTCCCGTAGTAGCTCTTTCCTGTGGTCCTTCCCTCTCCCGGCAGGCCACACACCAGGCCATCGCGCAAACGGCTGCCGCAGCACGTAATGCCTGCATCATCTCGGAGCTGCTTTTCACTGGCCAGCAGCCGCCGGCGCCGGTGCCGATAGCCCGGCACTTGGGGAAGGTGGCGTCGTATTGCGGAGGGGAAGAGCGACTCACGACGCAAAAGACACCGAGACGATGAGCAGGAGGACGGTAAAGGAAAGAACAAACAAAGAGCGATTGCTAGTCCGTAATGGCTGCCTTGGAGAAGCACAAACGACAAATGATTTCCGAGGCCAAACAGGAAACATAGTCTCTGGCAGAAGTGCTTGACTACCATTTCTTTTTGTTGTATTTTTGTCACTTTTCTTTTTTCTCTGCATTTTTGTCATTTTTCCTTTCCCATTCCTCCCTTCTCCGATACCTCTTATGCTTGTTTTCGCCCCTGTATTACATTGCCATTACCGAATACATGCAGCTAGAAGCACGTCGATCTTATCTCGGGCCCGTCCCAGTTGACAATGTCGCCACAAAAGCACCAAGCGGATCGTCTCAGCCTTGACTAAAGTCAAAAAGTCGATTGTGCACGACTACATGGCCTGCACAAACACCATCTCAGGCTAAATGCCTGTTCTCTATTTGCTATTGTACACGCCCGCTGTATCCTGCAGTCCTCAAAAACACGCAACAACGCCAAAACGCCGCGACCGGTCAGGCCTGCCGGCCTTTTCTTTTTTTTTTTTGCCTGCGTCTCCTCCCCCCGCTTCACGGCCATATGCCGTACACAAACGGATCAACGTACACGTAGTCGGCGGCCATGCCCATGATGACGCTGTACTCGTCGCGCAGCAGGTCGGAGCCCTCGTTGGCATAGCCGGCGTAGCGGCTGACTTCGTGGCGCCGCAGGGCCACGTTCCACGGAAAGCTCGAGCTGGCGACACCCATGAAGGCGCTGGCCTTGAACATGACGAGGAAGTCCACCAGGGCCTGCTGGTCAAAGGTCATGGCGTCGAGCTGCTCGCGCGCCCGGCCCTGCAGCAGGTCGTACTTTGTGACGACGGTGACGTTTTGCAGGGGGATAGTGGAGGTTGTGGTGGTTGAGGTGGTGGTGGAGGAGGTGGTGGTGGTGCTGCTGTTGCTGTTGGTGGTGGTGCCTCTGTTGCTGCTGCTGTCGCTGCTGCTGCTGTCGCTGGCGGTGGTGGTACTGCTGCTGCCTCTGTTTCCAGCAGCGGCGACGCCCCCCCGCCGCTGAATCTCCTGGGCAAAGAGGTCGACGACGGTGCGGTTGCCCGAGGCGACGTAGACGACGGCGAGGCCGGAGCGCTGGAGGTTGTCGATGTGGGCGTCGAACTGGTCCTGCATGCGGGAGAAGCGCCACTGGTCGGGCGGCCAGGCCCAGAGGGCGTCGGCCTCGAGGCGCAGGTGGGCGCCGTAGTAGGCGTTGGGCTGGATGGCGCGGCGGGGATCGATGGGCAGGCCGAGGCGCTGCTGCAGCTGCCACAGCACCTGGGCGGCCAGCTCGCGCGTGTCGTTGCGGAACGACAGGATCTTGCCAAACTCGCGCACAAACGCGTCGCCGTCGTCGCGCACCGGGTACTCGAGGAAGGACTGGCCCATCTGCACGTGCACGGGGCGATCGGCGCGCAGGGCAGCACCCAGACGACCCAGCGGCAGCGTCTGCTGCATCTCGGCCGGCACCTGCTGCGCCAGCCACGCGTCAAAGTCGCGCCGCCACGCCTGCGGCCGCTGCAGGCCCTCGCGCGGGTGGTCCGGCTCGAACTGGTCGCCCACGAGGGCCAGCGGCGCGCCCGCCCGCTGTGCATAGTGCGGAAAGTCCTCGGCGCGGTTGTACAGCGCCATCTGCGGACACGCGGCCGCCAGCCGCGCCACAAACGCCTGCCGGTCCAGCAGATAGTCCAGCGGCACCTCCTGCGCCGTCTCAATGTCCTTGAGGTCGGCCGCATTGCGCAGCTGCATCGCCGGGATCACCAGCGCCGCCCCCGCGTGCATCGCATAGCGCACGCACTTGAGGATCTGGTTGCGCACCATGCCAATGCCGCCGTGCTGGCCCTCGCAGCTGAACAGCAGCCCTGGCCGGAACTGCGCCCGCTCGCACACCGCCCGCAGCGGCGCCGCGTCAAATGCCGACGGAAACTCGACCGCCATCGCCTGCTCCACAAACAGCCGCTCCGCCGGAGACGCCGCCGCAGACGCCGCCGCAGACGCCGCCGGGCCTGGGCCGTCTTTCGCCGTGTCCATCGACACTCCTGTAGTCGTCACTGCCGCATCTCCCTTGTCGCTGCCATCCTGCAATAGCTGCAGCGCACCCTCGTGGATCACAAAAAACCGCAGACACCACACGAGAACGAGCGCGGCGCCAAAGACAATGATCAGCCACGCGCGCCGGTCGCGCTCTTGGCCCGACGAGGTCATCTGTTGACGGGGTTCTTCGGCTTGGAAGAAGAGAACTCGGCTTGGAAGAAGAGGGTTCTTCGGCTTGAAAGAAGGGAGTTTTTTGGCTTCGAAGAGAGGCCAACAACAATGGCTTGTCGTTGGTTTGCCGCTCCGTCGATGTCGTCCAACAAGCCAAACAGAAAACCAAAGTCTTGTTAATGCCAAGTCTGAAGCTCTTTTTGACCTTGCTTTGCAGACCTTCACTCCTCCCCTCCTCTGCACAGACAGCTCGAGACGAGGCGAAACGAAGCTTCAGCGCGTTTCAGACCCGTTTCATCCCGTTGGTCGAGTCCCGCCTCGCGATGAGCACGACCCGCAAATCGCTGCTCGCCAGATCGCCATCGTGCCCTTCTTCCACTGCAAATCCATCTGGAAAGTGAGCACGTCGAATAGACCGCGTGCGTTGGGGTTTGCAAGCCTGAGAGGTTGACGCTTTGGCAGTCGTAAAAATACGTTCAGTGAAACACAAGTCATTTGTGATTGGCTGGTGGCTGGTTAGCACATTTATGGGCTTTGCACATTTTACAGCGTATTAATACCCTAGCAAAGGCCCAAAACGCCCTGTAATGAACGCCGATAAAAAGATGACCCTCGCCCCTTCCTTTAACTGACAACATCGCCGATTTCTCCTTCCTCAAACTGACCATCGCGCCTGCTCCATCGCGCCTGCTTGCTGATTCTCCAGATGACAGTTGGCTGAGCGAGTTTATTCTTACACAAAATGCTAAAAATCAACAGTATGTTTGACGGTAAGTTCACGAGGTACCGACTTGTTCAATCATTAATACTACGTTGTAGAGCGTCGTCTTCAAGCAGACAACCAGGGAAAAAGCAGAATTCACCGACTTGGGGCATACATTTAAAAAGGTAAAAGGTAATCAAAAGGTAATAAAAAATCAATTTTGCTTTTTAAACAATTTCTCTTTCATCTACGTTTAGGCCTTACTGAAAAAAAGAGACTTTACGTTTAGGCCTTCTGATAAGAGAGACTTCAACCTACGAAACCGCGCCGCCAGATGCAGCGACAGGGAGAGACGCAGGAAAAGACGTCTAGAAAAAAGTTGGATATGGTGATTCTAGCAGAGCTAGTAGCCCGGTGGAAGTTGGATATGGTGATTCCAGCAGCTAGTAACCCGGTGGAAGTTGGATGTGGTTGCACAAGCAAGGGGTCACGAACCTGCCCGGGACGGGGGTAAAGGCTTGGAAATCCGGACTGCCTAGGACGTCATTGATAACGGACGGCACGCCGTCGTCGATCAGATGCTCGCACTGGGGAATGTCGACATCCGCGCCGTGGGTGATGATGACGGGCGCCGCCGTCAGCCAGAGGCGCTTGCGCCCCAAGAACATGACGGCCTGCTGGGCGGCCGGGGTGTTGGGTTGGGCTTGCATGGTGGGGTCTGTGCTTTCCTGGTAGTGCTTGAGGCGGGCGTCGATGTTGGAGATGACGACGCGGCCGAGAGAGAGCACGTCGCGGTATTTTTGCAGGTCGTCCGGCGCGAGCCGGGGGTCCTTGGCCCGGGGAAAGTTGGGGTACATGTGGGGGTGGGGGTGGTAGTAGCGGCGCCACTTTGCCGTGAACAGGCCGGCGTGCAGCCACATGAGGAACTGCAAGAAGACCTCGGTGCGCCACATCTGCGACAGCGGCACCGGCAGCGTCACGGACAGGATGGCCGGCTGCGCCATCAGGTTGTTCCCCGACATGTTCATCAGCTCATAGAAGTAGGCCTCGGCTTCGCCGGTCCGGAACGGCTCGATGAGCATCTCTTCGATGACGGGCGTCCACACGCTGTGCGGGAAGTACTTCTCGCGCAGGCTGGTGAAGCGCCGGTCGTAGCTGCGCACCGTGAGGAAGGGGTGTGCGTTGAAGCCGCTCCCGTCGATGCTGCTCGGTGTCAGATAGTTGAGGGGGAACTGGCGCAGCACCCTCATTCTGCCGCCGCAGGCGACGCTGCGGACCGAGTGGTTCACCAGCAGGAGCTTGAGGACGCCATTCGCGTCGAAGCCGGGCAGTTCTACGCGTCGGTGCGTCAGGAAGAGCGGCCGATGCGTCGTATAGACCATGCTGCGGTCCGGCACGGTGGTTAGGCCGACCGGCGAGATCCAGTGGCCCTGTTGCGGGTCCGTCGTGAAGACGGTCGGATCGCTGACCTGGTGATACAGAATGTAGGGCACATCCTGGAAATTGCGCGGCGCAGGGTTGTTGAAGACGTCATCCGTCAGTTCCTGTAGCGGGGTCACCGCTGCAGTCGCCATCGGGTGAGCGGCTGGGAGATGGCTGAAAGAGACAGCCATTGTCCCGAGCGTGGAGGAGTTGGGGGTGGCAGAGGCTTGTTGGGTATTGTGGGTGTGAATGTGAGTGTGAATGTATGTGTGTGAGCACGGCTTACCCGTTTTCTTGGTAAGTGGTCCAAAGCCGAGTCCCTTTTGGGCCGATGCTGAGGATGGAGAGAAAAATCCAAATCTCTGGACGCTGGGGTTGGCAGTCTATTAATACTCGAGACGGGGCGGGCGAACAAGAATTGAGAGCAGAATTGGGAGGAGAAGAATTGGAGAAGATTGTGAACAAACGTGAGCAAAACTGAGCAGACGTGGGCAGAACTGAGCAGAACTGAGCAGAACTGAGCAGAGTGAGCAGAACTGAGCAGACGTGAGCAGAATCGTGAACCAAAGTCGTCGAGAGCTCGGCCGCATGGACAAGCTTTTTGGGGCGCTGCTCTTTGTTTGCGTGCTGCTGCTTTTTCAATTTTTTCCGCCATGATTGCAGAGCCTTGTGTCCTACGTGTTCAAACTGGAATAACTGCCGTTCAACCGGTTCGTGGGCTTTGCTGTCCAGGCCCAAAGCGCCTTGATCGGCGTGATATTCGCACGTGCTGGCTTTGTAGAATTCTTTTAGCTGTGCTGGCTTTGTGGTCTTTAGCTGTATTACAGCAAATCTTTGTTCCATGGCCTATTGTTCGCTCGGTGTCCAGCCAAATGCCACTCTTTCAATAGGTACAACAAAGAAACAAAGACGTCTAACAACTCTAAAAAATACCCGCTGTGCCATAACATACGAGGACGTGCAATACTCGTTCTGCTTCGTATTACTGCAAGAAGGCTGTTCAGCCTTCCGAGACTCCACTGCCATTGGCTGGGTGCCACAGCCTTGGTTTATTGAACTCACTAGTAAGCAGATCCATTTCCACGTGATCTTACTGCTCCCCAGCAATCGCTCACCGCTTTAAGCATTTGCTGGCAGAATATTTCTGACCAAACCGAAAAAGGAAAAAAAAAGTAAGAAGAAAAAGAAAAAAAAGAAGGAAAAAAAAAAAAAAACAACCTCCCAGCTCCAAAAAGAACACAAACGTTCCAACTCAACAAAAAACTGCAGCGACGCCGGCCGCGTCATACACGTGAAAAAAATGGCCGACGACGGCATGCTGCTGAACTTTGATGTCAGCAACGTGCCGGCCCAAGTCCAGGTCAAGCTCAAGGGCGGCCGTTGGCGAGAGCGGAAGCGGGTTGAGCGGAGTCTCAAGCAGCAGCTGGAGAAGCGCGAGCAGCCCGAGGGCGAGTCTGCGGCGGACGGCGGACAGCGGAAGCGGCGCAAAGTGGACGTGGGGGGCGAGGGGGTGGGCGGCGGCGGCAGCGGAGGGTTTGCCCGGGCGAGGACGGAAACCGGGGCCGATGGCAGTCGGCCGAGAGGAGAGGCTGCGAGCGGCTTTGGCGGCCGTGGCGGCCGTGACGGCTCTGGCGTTGCAAGAGGCCACGGCGGCGGCGGCGGATATGGCGGCGGCGGCGGTCTGGGCAATGGCGGCGTGTCGTCGCGGCTGTTCACTTCGAATCCGGAGCCGGTGACGGATTTTTCCAAGACAGCCGGGCCGGAGGAGGCGGAGGCGGAGGCAGAGGCGGGCATGGCGGCGTCGAATGCGCCGCTGTCGGAAGAGGCGGCGACGTTCCGGGCGCTGGGGCTGTCGCGGCGGGTTGCGCAGCACCTGTGGGCCAAGCTGGGGCTCAAGGGCCCGACGGCGATCCAGCGCAACGCGATCCGGCAGCTGTTGGCGCACGACAGCGACGCGTTTGTGCAGGCGGAGACTGGGTCGGGCAAGACGCTGGCGTATCTGCTGCCGATTGTGCAGCGGATCGTGGCGCTGAGCGAGGCGGACGGCGGCGGTAGCGGCACCGGCACCGGCACCGGCACCGGCACCGGCTCCGGCTCCGGCGACGGGCCCCGGGCGAGGATCCACCGCGGCTCCGGCCTGTTTGCGATTGTGCTGGCGCCGACGCGCGAGCTGTGCAAGCAGATCGCGGCGGTGCTGGAGCGGGTGCTGCGGTGTGCGCCGTGGATCGTCAGCACGACGGTGGTGGGCGGCGAGAGCAAAAAGTCGGAAAAGGCGCGGCTGCGCAAGGGCGTCAACATTCTGATTGCCACGCCGGGCCGGCTGGCCGACCACCTGGACCACACCGAGGTGCTGGACGTCAGCACGGTGCGCTGGCTGGTGCTGGACGAGGGCGACCGGCTGATGGAGATGGGCTTCGAGGAGGACATCCGCGCCGTTGTGGCCAAAATCCGCCAACCACACAGCGGCGGCGGCGGCGGTGGCGGCGCAAGGACCGGCAGCAATAGCGTCAAAATGGGCAGCCGCGGCAGCAGCAGCGCCGGCACTGGCTCGTCTTCTTCGGCTCTCAGCCTGACGACCCGGGACGGCGTTGCGCTCCCGGCCGGCGTGCTGCCGCAGCGCCGCGTCACCATTCTCTGCTCGGCCACGATGAAGATGAATGTGCAGAAGCTGGGCGAGATCAGTCTCGAGGACGCGGTGCACATCACGTCGCGCCTGGACGACGGCGACGACGCGGCGGGCGTGGTGGGCGGCGCGACGGGCTCCGGGACGGGCTCCGGGACAGGCTCCGGGCTGGATGCGGCGGCGGTCGTGCCGGAGGCGGTGTTTTCGGCGCCAACGCAGCTCAAGCAGAGCTACGTGGTGGTGCCGGCGAAGCTGCGGCTGGTGACGCTGATTGGGCTGTTGCGGGCCGTCTTTGCGCGCAAGGGCTCCGTCATGAAAGCCATTGTTTTCATCTCGTGCGCCGACTCGGTCGACTTTTACTTTGACTTGCTGAGGCTTCCGGACGGGGAGGGAGTGGAGGGGGAGAAGAGGGCGGACGGGGAGAAGAAGGCGGACGGGGAGAAGAAGGCGGACACTGCCGCAGAGAAGAGCGACAACCACTCGGACGATGACTCCGACACCTCCTCCGACTCCGATTCCGACGCCTCTTCCTCCTCCTCCTCCTCCTCCACCACATCGGCCAAGGCCCGCACCTCGGCCAACCAGGCCAAGGCCAAGGCCGCGGCGGCGGCTCTGACGGCCACCACCGTCGGCGCGGCCGCCTACATCACGTCGCCGGCCAACCGCACCGTCATGCTGCACCGCCTGCACGGCTCGCTGGCCCAGCCGGTGCGCACGGCCACGCTGGCCGCGTTTAGCCGCGAAAAACAGCCGGCTGTGCTGGTGACGACCGACATTGCGTCGCGCGGGCTCGACGTGCCGGCCGTCGACCTCGTCGTCGAGTACGACCCGGCCTTTTCCGTCGCCGACCACCTGCACCGCATCGGCCGCACCGCCCGCGCCGGCCGCCCGGGCAAGGCCGTCTTGTTTCTGCAGCCGGGCTGCGAAGAAGGCTATGTGTCTCTGCTATCGGGGAGCAAAGGAGCAGAGTCCGCTACGACGACGACGACCACACACATCAAGCCAGAGCTCTACGACAGCGTCCTGCAAAAAGGCCTCGCTGCCGCCGTCGAGCTGCCGCCGTCGCTGCGCGTCTTCCTCAAGGACGAGCACGACCCGAGTCGGCCAATGTCGTGGAGCAGGCGAGCCGAGGCGCTGCAGCTGCACCTGGAGCAGCGGCTGCTGCAGCCGGCCGGCGGCGAAGCCTCCAAGCAGGGAGGAAAGCAAGACGGCGCCAACAGCACGAAGACCAAAAACACAAAAAACACGAAAAACACAAAGAACTGGGCTAAACCGGCCGCCGCCGCCGAGAATCCGCTGCTGGTTGCGGCCCGGCAGGCGTTCCGGTCGCACATCCGGGCTTATGCCACGCATGTGCGCGAAGAGCGCGCCTTTTTCGACAAGACACAGCTGCACCTGGGCCACACAGCCAAGAGCTTCGGCCTGCGTGAGGCGCCCGGCGGCATTGGGGGCGGCGTTGTGCCGCGACGCTCAGGCAAGAAGACGACGACGGCGGCGGCGGCGGTGTCGGCGGCCGGTGGCGGCAGTGCTCACAGAAACCACAACGACGACGACGACGATGACCCGGTGGGCGCGGTGGACGGCGACGCGGCGCGGCGGATGCGCGAAAAGATGAAGGCTGTGATGAGTGCAGCGTCCGAGTTCAACATTGGGTAGAGCTGAGTCGAACGAGATTGCACGGCTGGGATGGGTTTTTTCTGGTGGCAGATAGAGTGGACGAAGACGAGCCCACAAATTACGAGCGGAAAGAACGGCACTTTGCGACTGTTGACCTGAAACTCGGCTTGCATGCTCTTCTTACCGAGAGGTGTGCATTCTGTTCACGCAAAGAACTGTCTATGTAGATTCTCTATGAAGCACCCGTTGACAGCTCACAAATACATGTACATTCATCAAATTGGATGGGAGAAACAGAAATTCATGCAAAAAGCAAAGCATTGAATGAACCCATAAAGGTATCAGAAGAGGATGGGTCTTTGTGTTTGTATTAGAGACAGAATTATTAAAGAATATAAAAAGTGGAAAGAGTAAAGAAACTGTAAAGAATATAAAGGAAACAGTGAAAGAAGTGAAAAGAAACTCTAAAAGGAAACAGTGAAAGAAATGAAAGAAACCGAGTTCCGTGCAAGGTGTGGCGCTCTCTGCCCTCGCCCCTATTCCTGATGGCCGCCGGAGATCACAGACGACGAGGACGAGGACGAGGACGACGATGGCAATAAAGACGGCAGCAACGATGCTGGCGGCGTCGACACTGGCGGCAATGACAGCCCACCCGGCGTGTAGGGCTCGGTGGATGCCAGGACGACGGGGTGGAAGCTCATGGGTCCGCCGGCGCCGCGCTGGGGCAGATGGGCCTGGCTGTTGTTGTGGTGGATGGTGAGCAGGCTGGCCGACTTGGCGCTGGGCCGGCCGAGCGAGGCGGCCAGACCGCCGGGATGACCGTAGAAGGGGTCCTGGTGGTGGTCCTGGTGGTGGTGATGGCTGTGATGGCTATGATGGCTGTGGCGGCTGTGGCGGCGATGGTGATGGTGCTGACACGCCTTTTGGCTCCGGCTCGTCCGGCCGGAAACATCGCCGCAGCGGCGGCACCGGCACAGCTGGGCCGGCAGCGACAGCGTCGAAGCCGTCTCGCCGGCGAGCAGCAGCGCCGGCGGGCCACGCTCCAAGCTGGCCGTGCTGCGGCTGTTTCTCAGCCGGGCTGCCGGCGGCAGCGGCGGCGAATCGGGGTAGGGCGTCGCCAGCGCCGAGCCAATGATGCTGGCAGCAGCCTTTTCACGAAGCATTCCGAGTCTGTTTTGTTAGTCGGGTGGTCGTCAGATGTCTCGTTGGCTGGCCAGCCGGCCAAGACTCCCTACTTTGGGAGTCTCTTCAACACCCGTCCTTTTTTTGTTGTTTTCGTCTTCTTTTCTTTTCTTTCCCTTCTCCTTTCCCTACTTACTCGTCTTCGGATATCCCAGGCAGCATGCACAGGGTGTCTTCCTTTTTAAAGTCAAACGGCTCGGACTGGGCACACAAAAAGTCAGCAAGAGGCAGCAGCAGACAGAAGAGGAAGCTCGTCGTCGTCGTCTTCACCTACAATGACCAGGCGCGGCTTGTTTTTCTTGCGGCGCAGATTCAGCATGTCGTAGAGACGGCAGGCATAGGCCTTGAACGAGCTGCAGACAGGCATCTTTTCGGAATCCTGTCGAGGCGGAAGAGAGAGGAGATGGCGAAACATTTGGAAATCGGTAGCCAAATCGGTGGCCGATGCGGTCGAGCAAGCAAGATATAGAAACGGAGGCAGGCGACAGGACCGAGTGCAAAAAACAAAGAAAGAACGGCGAACGGCGTGTATCGAATCTGTACAGAAACAAAAAGACAGGAACACAAAGAGCGTGGGCGTCGAGACGTGACGAAAGAAAAAAAAAAAAAAAAAAAAAAAAACAATAAAAATGAGTGGACGGCAGACAAAGAACAGCGCTCTTTTCTCTAGCCAGAAACAAGAAAGACAGAAAGATGGACGAGAAAGAAAGTTAAACCATTTGGACAAAAAAAGACAATGCAAGCCGGGTATAGAAACGGCTACAGAAAAGAGAGACGGAGCTTGACTTCCAAGGGCTTCAAAGCTAAGAAAGAACAGAACGAGAAGCTAAGAGAAGAGAGGAAAAGGCACGGGGAAGACGAAGCTTAAAAAGCCAAAGAAGGGTCAAAAGACGCAGTTGGCAGCACAGGAGCACAGGAGCACAGGAGCACAGGAGCACAAGA
Organism: Raffaelea deltoideospora; assembly: GCA_019925385.1. Classification (NCBI taxonomy): domain Eukaryota; kingdom Fungi; phylum Ascomycota; class Sordariomycetes; order Ophiostomatales; family Ophiostomataceae; genus Raffaelea; species Raffaelea deltoideospora. The sequence continues at coordinate 443,360 of JADHKP010000001.1, forward strand.
ATGCCTTTGGGCGCGTGCGCACCCGTGGCGACGCCTTGTTGACTGTCTCTGGCATCTGAGCACGAGGGGGGGAGAGGGCGTACAAAGGCGTACAGACGATAAAAAAAAAAAAAAAAAGAGGGGTCCACGAACATGGATCCCTTGAAAGGACTTGTTCACAGGGCGAGACAATGGACAAAAAGCAGGGCTCTGCTAGTCAAGGAAGCGTTAGCCTAGAAGATGGAAAAGACAAGAAAAGACCAGAGAGACAAGACAGAGGTGGGACTTGCCGGCATCGAGGAATGTGCTTATTTCGAGGTTGAAACCCAGTACTGCTTGACACGCAACAAAATGGCAATCTTAGCATGGAGCGCGTGTCTAAAGAAAGCAGGACGGGGTCTTTTGTCGGACAAGGCTGCCGTTTGGCGGGTGGAGTCGATGGTCAGACAGCCACATTCCAAGGCAAAGAAAAGACGTCAGCCCAAAACACATTGACAATACAAACAGCACAGCTCCAATTGAAGCAAACAGCTCGCAGCCGTAGAACCAAGACCAAGAAAGAACGATCTCAAGGGCGAAAACATTGCAGCAACACGACGACCAAAGAAAAGTCTGTGCAAAAGAGCCAATGAGCCAATGAACAACCCGGAACAGCAAGGGATCGACACTGCTTTGGGCCTTCATTCCACATGGAGCATTCCTCCGCCAAACCCCTCGGCATTCCAATTCCCAGACAGGGACAAATCACGCAGCCAGCACCAAACAATCCGTATAATCCGGGTGCCGCGAGTCCCATTAACGCCAACCGTCGCGTTGCGGGCGCGATGCACCTGGAAGCATTTGGCGCTGTTTGGCGGCATTTGCGGCCATTCCTCCCTCCCCCGGCCTTGACTCCGTTCTGTCTGCTTATCCCTTTGGAGGCAAATTGTGACAAGTTTCGTTTGTGCCTTCTTTTGTGCTTCCTTGTTTTGTGCTTCCTTGTTTTTTGACATTCCTCGTTGCAGTATCTGTCAAACAAAAGTAGGTCATAGAAAAGAAGCAGAACCCAAGACTAGCCTGACCAAAAAAGACGTATACGAGTATGGATACGCAAACCAAAAAAGAAACAAAAAAAAAAAAAAAGAATCCACCAAAACAAGCAAATGAAACCTCATCTCCCACATCTTATTGTTCATTCCCGCCAGCGTGGCTTCGTCTCACTGTGCCGCCGTTCGTCAACAAGACTGCTGCAGCGCATCGTTGTGAGCGCGCATTTCCGGCTCAGGCCGGCCCATCAGCCAAGTGGTAGCTCTTGAGCTTGACAAACTGGTCAAAGCCAAAGCGGCTCAGCGTGTAGCCTCTGCCGGAGTTTTTCCAGCCCGTCCAGGCCAGGTCCTGGTTTGTTAGCGATGGAAGGCAAAGAAAAAGGGACCAGAAGAAGAAGTCAAGACAGCTCCAAGACAGCTCCAAGAGCTCCAAGACAGCTCCAAGAGCTCCAAGACAGCTTCAAATATGCTCTCAGCACGCCAAGCACCCTCCGCCAACACTCACCGGACTGGGATAGTCGCATCGGTTGACAAAGACGGTGCCGGCGTCGATCTGGTCGCACAGGCGGCGGGCGACGGCGCGGTCCTTGGTCCAGACACTGGCGGTGAGGCCAAAGTCGCTGTCGTTCATGAGGGCGACGGCGTCGGCGTCGCTGGCGACGCGCTGGACGGGCATGACGGGCCCAAAGGTCTCGTCGCGCATGACGGCCATGTCGTGGGAGACGCCGGTGAGCAGGGTCGGCTTGACAAAGTGGCCGCCGGTGGCGGGGGGCTGGTCAAAGGACTCGTTGGCGGGGGTGGCGTCGACGGCGCCCTTGGCCAGGGCGTCGGCAATGTGGGCGCGGATGGTGGCGGCGGCGCGGGCGGAGACGACGGGGCCGACGTGGACGGCGGGATCGTGGGGGTCGCCGAGGCGGTAGGCGGCCAAAACGCGCTGGGCGGCGGCGACAAAGGCATCGTAGATGTCGGCGTGGACGTAGACGCGTTCGACGGCGCAGCAGCTCTGGCCCGAGTTGAAAACGCAGCCGTCGACGAGCTGCTCGGCAGCCCAGGCAACGTCGACGTCCGGCCGCACGTAGGCCGGGTCCTTGCCGCCCAGCTCGAGGCCGACGTTGACGATGCGGTCGGCCGCTGCCTTCTGCACGGCCAGCCCACCGGCCACCGAGCCGGTGAAGCAGACGTGGGCCACGCGTGCATCGCGCACCACGCTCTCGATCACCGTCGGCGAGCCGCTGTGGAAGTACTGCAGCACGCCTGCCGGCAGCCCGGCCTCGGTAAAAGCCCGCTCCACCTGCTCCACCACCGTCGGCGTCTGCGGCGACGGCTTGAGAATCACCGAGTTGCCTGCCAGCAGCGCCGGCACCAGCGTGTTGACCAGAATCAGATAGGGGTACTGATGGTTAGCATGAGGTGATATGAGTGCTGCAGTCTAGCGAGCACGGGCAGTCCAGCTCAGTCCAGCTCAGTCCAGCTCAGACCAGCTCTGTCCAGCTCAGACCAGCTCAGACCAGCTCAGTCCAGTCCAGCTGTAGTGCAAGCACCGGCAGCTCAGCTCCCTCCCAGTCAGCTCACTCACATTCCATGCAAAGATCACCAGAACCGGCCCCACCGGCACTTTGCGGATAAACCGCTCGTAGCCCGCCTCGTCCGTGCCCTTGGTGTCTTGCAGCACTTCCTCGCTCACGTCCATCAGAAAGGCCGCCCGCTTCATCATCGTGTCGATCTCCTTGGCCGTGTACGCAATCGGCCGCCCCATCTGCTCCGTCAGCTCCTTGGCCAGCTCGTCCTTGCGGCTGGCCAAAAGGTCCAGCGCCTTCTGCACAATCGCCTTGCGCTCTGCCAGCGTTGTCTGCCGCCACGCTGCAAACGCCTCGGCCGCCGTCTGCGCCAGCTGCGCCGCCTCGGCCGCCGACACGCCCCGCCGCGTCAGGATCGGCTGGTTGGTCGTGGGCGAAATCGTCGTGAGGATTTCGGCCATGGCGAATATCTGTGGGAATGACGCAAAAAAAAAAAAAAAAAAAAAAAAAAAAAAAAAATGAATGAATCGATGAGAAAATATGAGAGAGGGCGAGGCGGGTGAGTTCCCACTTTATGAGACGGACGATGGACAGACGGATGATGGACAGACGGCCGATGGACAGACGGCCAACGCTATGTGATGGACGATGACAGGACTGCCTAGGCCAGCAAATGAAAAAAGATGAAGCTTGGCAAACGGTGTTTGTGAAAGGAAACACTTTCAAGGTCAGATGTGCAAAATGTTTGAGTATGAAGTCGGGCAAGAGCAGAAGATAATAGTCCAAAGAGGCAAGTGCGTTCGGCAGGCCGAGAGATAGGAAGTCGCCAGCGGGCACAAGCTCTGTGTTAGTGCCGTTCGTGGAAATCCGAGAACGGTCGGTGTACTGTGTACGGAGTACTGTGTCTGTGTACTGTAAAAGCGGTGTAAGCACTGCACGGCAGAACCGGTGGGGTTGGAAAATATTTCGACAAACGAGTAAGCCAAAAAAAAAAAAAAAAAAAAAAAAAAAAAAAACTCCACATGTGATAGCTTTTGAACCAGGACAAAAACACAACATTCGGCCATATGTCAACGACTGCAACATGCCTGCCGAGAAGAGAAACACATTTCTTGACGCCGGCGACAGTGACGAGGATGCAGAGCCGGGCTACGAGTCGGATGACGATCTGAGAAAGGGAGGTGGCCGGAGCAGTGCCAAGCGAAGAAAGGTTGACGACGACGCCAGCAGCGATGGCGGCGACGGCAGCGATGACGGCAGCGACGACGGCAGTGATGACGGCAGCGATGCTGGTGACGTGGAGGAAGACACACCCGCGCGCGGGGGCCGGCCAAACACCGAGAACAACAACTCAAAACGCAGGGACACAGCTGGCGAAAAGGACGACCAGCAGGGCGACGACGGCGACACGACGCGGAAGAGACGGCGGGCGAGCGCGGCGGCGGAGGAGGCGGAGTTGCCGGGGACGTCGCGGCCGGGCCGGCTGAGCAAGAAGAACCTGGTGCGGACGGAGAAGGCGGTGCGGCGGTCGGGGGTGGTGTATCTGTCGCGGATTCCGCCGTTTATGAAGCCGGCGAAGCTGCGGGCGCTGCTGACGCCGTACGGGGCGGTCAACCGGATATTCCTGTCGCCCGAGGACCCGGCAGCGCATGCGCGGCGCGTGCGCGGCGGCGGCAACAAGCGGCGGTCTTTTGTCGACGGCTGGGTGGAGTTTGTGCGCAAGCGCGACGCGCGGCGCGCCGTCGACCTGCTCAACGGCGCCACCATTGGCGGCAAGAAGCGCTCGTACTACCGCGACGACCTCTGGAGCATGGTCTATCTGCGCGGCTTCAAGTGGCACCACCTGACCGAGCAGATCGCCGCCGAGAACGCCGAGCGCACCGCCCGCCTGCAGGCCGAGATTGCCCAGTCGCGCCGCGAAAACGAGGCGTTTGTGCGCAACGTCGAAAAGGCCAAGATGCTCAACGGCATCGAGGCCAAGAAGACGAAGAAGGCGGAGGCGGAGGCGGCGGGAGCGGAGGCGGGGACGGCGGAGGCGTCGGGAGCGACCGCTCAGCCGGACATCGACAGCAGCACCGCCGTCGGAGCAAAACGCGTGCGCACCTTCAAGCAGACGGCCCGCGTGGCCAAGCCGGTCGGCGACGAGCAGCCCGAACATGTGCAGAGAGTGCTGAGCAAGATTTTTTAGCGAGGGAGCAGATTGCAGGGTCAAGTGGCTGGAAAGCAGGAACAGATTGCAAGAGCTACAAGCAGACTGGAAGGGGCGAACAGATTGCAAGCAAGATCTGTAAATGGACTGCAAAGGATGGACTGCATTGCAAGTAAGAGCTACAAGCAGACTGGAAAGGAGCGGACAACATTGCAAGCAAGATCTGTAAATGGACTGCAAAGGACGGACTGCAAGCAAGATCTGCAGTGGAAAGCAGAGCTGAAAGTGAAAGGGACAGCACGGACAGGCGTTTTGTAAGCGAGATATTATATACCAAAGATATTGTCTTCTCTTATTTTTCTAGTCTTCCCTAAGCCCAGGTATGCCAAAACGCCGGGACGCTACTGTAGCATAGAAACACAAACCGATGCACCTCAGAGATTGCTGCTTTTTTGGCAAGCCCTGTCGTCCTCGACCTCGACCTCGACCTCCACCCACCTACACCCACCTACACCTCCACCTCAACCTCCACTCCACCCCCACCCACCTACACCCACCTACACCACCCCTTCATCGTTAATGTCCAGGTCATCCAGGTCGTCCAGCAGCTCGTCCATGCTGATCTTTGGCACGCCGTCGTCGTCGTCGCCGTCGTCGTCGCCGTCCGTCTCGTCAATCTCGTCGTCTCCATCCGCAGTCTCGCCGTCATTGTGCCCGCTGCCGCCGCCGCCCTCGTCCACATCCATCGCCTGCTGCCGCTGCTGCTGCTGCCGACGGGCCGCCGCCAGCGCCGGCTTCTGGCTCGGATTCTTGTAAAGAGCCAGGGCAGCACGCAGCTCGTCGTCCTCCTCGACATCGCGCAGAAACATCTCGTAGTCGGCGTCGAGGCGCTCCTGGTCGGCCTTGCGCGGCAGCAGCTCGCCCTCGTCCTTGGCCATGCGCTTGAGCTTCCAGTTGCGGCGGCGGTGCTTGCGGCGGTTGGGCCAGTGCTTCTTGACCAGCACCACGTCGGGAATGGCGGCGCTGTGCGCATGCGACTGCTCGATGGCGTCCATCTGCGCGTTGTTGAAGTTGGTGCCCGTCAGCAGGTAGCCCATGGCCGAGTCGCCGGGCTTGAGCTGCCGGCCCAGGTGCGTGCGCGTAAAGTACGTCACGTCGTTGCTGCCGAGATCGGCGGCGCGCGCCACGGTGGCCTCGGCCAGCAGCCAGCGGTTGCTGTTGGCATTTGTGCTCGTGTTCGCACCGCTGCCGCCCACCGGCTCAATGTCCAGGACGACAAACTCGACCAGGTCGCCGGCGGCGGCCAGCGGCGTAAAGGGAATCTTCTCGCGCCAGTACACGGGGGCCGTTACCTCGGCCGTCTGCAGCGTGGCCGGGTCCAGCAGGTTGATGGCGGTGCCGATGCGGTAGCACAGCACGAGCGGCGCAATGTTGCCAATCTTCTTGGCCAGCGGCAGCGGCAGCGCCACCAGGTCGTCCTTGCAGATGGGCACCAGCTCGGCCGAAAAGGCAAACTTCATCGACTTGGTGCCCGAGTGCGTGTCCTGCGAGACGAGCTCGGGCGAGTTCTTGACCAGCACCGGCACCGCCGACTTGAGAAAGTCGACAAACTTGGCCGCCTGGTTGCGCTGCGCAAAGTAGAAGTCGAGGCCCTCGCGTGCCTCCTTGATGTTGATCGTGTCGCGATGCGCCCCGTGCTTGAGAATGAGCTGCTCCAGAAAGAGAAAGGTGCGCTTGTGCGCCACCTTCTGCCGCACCTGCACGCACGCCCGCCACACGTTGTGCGTGTACGACTTGGCGCACTCCGGGCACTGGTGCGTCCCCACCACGTACACCACCTCGAAGCTCTGGTTCAGCAGCACCCCCTCCGCCAGCGCCTCCTGCACCGTGATCTTCACCCGCACCCGCCGCGAGTTCGGCTCCGTCCAGATAAAGCCCGCGTCCACCACCCGCACCTTGTTCAGCCCCCGCAGCCGCTTCAGGCACATCGCCAGCATCTCCCGCGACTCCGGCGCCGCCGCCACCCACTGGTTCGGCGGAATGAGCCACCGGTCGCAGTCCCGGCAAAACTGCAGGTTCGCCTCCCGCGGAATGCTCTGCGAAATGTCCACCGTCAGCTTGATGCAGTCGTAGCACAGCGCCCCCGCCGCCGTCGTCCCGTCAATCGCCGCTCCGCAGTTGTAGCAGAGAATCCTGAGAGAATCTGTCAGTTTGTGCCTGTTTGGGGGGGGGATTTGCAGGGTCTTTTTGGGGGGCAGGGGAGGGTCCCTCTACTCACGTCGCTATTGTTTGCTCGCCCCCTACCCCCATGGGCACCGGGGCATCCAGGTCCATGGACATTTTAAAAGAAGAAAACGAGATCGTCGCCTAGCAAAGTGTGTATGCCAAAGTCGAAAAAACACAGTTGTCGGTCGTCTATCTGTGATCTTGAACCCAAAATGTCGATGAGGGGCAAATTTGTCGGCAGGAAATTTTTAGGCGGTGAAGTGCAAATCGGCGTGTGGGAGTAGGTTTGGAAATTGCCACTCTTCGCCGCCAAGTATTAACAATCAGCTTGCTGACATAGCTCTGACATAGGCCGCTGACATACAATGTTTTTTTCCAAACAACGCAATTTTCGCAATTTACACACAAATCTTTCGTTCAAAGCACAGTCATCGTCTTTCAGAATGAATTCAGGCCAGTGGCTGGAATTGGGGTTTTGAAAAACACGGGCACGTTTTACTCGCACTCGTATGCTTCGGAGTGGTCACGTGACCATTATCCAAACGCGGCTGGAGGTTGAGCAGCTTGCACGATGCATTATAGGACAGGTGAGGCAGGCTCTCGACGTATGGCTTGTTCTTTTATTTTTGCACGGGAGGAACTGGAGGAGATGGTGTCCGAGTCGACGACGGTGGCCACCTCCGGGTCATGGCTTGTTAGGTTGCGGCTGCTAGAGCATTGATATCTTCTTTTTTTTTCGAGCTGCGGAACGTAGCCGTATATTCGTCCTTTTGTCTGTCATTGAGTAGATGGTGTTTCAATGACCGTGGTGGTTGCCAGGTGGTTGAGGATAAGACAGATAATGGGCGATGCGTGGAAGATCCTTAAGAGCTCGTTCGTTGCAATTCTTTTGTGGGTGAGCTGGCGGTGCCAATGTGAGCCTACGTATTTACGTTTTGAGGCACGTCCGTCTGCTATGAGTTTTCAAAATGTATTTGTCTCGTTTTGACGTGGACACTTGTCGGTTTCCCTCGTCGCTGTCAGAAGAAGCGAGAAAACAGACGAGAGGCCAAGCAGAATATAGTCAACAAGCACAGTGGCTTCTATGTTTCTCGGTCTCCAAAGCCCCTTGCCTTCAGGGACTCTGCATTTGAGGGGCTCTGAAATCGGCGGGACTACAGCTTCTTGTTTGAAAACGAGATATTGGGAACGCGGCGTCGAAGCGAAGGGCATCTCGCTGACCAGAACTATATAATGGCACCTCGTGGTGTCTCATCGCATTCTCACGAGAACACGGTTCCAGCGTCCTACCTATAGCCCCCAGTTCCGTCGCCTTGTAATTGACTCGATACAAGCCTGCAAGCGTCATGTTGTCTAATCAGACGAAGGAAGAGAAAAGAACAAAAAAACTGTATAACAAGCTGTACCAGAACTGGTCGTTTAATCAGCATTCTACCTAGGCTTATTTACGGGCCTCTTTTTCTACACAAAGGCGACATACTCTGGAATTACGCGCCTCGCCCATGCCATTGCGTTTTCCTTCGCGGTATACGAGTACGAGGACATGTGTGTGTACGAGTATGTACACCGTACGTCGTAACGAGTGCCCTACTTTGATCGCCAGCCTAGCACATTGACCCGCATCCGCAGCTCTGGGTACTTCCTTTTGACCGCGCCCCACACCGACCGCATGCAGACCCTCCGAACAACAAAGGAGGCGAGCTCGGGACCTGGGTTCTCATTGGCAACATTGGCAAGATGCACCGGGATTGGTCTGATTTCCCCATCTTTTTTTGGAGTCACATTGGTGGGGAGAAGGCAGTGCGGAGCCGCTCTGGAACCAACCCCCTGAGCTTCTAGTCAGCTTTTTTTATTGTTGTTGTTGTTTTTCTTTCTTATTGCCCTGGGTCTACGAAGCATTGCATCGCCATCGACGTACGAAATTAAACGGAGACGATGAGAAACTAGATCGCTTTGTATGTTTTATGCACGAGCAGTCAAGATAGCAACAGGGAGGGCGAAACAAAAACAAGAAATCAAAGCACAGCAAAGAGATGCACCTGTTGCATAGTGCGGTCGAGCTCGTGAGCCGACCATTGCTTCCCCGCGTGCGGCTTCGCCTCGTCTGCGGATGCCTCTATTTCCCCACGGGGTAGGTTTGCAATAGCGTCACCCTTGTGGCACTCGTGAGGAGACTAAAAGGACGGCTGTTCGTTGTTGCTTGCAGCTCGTTCTTGCTTGCAGCTCAATCAAAGAGACAGAACGGCATGGTGTTTATAGAATGGGTTTGCATCCTAGATCTACGCCTGCAAACGCAGCCGGCACCGATATGCGTGCCGTCTTTTCCAGGATGAAGGGGGCTGCTACCTCCGCGAAACTGCGGACGATGCAACCACGGTCTGTATCTCTCTGCCTCTGCACTCACTCGCCATTGTTCCCGTACAGGAGCGGGTTTCTCGACTCGTGACAGGTTGCTGGTGCTCTGCGGGTTGGAAACGCCGGCCCAATGAACGACAACAGCGGCTTTGGGCTCTGTGGAGCTCGCCACCTGTAATATCCTTACATTTTACATGGTAGTATTGCTTCGTATTGCAGCAGCATGCTCTTGCTTGTCTGGCAGCCCTCAAAAGAGGGCGCCGCTTTTGCCCTGTACTGATCCCTGGAGGGACGCGTTGATTTGTGGAGTCCAAAGAGGAAAGACACACAAATAGAGAGTCTTGTTTGTGTTTTCTTAGTCTCCGGCCATCCCGTTTCTGTCTTGCTCTGTGACTGCACATGCCCCCTGTAGTCTAATCCCCTTAAAACTAAGCCCAAATACAAGAGCTCGTCTCTGCTCTACTGCTTTTCCCCCTTCCCTCCCCGTTCCCCCCGTCCCCTTTTACTTCTACATTCCTTGTCCCAAACTATATACACCTGGCATCCACGCCGGTCTCGTTTTCTGCCTCCTTTCTCTTTCCTACTCATTTTTTTTTTGTCAGTATATTCTAATCAGGCCAAGAGAGCAGCGCAGATAACAAATCAAAAAATACCAGCATCCGTGACAACCACACACTGTCTACTCGGGTCGGCATTCACAACACCCCTACTCCAAGCATAGCAAGCATGGCCAACAACGCCAAGGCAAGCCTCGACGAGTACGCGGGCCAGAACGGCAACACGGCCGACCCACAGGCGACGCTGCAGCAAATGCGGACGGTTGGCAGCGTGTCCATGTCGGCCGAGCTGTTTGAAAAGCTCTATGTGTCGCCACAGAACCAAGTCAACGGCACGCTCTACAAGAGATTTGGCAACCCATCGCCCATGTAAGCAGCTGGCAGACGAAGAAGATGGATGGCCACACTCATGAGAGAGAGTATCACAGCATGCTAACCTGCCCTCGCCTCTGGCTATAAAAGTGCCATCATAGGCTTTCTCATGGGGCTGACCCCTCTGTCCATTGATCTTATGGGATGGCGAGGCGCCGGCGGCAGCGGCGCAGCTCTGGTGTAAGTTGCTTGTTCACCCTGTCTCGTATTTTTCGCCCTCGCGCCACTATATTCTCTCTTTCTCTCTCTGTCTCTCTCTACTTCGGATACCTGGACTGACACGCCCCAGCGGCACAATCTACTTTGCTGGCGGTATGCTACAGGTTATTGGCGGGTTGCTTGAATGGGTGATTGGCAACACGTTCCCTGCTGTTGTTCATCTCGCATTCAGTGCGTTTTTCCTCACGTTTGGTGCCACCCTGACTCCGAGCTTCAATGCCATGGCGGCCTATTCCAGCAAGGGCTCGGCAGCCGAAGGCGCCACCACCACAGGCTTCAACGCCGACTTTGGTACGTTCGTTTTCCTTGCGTCGCCCTTTATGTTACTCTCTGATTCAGCTCTCTCTCTCTCTCTCTCTGCATTTTCAATCTTTTTCTTCTTCTTCGAAACTCTCTCTCTCCGGCCCTGCTGCTGACCTTAACTCTCAAGGCTTCTACTTGCTCTGCATGGCCTTCCTATGTCTGATCTTCCTGATCTGCTCCCTCCGGGTCAACTTTTGCTTCTTTATGATTTTCTTTACACTTGTCATCGCCTACTGCTGCCTTGCGGCTGCCTACTGGGTGCTGGCCTCAAACTACCTGGGCAACGCCCACACGGCCACCAAGCTGGTCAAAGCAGGCGGTGCCCTGGCTTTTGTATCGGCCGTGTTTGGCTGGTGGGCCTTTGCCGCCATCATGTTTGCAACGCTCGACCTGCCCTTCAGCCTGCCGGTGGGAGACATGAGCAATCTCTTCAAGGGCAAGCCGCAGAAGTCTGCCGCATGAGGCATTATCAGACAGGGTTTTGTGCAGACAAAGTCTCGTGAATCGGGCTACTCGGGCCTGTTTGAAGTGGAACGACGACGAGAGAAAGAGAATCGAGTCCACAGCGGCACATTGGGCAGCAGCGGATATAATACCATATTGTGATGGGAGAAGCATACTCTGGACTTTAATGACTGTGATTGCTATTGTTACTTGGACAACAGTCAGCCAAGGCGACTGTGGAGGGCAAAAAAAAGAGGAGGGTGGTTACATGCGCCCTGGGTCTACATCTTGTATCTGGCTGTTCAAAAACTTGGCATGTCCTTAAAAAAAAAAAAAAATTCGCAGTTTGGCAGCGTATGGAATAAAAAAAACAAGACACGTCAAGCCACTTGTTTCCAATCATACTCCTTGCATGTCAGCGCTTGCTTTGCAAGTCTTAAAACGCCTAAGAATTTCAAAGACTGGTCAGCAGTGAGGAGCCGTATGCTATGCATTTGTATCTCGTCGCTTTTATATTAAATGGTCAGATTGCAAGCACAAGCACAATCAAAAGTGCTCTCCAGCAAAACGAAGCGGCAGGCACTTTAGCATATCTTGCAGAAACCAAAGATTCAGTCCGTGAACTGTATTAGTGCCGCCCTGCACTGAATTGATCATGTATGGGCTATATAAAGAATCGCTTTCTTCCACTTCTTATCGTCCCTTTTCCTCTTTTGTCTTTTTCTCTTTTCCCCGTTTTGAGATGCGGTCTCTCTGGCAAGCACCCCTTGAGATGCGGTCTCTCTGGCAAGCACCCCTTGAAATGCGGTCTCTCTGGCAAGCACCCCTTGAGATCCGGCCTCTCTGACAAGCACCCCGTGGTCAACGTCGCTCCGACGCCGCCTAATGCAGCCACTCGGCATAGACGCCCGGGTCTTCGCGCCGGACGCCCTGCATCTCGCCCTTGACGCCGAGCAGGCGGACCTGAGCGTCCTTTTCGCGGCTCCAGGCGGCCAGAAAGGCCTGGAGGCGGTCGACGGTGGCGGCGTCGTCGCGCACGAGCAGGGCCACGGCGTCGTAGCCGCCGGCGCCGGGCACGACGCCGCCGTAGACGCCGTCCAGCTGGGAGAGGGCGTCGAGCAGGGCGGTCTGGCTGGCGGGCTCGATGGGCACGTCGCTGGCGTCGCCCATCTCGCGGACCAGCTGGCGGACGGACTGGAGGATGGCGGGCAGGTCGGCGGTGCGGCCGGCCGCGAGCGCCGCCGCCAGGGCGTCGTTGCGGCTCTGCAGCGCAGTCCAGAGAGCGTGGGAGGCCTCGGGCTGGGCGCTGCGCCAGGCCAGCACCTTCTTGACCATGCCGACGGTCTGCGAGCCGCAGTCGACGTCGCACATGCGCACGGCCACGCCCGGCGGCAGAGCCACGCGGCCCTTGCCAATTTCCGTGTCCCAGGCGGAGGCAGAGGCGGACGCATCTGTGCCAGTGCCAGCGCCAGTGCCAGCCCCGGAAACGACCTTCTCCAGCGCCGTTCCAAAGCCTGGCGCGCCCGGCTCCGGCAGCCCTGCCAGCACGGACGGCGAAAAGCGCCGGTAGGTGCACGAGCCGTACACGGCGGCGGCCACGTCGAAGCCCGAGCCCACCTTGCCCTGGGCAGCACAATGTGCGGCCTGGGCCAGGTTGTGCAGCGTGCGCTGGCCGGCTTCGGTCGCCAGGTCAAACAGCGAGGCCGGCAGGTAGTGGCTGAGCAGCGCCGCAGCCAGCGCTGTGACCAGCGCCGCCGACGAGCCCAGACCCGTCTTGTGGGCGTCTGGCAGCGTGGTCGAAAACCTCGCAAACCGGCCTGTCTGGCCCGTCTGGCCCGTCTGGCCCGTCTCGTCCTGGCTGTCGTTGCCGGCACCACCACCCACCGATGCCGGCTGCGAGTAGTAGTCATTGTCGGCCAGAATGATCAGGCGCGACGACGTGATGCTGTGCTCTGGGTTGAGGTGGGCCAGCCGCGACACATACGTCAAAGCATAGGCCAGCGTCGTCTCAACAAACGCGTTCTTGTGAATCTTTGGGCCGCTTTTTCATCACAAAAGGGCAAAAGGGGAGCGACCGAGAAAAGGTTAGCAGGCCCCAGTCAGAAAAGCACGAACAGCCCCAGTCCACCCCCCACAGTTCAACTCACACGCGCAGCTGCGTCACGGCAATGCCCCCGTCGTCGTCGGCTAGATGGTAGCCATACGTCCAGTGGGCCTCGAGAAACTGCGGACTCTCGACGACAATTTCCGTCAGCTGAACGCCCGGGCTGGTCCGGATGGCCTGCGCAACCACGCTGATGCGCGCACTGAGCCCAAACACCAGCCCCGTGTATGCCCGGTCCAGCACCAGATAGCCGCCTGCCAGCAGCACTTTTCCCGGCGCCGACACGGCCGTGATGTCGCCGGTGGTGCCGCCGTCCGATTTCGACATGGCGGAACAGGCAGTCCGAGGCGGATGGATCCGCAAAAGCAGGGGGAGCAAACGGATTCGGGGAAAAGGCTGAAGAGAAAAAGAAAGAGAGAAGAAAGATGGAAAGACGGAAAGAGCCGGCGATAGCTCGTGACAGCGGCTGGAATGGCTGATGTTTGAGACAGCCGGCTGTGGGAAGCTTGCGGAGAGCTCCAGGAACGGTGGAGCGCTAGAAATTGGAGCCATTGGAAATTGCGGCGGTCTGGGGCCTAATCCAAAGTCTTCTCCACAGAAGCTCCAATTCTGCTTATGTCAGCTAAAAGAGCGACGGTACGACGTACGAATACTTGGTACGGAGTATTACAGCCTCGACATCGTGTCAGCCAACATTGACCGAATTGACCGAATTGACCAATGGCTTTTGGTCCCAGATTTACAAAAGTTTGCCGATTTTATCCATACAAGGCCGACTGATCGTCAGCACACGAGCATTGCTACGAGTACGAGTACACCATCTCTGTTTAAACCAGTCACGTGCGCAAGCAATATTCGAGTACTTAGTAATAATACGACGTTATTCTTAAGCGTTTTACTTATGACCAGTGTCTCTCCACAGACGAGTAATACTCCAACGAGCTGCTTCTCCAGCACCCAGATGTTCGTCCGCCGTCCAAGAGACGGCTCATTTGATCTTGACTACGGTCTTTCCAAAGTTCTTGCCGGCCAGCATGCCCACCAGCGCCTCGGCACTGTGCTCGATTCCCTCGGTAATGCTGAGCTTGGCCTTGAGGCTCCCGTCGAGGAGCCACTTTTGAACATTCTCGATGTGTTCCTTGCGATACGCCGGTCCGAACCCGGGCGATCCAACCAAAAACCCTTGCACAAGCAGTTGTTTCTGGACGATCCGGAAAAGGCCCTTGACGCCGTATCTGTCCTCTTCGCTTAGATTGTATTGTGATATCTACAACAGATTAGTCGAGTTGAACAGAAAAGAGACAGCCAGGGGCGGGGATGCCGAAACAAACATAAAAAGATAAACACCTTGCAAACGACTTACCATGCCGCAGACGGGGACGCGACCGCCGACATTCAAACTCTTCAGAGCTGCCTCGAAATGGTCGCCTCCGACGTTTTCAAAGTAGATGTCGATGCCGTTGGGCGCGAGGCGCGGGAGCGCGTCAAAGGGCGATTCTTTCTTGTAGTTGAAGCCGGCGTCGTAGCCCAGGTCCTTGGTGATGAACTCGAGCTTCTCGTCGGAGCCGACGGAGCCAATGACGCGCAGGCCTTGGCGCTTGGCGATCTGGCCGACGAGCTGGCCCACGGCCCCGGCCGCCGAGCTCACAAAAATCGTTTCGCCGGCCTTTGGCTGGCCAATCTTCCACAGGCCCGAGTATGCCGTCAGCCCCGGCATGCCCAGCGCGCCCAGCCAGTGGGCCGGGTCGAGGCCGTCGGGATTGTGGATCGGCCGGACCGCCGGCACGCTGCGGACGCTCGGCGCATCGGCCGCGATGCGGGCATACTCGGCGATGGGCACATAGGCCTGCACCAGGTCGCCCGGCTTGAACTCGGGATTGTCGGACTTGAGGATGCGAGCAACCGTGTCCTCGCGCACCGGATCGTCAATGTTCCAGGCCGGCGAATACGACGGGATCTTGGGATCCCGCATCAGGCCTCTCAGATACGGATCGAGAGACGCATACAGCACCTCGACCACAACGCCGCCCGGCGGCGCAGGACCGTCCAGATCAATGGGCCGGTCCTCAACTACCAGATGCTTGCCGGCCACCGGAAGCCCGTCAGGGATGCTCTTGTAGACGAGCGTCCGATTTGCAACCATCTTTGCTCTTTGGCCGTTGGAGGGAGAAAAGAGAGAGGATGAGAAGAGGATGAGAAGAGGATGAGAAGAGGATGAGCAGACGAAGAAAAAGTCAATTGAAATTGCAAAGTCTAAAGCAAACCTTTGTGCCGCTCACGTCATGCCTTGGAGCTTTTATGCTTCCTCGGACTCCTGTCTGGACTGCTGTCTGGGCTCTCCTTACATTAGTAAGGTGACCAACAACAAAAATTGAGGGGCCGAACCGAGGCATCGCAGAACAGCACTAATCGAGATCCAATCCAGAAACAGCAGCCCCGCAGAAATCAATATCACTCGTATCCATAACAATCTGATGACTTTGTTTGGAGCAGCCATCGTCGTAATGTCGATTGCACACGCTGACATCATATTGCCTTCCGGTGGCGCAAAGCACAGCAGTATGACAACTACGCCAATTGACTGATGTTCATTGTTGTGCAATTGCCTGACTTTGGAAGCCCTCCGGCCCTCCAGATCGATCAAGTTCTCTTCCAGCACAACCATCATTGCCTCGCCTTTTAACGATGCCATGGACGTCGGCATCTCCCAGAATGGTGTACCGATTTTCCAGGCTTTCGCGCTCGGGGCATTGGCGAATGGCAAAGATAAGCCGCCCCGACTTCAGCGTAGCCCAGTGGCTTCAGGGGCGGTTATTTCCGTCTTCAACAGAACGCGAATAGCCGAGTGTCTCGACAAGGCTAAACATTGCCGACGGCGTATTATTCTTCGTCACATTTCTCAAATTTCTTCTGCCCTGACTCAAGATTTGCGACCTGCGTCCTCGCGCCATCGATTCGCATCTCTGTCTTCCATGAGATTGTGCAAGTTTCTTTCGACGGTACACGTCTCCGGCATGGCGGTCGCTGCCGCTGCTGCCGCCACTAGCACTGACACTGTTGGAGAAATGTGATGGTTTATCCGCTCCATGTTAATGACACTCCATGGAGTCTTCCATGACAGTGGGCGGTGACGACAGATCGAGGCTGCCTTGCCCACCGCCGCTGACTGCAAATTTGGAGTCGAATGAGAAGCCAGGAACTCCTGAGCCGTTGGACAGGGTGATAAGACGAACTACTTGTAGCCTGTGCTTGCAGGGTGAAAACCAGTCCGAAAGAACAACACTTTGCTGTTACGTGACTTCATCAGCGAGGTGCATGCCTGGCTGCTTGACACTCACTTCTGTGTTTTGCAGGCTTCTCCAGCAGTGCGCGGCCGTGATCTTTTCAAGGTTCCGATAATATACCAACGATGCTTCTTTTCGGCATTTCGGGCCATCGTTCAACTCTTGGAGGCGAGCCAGCACGCAGGAGGCGAGCCAGCAAGCACAACTATCATAGCAGCTTCTGCTAACATTGCTTTGCTGCAGCTCTGCACCAGCTCTCTCTTCTGACTTGGTCAAGGGATTGCCATTCTTTGTCCCGAGTAGGGATTTTGTCGTCAAGCCTTTATTAAAGAAAAGAAAAGAAAAGAAAAAAAAAGGCCTTGCGAGCCTTATGTTAAACGGTTCTCACTCAGCGACTTTGTCTACGGAGTAATATGAGGCTCGTGTTCCGTAGCTGTCCACGAGGCCGCTGGTTGGCAGTATAAAAACTGTACATGCACTGTACTGTCAGCACCAAGCGGAGACGCGCTGGTTTCCCCTTGAGGCTAAAAAAAATAAAATAAAAAGCTCCGGCGGGCCAACATTACAGCGCCCTGTATTACTGGCCAACCACTGAGAGTCGACCTGAAAAGCGCATAGCCCCAGCCCGTTCCGGTTTGTCTTCGTGGCCCTCCACCACCAAAGACGCGGAGCCGTGCACCAGGCAGACATTTTTATACCAGCAGGCACCAATTTGCGTCATCTGGCGTCTTGTTCGATCTGGATGGCCTGGAATGGAGTTAAGATCTTTTTGTCCGAGCTTACGGAGCGTCCAAACGGCCGGCTGTCAACTTTTTTTTTTGGAGAATGGAAATGGACAGCTGGTCTTTATCTGCGCTTTGGAACTGCTCTGCTTTTTTGCTGGATTTTACGAGTATTTAAAATGCCCCTTTTCTTTGCTAATCCAGAAGGACCTTTGCAACTTGCTTCGCCCCTTCCCGCCTTGTCCTTGACAACAAAATCAACGCTGGCCTGATTGCTCTTGCCTTTGGAATACGAGGAGACCGCGGAGATGTCGAGTAGAAGGTATTAGAAGGACGTAGTCAACTATACGGAGTATTACTCCATAAAACTCGATGCCTCGGGCTCACTAAATCCGCATCAGGCTTACCCGACTCCGCTCCAGTAACCCGAATTTCACCGCTATTTCCCATCGATTTTTGTTATTTTCGGTTTAGCTCCCTACAATTCGCCCGCCTTCCAAAAATACGGGGGCACTTCTCCACAATTCTGGGCGTTCCCAGGCCAAATTTTCTCGATTTTCTCGCCCGTTTTTCGTGTGTCCCGTTCCTTTAATTTTTTATTTTTTCTCCCTGTCTCCCCCGTGGTCTCTGGTCCTTTCCTTTTTCTCTTCTTTTTGTTTTTGTTATGTGTGTTCAGCTTTCAATCAACCATATATCCTGATCGGACAATCGTACCAAGAAAAGCGCGTTTGTTTGACGGCTCCCCTGCTGTCAAATGAACCTGCAATTGCGCATTTTTCTTTCCTCTCATGTGAGTTTTTTGTTTTGAGCATGCGAGCAATCTGGTCGTGGTGTGCTTTTTGTGTGGCGGTCCCGCTGACGCGTAATATATATGGATAGTCTTCGTCTCCTCCTGGATTTGTCTAAATGCCATCTATCTACTCTTCGCTCTACCAGACCTTTGTGCGTCAAGGATTTGCAAAGTCTTTCACCCACGGCTACGCCCAGTCGGTCATCGCAGCCACCCACCCCCATGTTTTAAATCCGCAAAACCACCGACCGTCCTTTGCGCGGCGGAACAACAGTCACATTGGCAGCCGCATTCATGCGCTCCAGCTGCAGAGTGCCTTTCACAGCAATGCCTCGGTGTCGGACATCCGGCAGCCCAGCCAGGCACTGCTCAGCCATGGCGGGCTAGACGCCTATTTTGAACACCTCCAGAGCCAGGAGGCCGCCGACGGGGCGGACAAGGAGTGGGTGCAGTTTCAGTTCCAGCACCGCATCGAGTGGAAGCCGTCGCCCGAGTCGGTGCTTGCTGGCCAGCAAGAAAAGGCCGACGACAGCCATGCTGAGGCCAATGCCACGGAAGCGGCAGCCGACGCCTCGGAGGCTCGGGAAGCACAAGACGCACGAGACGCACGAGACGCACGAGACGCACGAGACTCGCAAGACGCACGAGATGCACGAGATGCACAAGAGGACGGCTCTTTTGAGTCTGCAGCCGACGTTTCTGCTACGGCTGACGGTGCAGCCCTTCCGGCAGAGCCAGCGATCGCCGCTGAGAAGTCTACGGTGGAAGAGCGCGTAGCCGCTGCTGCTCCGCTCCAGCAGACGTCGGAGGCCGAGGCAGCTTTGGCCCAAGTCGATGCTGCGCTGGAGCGAGAGATCCGGTCGCGCAAGCAGCAGCAGCAAGAAGAAAAAAGCCTGGAGCAGACGGCCGAGTTGTCGGCTCCTGCGTCGGTTTCGTCGGCGGCCGTGGCCGAGGACGTTGTCTTTTCGCGGCCACAGTCACCCGTCTCTCGCTCGCGCACGCCAAGCAATATTACGCGCACGCCATCGCCGCCGGCTGACAGCCTGTCCAAGACGTACGCCGACCACCTCCAGAGGCTGTCGGAGGCGGGCCGCTATGCCGAGATTCCGGCCGTCTTCGAGGCCATGCTGGTGGCGGGCGTGCGGCCGATTGCCAGCGCCTACAACGCGCTGCTGATGGGGGCCATCCACCTGCCGGTGGACCGCATGGAAGTGATCACCAAAGCGCTGGATGTGTATGCCGACATGATGCGGCGCAAGGTGGCGCCGAACAGCGACACGTTTGACATTTTGGTGGGCCTGCTGGCGTCGCGGTCGCTGGAGCTGTCGAGCAAGACGCGGTCGCTAGAGGAGATGCGGCTGCGGTACGGCGGCATGGACGAGCCGGGCCGGTTCATGTTTGCGTCGCACGAGCTGGAGCACGCGATTGCGTCGGAAGAGGACCGGCTCGACTATGCGGTCAAGCTGTTTGACTGCTCGGTCGCGCTGAACAAGGCGGCGTATTCGGCCGAGACCTACCACCAGCTGATCTCGGCGTGTGCGCAGGCCGGCCGGCTCTCCGACATGCTGCAGCTTTTCGGCCACCTCGAGGCCAACAAGGTCACGCCCTTTGCCGCCACGTTCCCGGCCATGATCCACGCCTTTGCCGGCGCCGGCGACCTTGTCAGTGCTGTCGAGTGCTACGAGGAGTACCGCAACCTGGCCATTGCCCACAATGCCGGCGAGGCCAGCCTGATTGACCGGCTCGACGCCCAGGTCTATGCGGCCGTCGTCAATGCGTACGTCGTCTCTGACAAGCTGCCGGGCGCCATCAAGTTCTACCACAAGATCCTGGAGCAGCACGGCGCGCAGGCGGCCACGGCCTCGGCCACGGCCGAGCTCAAGGACGCCCTGGTGGTTGGCGGCTTTGTGCAGGGACTGACGAGCCACGGCCGGTACGGCGCCGCTCTGGAATGGGCCAAGTCGATTGAGAACGGCGGGCAGGCGAAGCAGACGCTGCGCACGATCGCGACGGCGGCGGCCGACCACGGCGACAAGACGACGGCAGTGGCGGCGTTTGCGTCCCTGGTGGAAGTGGCGACGGCGGCCGGCTCGGACATGTCGGCCATTGCGGAGCCGGCCACGGCGTTGCTGGCGCTGCACGTGCGCGAGGGCGACGTGGCGGCGGCATCGCACTACTGGCAGGTGCTGCGGAGCCCCACGACGCCGGCGACCCCGTCCATGATCGAGCCGACGGCCATGTATGCGGTTGCGCTGATCGGATCGGGCCAGGTGGCCGAGGGGCTCGCAGAGTCGGAGATGATGTTTGAGCGCATCCGCTTGGCGACGCAGGGCGGTGGTGTCGCCGCCGCCGGCGACGGCAGCAGCAACAGCCTAGCGGCGTCCAAGGCGTCGGTCGTTGACGAGATCGAAGAAGGCGTCGCCTTTGTGCGGCGCTACATGGAGACGCGGCAGATTGCGGACCCGAGAAGAGTGGCAGAGGCAGCGGTGGTGGCAGCAGCAGCAGCAGCAGCTACGCCACCAGAGGGATCGGTGGCGTCGTATGTTCCGACGACAGGGTCGACGGCCTTGTCGGGCTTTTCGACGACGCCGACGGTGTCGAGCTTCGCGGACGACGGCAGCAGCAGCAGCAACTTGGACCACTTTGACCCGTACGGGCACAACACGGACTACAAGGGCTCGTCGCTGATCTCGGACGATCTGGAGGGCAGCCACGGGCGCAAGGGCCCGCGGCTGAACGAGGCGCTGGCGCGGTTCCGCAACATGCGGCGGGCGGGGCGGCATCCGCGGTACATTACGTACGCCAAGCTGATCGCGGCGGCGTCGCGCGAGGGCAAGATGGACGTGTGCCGCAACGTGCTGGCGATGGCGCGGACGGACGTGCCGCTGCAGGCGCAGTATGCGATGGTGCGGTACGGCTGGTCGTCGATCCTGGACGCGATGATCGGGGCGTGTCTGGCGGCGGGCGAGCGCGGGCAGGCGGAGCAGTTCCACCAGGAGCTGCTGAGCTTTGGGGCGGCGCCGTCGGCGAACACGTACGGGCTGTACATTACGACGCTCAAGGAGTCGACCAAGACGTTTGACGAGGCGACGGAGGCGGTGCGGATCTTCCACCGGGCCAAGGCGGAGGGCGTGGAGCCGAGCTCGTTTCTGTACAACGCGCTGATCGGCAAGCTGGGCAAGGCGCGGCGGATCGACGACTGCCTGTTCTACTTTGCAGAGATGCGGGGGCTGGCGATCAAGCCGACGTCGGTGACGTACGGCACGATTGTGAATGCGCTGTGCCGCGTGTCGGACGACCGGTTTGCCGAGGAGCTGTTTGACGAGATGGAGGCGATGCCCAACTACAAGGCGCGGCCGGCGCCGTACAACAGCATGATGCAGTTTTTCCTGACGACGAAGCACGACAAGGCCAAGGTGCTGCAGTACTACGAGCGCATGCGCGCGCGCGGCATTGCGCCGACGGCCCACACATACAAGCTGCTGATGGACACGCACGCGACGCTGGAGCCCGTGGACATGGCGGCGGCCGAGGCCGTGCTCGAGCACATCCGCGCTGCCGGCCAGGCGCCCGAGCCCGTGCACTACGCCGCCCTCATCCACGCGCGCGGCTGCAACCTGCACGACATGGCCGGCGCGCGCCGCCTGTTTGACGCCGTCGTCGCCGACCGCGCCGTGCCGGCCAGCGCCTGTCTCTTCCAGGCCCTCTTCGAGGCCATGGTGGCCAACCACCGCGTCGCCGAGACCGAGCCCGTGCTGGCGCTGATGCGCGAGCGCCGCGTCGACCTGACGCCCTACATTGCCAACACGCTGATCCACGGCTGGGCCGCCGACGGCGACATTGCCCGCGCCGCCGCCATCTACGCCGCCGTCGACCGCGACCGCCGCGAGCCCAGCACCTACGAGGCCATGACCCGTGCCTATCTGGCCGCCGGCCAGCGCGACCGCGCCGAGGCCGTCGTGGCCGAGATGCTGCGCCGCGGCTATCCCAGCGCCGTCGTCAGCAAGGTGCTGGAGCTGCTGGGCGGCGGAGCGCCGGCGCATGCGACGGGGACGGCGGCGGCGGCAGCCCCCGTGGTGTCGGCGGCCGTGGCGGCCGACGGAGCCAGCGTCGTGGTTGCCGCATAATGCAGTGGAAGAGAGAGTGTCTCAGGACGAGGACGTCGGGCTACGTCTCCTTGGCATGAAACCCAAGAACTTGGCATGAAACCCAAGACACTTTGTTTCTCTTAATTTTTGTTTCTCTTTTTGTTTTTCTCTTTTTTTTTTGTTTCTCTTTCTCTTCTGTCTTCTCATTTACACCTTGGAGGTTACTGCAGGAAGCGTTCTGGCTTGGTTTGTTTTTGATATCTCTTGCAAGCAACGGCGAAACACTGGCGTTTTACTTCAGATCCCCCCACCCTCTGGATCTGGATTGGTAAGGGGAATAATGAAAAGGGACGATATACTAATAGGGCCGGATGGGATAAAGGGGGGACTCGTGGCGGCGATCCACGTTAGAACAAACTCAACTCTCATATACCTACATAGAAAGAAGTCATTTCTTTTTTTTTAAATGCTGTGATGGAGCAGACTGTTGGAGGCCTGCACTGGGAACTGCCTCTGCTAGCCACAAGAGAGGCAGAAAAAGGCTGAAAGAAAGGCAGCCTATGGATGAATTATTACAACCCGTGAGAACTCGTCAACAGCGTCAGCTTCAGTGGCAATGCAACGTTGGCTATGATTGGTTGGCAGACGCCTTGGCCCGGCCCGCAAATAAAAATAGAAAAATGACAATGACCTCTATCGGCATGGTTCGGATAGCTTATCCATAAACCCTGTGCTTTGCTATCCTTACGTCATAAAAGGGGTTGCCCAACGAACACCTCTTGTAAAAGCAGACAGAAAAAGACGTTCTCTCTGCATGGCATTACCGCCTCTCCTTCTTTCTTTACGGATAACAACAGACATAGAACACATACATCGTATTACTCGTGTACATACATTGTTGCAAGCTGCACCGTAGCAAGTGTGCTGTCTTGCTGCAATGCCCGCCTCATGCTGCAGCCCTTCAAGGGCCAACTAGCCTGTTTGACATGTCTCTTTGTCCAGAGCCTTCCCTAAGACGAATAAAGGCATTGTAGTTTTTTGTCTGCCGTCTCCACACACTCCCACCCATCAGAAGCCAACCAGGTGAGCTTGGTTTGGTACTTGGCTTTTGTCCTAAGACAAATAAAGCGTTTGTCATTTTCCTCCCACCACTGGCCAATCAACGTGCCACGCACTTACTGCCTCCTCTCCTTGCTTCAAGCGTCCCGACCCTCGACCACCCATTTACATTTCTTTCCTCTTTTGGCTGGTCCCTTCTGCTCCTGCTGCCTGGAGGCGCTCAAATAGTTCGCAATTCGCATTCACTCGTAGCGCGGACTGGTCAGTAGCCATAGATGGCAAGTGCGAACCACGCAAGAGTTGTCCCATAAGGGCAAGAATCCCCTTTGCGGGCTTTTGGGTTGCCTTTAAGGCCTCCTCTATGTGATGGAAGTCTCTGGATGCTTCTCATAGTTCCTTCCTCCTGGGAAGTCGTTTTTTTCCCGTTGACTGATGCCTGTTTTCTGTGGGTATAAAAACGGCTGTGGAACCCAAAGTCTTTGTTTCAGAGCTCTCAACCACAACCAAACCACAACCAGAAAACAAGCAAACAAGCAAACAAGCAAACAAGCAAACAAGCAAACAAGCAAACAAGCAAACAAGCAAACAAGCAAACAAACAATGCAATTGAAAGCAGAAAACATCTATATCCAAAACATGCCTTCCTCGTCGTCAAAAACCCCTATAATAAATCCAAATTTCTATGGGGCAAAAAGGCCCCGCCGCCCAACCGCCTCAGATAAAGAATGGA
Organism: Raffaelea deltoideospora; assembly: GCA_019925385.1. Classification (NCBI taxonomy): domain Eukaryota; kingdom Fungi; phylum Ascomycota; class Sordariomycetes; order Ophiostomatales; family Ophiostomataceae; genus Raffaelea; species Raffaelea deltoideospora. The sequence continues at coordinate 467,283 of JADHKP010000001.1, forward strand.
ACAGGTACAGGCCCGAAATAGAACGGCTGTACCTCAGGAGGGGAATGTCAGTCCAAGACATCAAAAATTACCTTAAAGACACTTATGGATTTGAACAATCGTGAGTGCACTTTTTAGTTGTTGGAAGCTTGCCCTGCCTGTTTTTGGCATCTCTGTACGAATCGCACCTTTTACTACGCTCAATCGTTTCCGGGCGTTCCACTGCTTCGTTTTTTCTTTTCTTTTTCTTTTTTTTTTTTTTTTTTTGCCCCCCCAAGCTTTCTGCCGCCCATGTACTAATTGTCCCTCTTCATATGTGTTGCTCTGTAACAGGCTTCGCCAAATTCACTACCGGTTGCACAAGAAATGGGGCTTGGCAAAAAATAGCCCACAGAGCCGAAGAGGAAGGGGGGCTATTGTCTCTGCAGCCGTCCGTAGACGACGTATGAGTACTTCTGCTAGGCCTGGCAAGCGCTCTGGCAGGAGTCTCAGGACCAATCGCAGACAGCAGGATCGAGACAGCCCACCTCGTCCTGGTCGGTCAGCAGCGCCCGACAACGGCAAGTCTGGCGAAGTCGCCCTCCCTCTGCCACGTGGTGGGGGTGAGGCTGTGGAGGGGCGAGGCGGGGGTGGAGCTGAAGCCTCAGAGCATGGAGAAAACGAGCAGACAGTCGGGCTGGCTTTCCCGTGGATATGCATATCCCTGACAAAAAACGACGAGGATATTGAAAGATTGTTATTTTCCACCCCGGCCAGCCCTGGCGGCGTCAGCTCGCCAGCAGTTTACCAGAACCAGGCACACCTCCCCTCTCCCCCTCTCCCAGCTCGCCAGACAAGAAAAGCAACCGTCCACAGCACGTCTCTGGTCGACGACTTCAGCCGCGACGAGCTCGATCGCATTTTGAACGCGGCCGACCTGCTCTCGTGCCTCGGCCTCGGAAATGAAGCGTTTCACGTGCGCAGCATTCTCGCCAAGTGGTTTGGTTCCCGCTCCGGCTTCCGCCAGCAGCTGCACGTCCCAGAAGCGCCGCCACTCCTGCCTCCTCCGCCCGACAACCCAGAAGCGCCGCCACTTCTGCCTCCTCCGCCCGACAACCCAGAAGCGCAGCCACCTCTGCCTCCTCCGCCCGACGATGCCACCCTGTTCCGCTATTGCTGCATCGAGCTTGCACACGCAGCGCGGAAGCGAGAGCACTGCGCCATCGCTGCAGAGGCCCTGAAAAAGAGACTCCGCACGCTCGACGATGCATGCGAGGACGACGACGACAGCGCGGCCATGGCCAGGAGCTTCGAAAGGCTGGTCCTCTATGCCCTGCTCGAGCAAACGGCCAAGCCAGCCGGCTGGTGCTCGGACTGCTGCTCCAAGCACGTGCGCCGGGCAGAAGAGCTCTGCGCCTCCGCGGAAGTGCAGCATTTTTTGTCCGGCTTGCCCGCCCACAACCGGTCGCTCGACGTTCCGCTGTACCAGGCGCTTTACAGCTGCATTGCCTGGCAGTCCGCATACAGCCCGTGGCTTGTGTTGTTTGGCAGCGGACCCGACATCCATGCCAATGACGGCGCTGGTGAATGTGCAACTACCGAGGATCTTGTTGGAGAAGACTTTGAGTGGGAACCAGCACCCGTTGGAGACAACTTTGAGTGGGTCGACTTTGAGGGGGAACCAGCACCCGGGACAATGTCAATCGAAAAGCTCCGCAACGCCATGATCCGACACTGGCCCGGACCCTTTGGGCTGTCGGACGAAACTGGCAAAATGGCCAACACTTGCCTGCGACACTGCCTCGAGTGGTGTCTGGCGGAGCTGGATGGGTTGTCACAGATGCCGACGATGGCAGGCCAGAGCTCTGGCCCGGACGACCGCGGGCGACCTGCCCCCGACCAGCGCGCAGCCTTGCTGCTTTACCTGTCGGAACAATCGCAGAGCCCTGCAGAACAAAGCAAGCCGTTTGCCCCGCTGTGGATGACAGAGACACAAACGTGCATGGGGATCAGTCCAGCCAGGCTGCTCGCGACGGCCTGCAGCCTCATCTGTCGCCATGGAGGTTCGCCGGGCGGGGGCGATGCACAGACGCAGACCCAGCCACCGGGGGCTTCGACTCCGACTATCTGTATTGTGCAAAACAGCTGCCGGCAGCTGCTCCGCTGCTCTGACGCCGACCTGGCTTTTTTTTTTCTCCGCTCCTACGGCAAGGAGGCGGACGGCTTGGAGGAGCAGCAGCACGGGCGACCCTCGGCGTCGGCGTCGGCGTCGGCGTCGGCAACAGCGACAACGGAACCATCCGGCGACGCCGCCCGCGAAGCACTGCGCCAGCGACACATTGAAACGGTCGAGAGGATCTGTCAGCTAGATGTGCCTGAGCTCCACGCGACACCGGATGACCTCAGCAGCAACTGCCCGTCTTCGGCGAGTCCGGGCTGCGCAAACCACGATTGCCCGTCCAAGGCCAGCGGCGCCCGCGACCGAGACAGAGACACAGCCCATGCTGCAAACCCCGAGTGCTCGAGTCCGCCTAGCCGAAGACCCATGTCCACAGCAGAGGACGTCTGCGACGGGGCGTCTAGCTCCTTCCTCGACGACAACACCTCGTACTTGTCAAGCGAAGCCTCGCCTGCGAGTTACGAGGGCCACGTGCCAGCGGTACTCCAGCAAGGACGGAAGCCGCACCAGCAACACAGCGGATCGATCACGCCGGCAAGCAGTAATACCACGGCCAGCTGGATGGCAGATGCAAGGACTCTGGACAGCGACGAAGAGGACCTCCTGGCAAGAAGAGATCTCGGCTTGAGCAACAGCATGATGTGTCTGGCCATCTCGGAGGGATCAAACAAGGCACAGAAGGCAGAGAAAGCCGACAAAGGCGGGAGCAGCCACAGCCGCAGCGGGTATGCAAAGAAAATAGGCCAGCTAGGAGACACGCGTCCGACTTTGTTGAATGACAGTACTGCTGCGGAGCACTGTGGAGCCGGCGCGGCGCCCCCGCCAGCCGGCCTAAACGCTTACTTAAGCGCTACTCAGTCGAAAAACGGCAAGTACGACTATCCATAGCTTCCCAAAGACCCGGGACCTAGCTTTACGCGGTAGAAAACATCACGAAAGCCAAGGGAAAGAGCAGAAAAAAAATTTTTCTTCTTCTACCTCGGCCCTCCATTGTCGCCGCATATGGACATGCGGGGTTTGCACAAATGGGATCTGCCATCGAGCGTCGCAGCGTTTCAATAGTTGGGAAAGTGAGCGGACGACGATGAAGTCTCTGACGTCAGCGGCGTCGGTGGCCAAGGCAGCGCCGGCACATTGCACCTTTGCAAGGCATTTATGGCCGGCAGCACACCACGCGGTGCCGGCCACGTTGACGGCGATGACGGCGACAGGAGCGGCGCCGGCAGCAGTGAGAGCAACGGCGACGGTAAAGATGGCGGCTCGATCTGCAGCACGGCCGACAATTTCATGGACGCAGAGAGCCCGATCGAGCCGGGCTTTTGTGTCAACGGCGGCAGCTGCCAAGCCGGCTGGCGCAGACGGGCAGCCAGCCATCAGCGCTGGAGAAGCCGACAACGGCGATGGCCGCGAGACAGTTCCCGGCACGGAGATCCGGGTGTTCCGGACGGTGGCTGGCCTGCGGGCGTGGCGTCGGCAGCAGCTGCTGCGCGGTCGCAGCGTGGGCCTGGTGCCGACGATGGGGGCGCTGCACGCAGGCCACATTGAGCTGACGCGGGCGGCGGCGCGCGACAACGACGACGTGGTGGTGAGCGTGTACGTCAACCCGACTCAGTTTGGCGTGCACGAGGACCTGAGCAGCTATCCGCGGACGTGGGAGGCCGACTGTGCGGCATTGGCGGCGCTGCAGAGCGAGCTGGCGAGGGGGGCCGGTGGCGAGGACGGCGGTGTGGCGCTGGGGCGCGTGACGGCGGTGTTTGCGCCGTCGACGGCGGAAATGTACCCTTCGGGCCCGCCGGACCAGGCGGTGAATGCTTCGGGCAGCTTTGTGACGATCACGCCGGTCGGCAGCGTGCTGGAGGGAGCCAGCCGGCCGACGTTTTTCCGCGGCGTCGCCACGGTCTGCATGAAGCTCTTCCACATTGTGCAGCCGGAGCGGGCGTACTTTGGCCAAAAGGACGTGCAGCAGACGGTGGTGCTGCGGCGCATGGTGCGCGACTTTTGCATTCCCGTCGCCATTGAGGTGTGCCCGACGGTGCGCGAGCAGCCGGACGGCCTGGCGCTGAGCTCGCGCAATGTGTATCTGGGGCCGCGCCGGCGGGCCGTTGCTCCGGTCCTGCGACGGGCGCTGCTGGCTGCCGAGGAGACGGCCCGGGGCAGCGGCGGCGCTGAAGCTCGTGCTGGTGCTGAGGCTGGTGCTGGGGCTGGAGCCTCCCACTCCTACTCCAAGGCCACCCGGGACGACATCGTGGCGGCGGCGAGACGGGTGGCCGACGAGACGCTGGCGGCCCAGAAGCAGCTGGCGGCCAGCCAGCGGGCTCTGTTCGAGGTGGACTACATTTCGCTGGCAGACCCAGACACCATGCAGGAGCTGCCAGGCGATGCGGCCGTGGATCCGGCCCGCGGCGCCATTCTGAGCGGGGCTGTGCGCATGCTGCCGGTGGAGGCGCCGCAGCCGGACGAAGATCTCGGCCACTCGGGCGGGCCGCTGGTGCGGCTGATCGACAACATTATCCTGGAGCCAGCAGGCCGGTGACGAGCCGACGTGTCGGGGTGGGCAGAATAGCGGAGCTCTTTACGTTTTTTTGATCATCAGTCACAGCATGATTTCATCAGTCACAGCATGATTTCATCAGTCACAGCATGATTTCATCAGTCACAGCATGATTTCATCAGTCACAGCATGATTTCATCAGTCACAGCATGATTTTTGGTCTCTTTTTTGTTTTTGTTTTGTTTTGTTTTGTTTTGTTTTGTTTTGTTCTGTTTTTGTTTTGTTTTGTTTTGTTTTATTCCTTTTTGCATAGCAGGACACTAGACATACAGAATCAGAGTCTACAAAAGTACAAATGTGCGTGTGCGTGTGTGGGTTCTATGTGTTTGGGTTTTATCTTTATCTGCTGGCATGTCCTACAGCCTCGCAGCGGCCTTTTCGAGAGAGCCGCGGCGGTGGTGGGCCTGGTGGGGATCGGCAGGCGCAGACGGCGGCCGAGACAGACTGGCGGTCTCTTCGGGCGTCAGGTGGACGGGGGTGCCGTCTTTGAGGTTTGCGGCGGCGACGGCGTCGGCAAAGAGGCGGGCGCCGACGCGGTCGGTCAGGGCGATGACGCGGGTGCTGACGGTGGCGCCGTCGCGGCGGTTCTTGCCTTCGCGGCGGCTGGCGGCGATCTTGTCGGTAAAGTCCCACAGACGGCCGGCGGGCACGAGCTTGCCGGACTGAGGGTCACGTGACAGGCGCCAGCCGGGGGCGAGCTGCAGGCGCGGGGGCACGGGCTGGGCGGGCTTGGCGGCAGCGGCCTTGGCGGCGGCGCCGGCGGACGAGCGCACGACGGCGATGATGCCCTCTTCCTGGAAGCGCTGGTAGGCGTTCTTGAGGGTTTCCTTGTTGACGGCCTCGAAGTAGCTGAGGTCGCCCATGTGGTAGAGTGTTTTGCCGAGCTGTTGATTAGTAAGCAAGAAGAGAGAGAGAGAGAGAGGGAGAAGCAGAGAAGACAAGGAGGAGTGGCTCACCAGCTGGGCACTGTTCTGGGCCTTGGCAACCTCGATCCAGACCTGGTCGGCGTCGGCCATGTCGGCGGGCGGGGTGAGGCCCATGAGGCTGACAGCGGCGAGCCAGCTGGCCTCGATAAAAGGCCAGATGAGGAAGCAGTAGAAGTCGTAGTTTTCGCGGCCGGTGCGGCGCTCGTGGTCGGAGAGGCCGACGGCGAGGATGCGGGCGGGGTTTTCGGGGTCGCGGTGCAGGCGCAGGATGTCGTCGGCCTCGAGGGCGCGCAGGGTTTTGTCGAGGTTGGCTTCGAGGCCGTCGCCCTTGAAGATGAACTCGCCGCGGAAGAGGGAGGAGAGGAAGAGGACCTGGGCGCGCAGGTCGGGGTAGGGCATGTCCTGGCGGGCGGGCCCGCCGCCCTGCTTGACGCGGGCGTAGAGGGCGGCGCTGACGAGGGCCTCGGGCACGAACAGGTGGATGGTCATGTTGCGGTAGAAGGACAGCTGGAAGCGGTCGACGGCGGCGTAGACGGGCTCGGCGAGGCCGGGCACGGTGGCGACGAGGTCGCGGCCGAGCACGTCGAGGGCGCGGTCGACGACGTCGGGCAGCGACGCCGCCTGGATGTGGGCCACGCGGCCGCCCTTGGCGCGGATCTGCGCCGTCAGCCACTGCACGCGGCGGATCAGCTCCGAGCGGCCCACGCCGCGCCCGCGCAGCGTCAGCAGCACCGTGCCGATCAGCGCCGTCGGCATCACCACGGACACGTCGTTGATGTCGGCCAGCACGCGGTAGCCCAGCGTGCGCAGCACCTTTTGGCGGGTGGCCGCCGGCAGGGGTGTCGGGGCCGGGGCCGGAGCCGGACCCGGAGTGCCGGGAGTGCCCGGAGCCGGAGTGCCCGGAGCGGCGCCGGGATCTGCAGTGCCAAGAGTGCTCGGCGCACCGTGCCCCAGACGCCCCAGCTGCTCGTCGACAAAGGCACGCAGGCTCCAGGGCTCGTGGAAGCGCACGTCGACGCGGCCGAGGCGCAGCGACAGCACGGAGGAGCCGCCGGCGAGAAAGTCGGACAGGTTCTCGCGCTTCTTGGGCGAGCCGAGCAGCTCGTCGACATAGCCGCCAGTCTCGATGACCTTGTCGTACTGGGTGCTGACGGGGATGATGACGGCGTCGCGCACGCGGCCCGACAGCAGGCTGTCGAGCACAAAGCCGAGAATGCCAAACTTGGGCGCCAGCAGCTTGCCGGTGCGCGAGCGGCCGCCCTCGATGAAGCACTCGACGTTGTAGCCGCCCTGCAGCAGGCTGTCGATGTACGCCTGCACCAGCGTCGTGTACAGCACGTCGTCGCCAAACGAGCGCCGGATGTACATGGCGCCGGCGTGCTGCAGGAAGCTGCCGACCAGCGGGAAGTTGAGGTTGTCGCCGGCCACCACGACGGGCATGGCGATGCCCAGCCTGTAGCAGATCAGCTGCAGGCCCACGTAGTCGACGTGCGAGCGGTGGCACGGCAGAAACACAAGGCTCTGGCCGGCCGCCGTCGCCCGCTCGGCCGTCCGCCGCAGCATCACGACGTCCTCGCTGGCCACGTGGATGCCCTGGTGGTAGGCCCGCGTCAGCAGCTGCGTCACGAGGTAGTACGCCCCGCGGATAAAGGCCTTGCTCTCAAACTTGCAGATCATCTGCTCCGTCCACTGCTCCGCCCGCGCCAGCAGCCACCCCTCCAGCTGCGTCCGCCGCCGGCCGCGCTGCAGCGCCGCCGCCGCCGCGTCGCCGCCGCCCGAAAACCACCCTGCCGCCGCCTCGCGCGCCACGGCCGCCTCCGCCATCGCGCTGATCCGCTGCTGCAGCAGCGGCGCCGACAGCACCGTGTTCTTCATCTGCTCCGAAAAGCCCGCGTAGAAGATCGGCTGCCCGATGATGTGGTCGTACGCCCGCCAGCCCGTGCCCGACACGTACAGCGACACCTGCCGCAGGAACCTGTTATGTCAGCCCTCTGTTTCTCTGCTTGTTTTTTTTTTTTTTTTTTGCAGCCCAAACACCCCTCAAACACTCACTGCAATGGCTCCGCCCGGAAACTGTGCATCGGCTTCATCAGCGCCTCTTCGCGCCCGTCGTCGCCCATCCGCCGCCCCGTCGCCGCCGGCTCCACGCCGCTCGGCTGGAACGTCACCTCGTCGCCCAGGATCTTGAGATCCGGCGCCTCCACCGCCTGCTGCGCCTCGCCGTCGTCGCTGCTGTCGGCCATTTTTTGTGGTGTGCTTCACGGCAATGCCTGTGACTGCAATGCCTGCGACTGCAATGCCTGTGACTGCAATTCCTCAGCTGTTGCGCTCTCCCAGCTCCCTGCAACAGCCTGCGGGCACGGGCGGCGTTGCTGGTGGGGATTGGAATGCTGCGTGGTCGTCTGCTTGTTGTTGGTGATCAAAACAAGAGGTCCTTGCGGTGTTGAAGTCGTCAGGTGACTGCCTTAAACGGCCATCGTCGGCAGTCGGGTTACTGCGGCTAAATTATGTAAGATCACGTGACTTATATTTTGTTAAAAAGCAAAAGCAAATACGAAAAAGTAATAAAAACTGCAAACTCGACTACCTTTCTCCATTTCGCTCAGCATCCTTTCTTGCTCTCCCACCATGTCGTCGTCCGCCAAGGGCGTCGTCCAGCAGCTGCTGGGACGGGCCCACTCGCCGGACACGGCAGCGCAAATCTTTTCCGAGAAGATCCAGTTCCGGCAGATGTTTCTGCGGCCGACGTCGCCGCCGCCCTCCAGCGGCATCGCCGGCGCCGGAGCAGACCCGGCGTCGCTGGCCGACGCGGCGGCAGCGACCGCCACGGGCCTGGACGGCCGCGAGGCGCGCCGACGGTCCCGGCGCATCAAGCAGGAGCAGCGGCGAGCTGCGCGGCAGACAGCCAAGCCGAAGCCGTTGTCGTCGCGCCAGCGCCGGCGCATGGGCCTCTACGAGATGCCGACGAGGCGGGCAGCGGCAACAGCAGCGCCATCAGCGTCAGCAGCGCTGGCAGCGTCGTCGTCAAGCACCACAGGCCGCGGCAGCCGGCTGCTCAACGGCCAGACATACGCCACGTTTGTGCCGCTGCACCGGCTCTGGCTGGGCTACATCCGAGAGGTGCTGGGGCTGGGCAGTGTCCGGGACGACAGAGCAGCAACGGCCGCCTTGACAGACGCGCCCGCGGCCACGGCGGCCAAGCTGACGGCGGCCGACTTCCACGGCGCCGAGATCGAGGTGACGCGCAGCGCCTGCGTGGGCCGAGTGGGCCTGCGCGGCATCGTCGTGCGCGACGCCAAGTTTGTCTTTGAGATTGTCACGCCCGACAGCCATGTCAAGATGGTGCCGAAAGAGGGCTCCTTTTTCCGCGTGGAGATTCCGCTGCGAGACGAGGGGGACAGCGACGGCGACAGCGCCGACAAAGTCGGAGCCGGAGCCGGAGCCGGAGCCGGAGCCGGGGCCTCGGCAAACGACCAGGCCGGCACAGACAAAGAGAGCCGTACCGACGACAACAGGTCTGCTGGCTCCCCAAGACTCGTGTTCGAGATCGTCGGCGCCCAGTTCATGCACCGCGCCGCCGACCGGTCCAACCGCAAGTTCAAGCAGCACTTTTACAAGACGTTATGAGGTGGCTTGGCTTCTGCCTCTGGCTGTAGCCTGGCTGAAGCTTGGCTTCTGCCTCTGGCTTTCACCTGACTGTAGCCTGGCTGCAGCGTCTGGCTTTCACCTGACTGTAGCCTGGCTGCAGCGTCTGGCTTTCACCTGGCTGTAGCCTGGCTTGCAGCCTCTGGCTTTCATCTGACTGTAGCCTCTGGCTTTGAGCAGCAACACGGCGCCAGGCCGGTTGCCAGCAGGCTGTGGAGATCATTACCAACCAGCAAACGACCAGCGTCATATTCCTGACACACAGCCTGGGCGGCCTCGGCATCGCAGACAGAGGAGAACTGGATTTGCATACACTTTTGCAGGTGCAGCATCACTACGCCAAGTGCATAGATATGCACCAATCCCGCGTCCCTCGCGCGTTTGCACAAAGGCAAGACAGTTGGCCACAGCCGCGTCTTGCCGTGTAATGCGGTTTCTGCTTGATCTTCAGACAGAAAACATAGCAGCTCGGCTGCTGATCGATTTTCACACAGAAGACATAGAACAGCTCGGCTACTGCTTCGATTTTCAGAATATATAGAACATAGAATATACCCGGCCTCTCTGGCCAATTCACGCAGTCTTGCACATCCTTTACGCCATTGTCGTTTGACTCCATGTTTACTCCGCTGATTACCCCATTGTTTATTCCATTGTTTACTCCATTGTTTACTCCTTGTTTAACTCCATGTTTAACTCCATGTTTAACTCCATTGCTTGACTCCATTGTTTGACTCGTATCTGAGCTGGACTGCCGTTCACCCGCGCCTCACCCTCAGAACACGTCCCACAAGCTCACTTTGCCGTCCTTGCTGCCGGCAGCCAGCCAGTGGGCCGTGGCGGCGTGGCGGACTCGCCGGTCCTTGACGCTGACATCGCGAGCAGCCGCTGTCGTCCGTACAAGACTTGTTGCTGTGGCGGCAGAATTTGAAGAGCGTGCACCAGCGGTCGCCGTCGCATCTCCGGCAGGCGTTGCTGCAAGGGCGGTAGCACCATCTGCCTCTGCCGGCATCTCGCCGCCGCCACCACCAACCGGCGCAAATGCAACCGCGTAGCAGCCTGTCTGGTGCCATTTGAGCACGGCCACTTCCTTCATGGTCTTGCACGAGTACACCCGCACCCGGGCGTCCCAGCCCGCCGTGGCAAAAATGCGGCCGTCCGACCGGATGCGCAGGCTCTGCTGGCCCGCGTGCTTCGTGTTGATGGTTTTGAGCGGCTGCGTCACAACGGCCGGCGGCGGCGGCGGCATCTGCGAGGAGGAGGAGGCTGATGCCGGAGGCGGCTGTGGCTGTCTGGCCAGAGCGGCTGACAGCAGCGACACTGTAGGCTTTGCGGGCGGCGATGCCTGTGACTGTGCCTGCGCCTGTGCCTGTGATGGTGGCACAGCGTCACCAGGCGGATCGGGAGGCGCTTGTAGCGACTCGCCGGCCGACGGAAGGGGGTGCTTCGCAACGATCGCATCAGCCGCCGACGTCAGAAAGTACGAGTGGTCTGGCGCCACGTCGAGCGACAGAACCGGCTGCGAGTGCGCCTGCGCCCTGTACCGCAGCGTCATGGACGTAGTCATGGCCGTAGCTGTGGCCGTGGCCTTGTCCGTAGCCGTGGCCTTGTCCGTGGCCGTGTCCGTGGTCGGGCTGAACGCATCACCATAGATGGCGAGGCCGTCTAGAGTCGCCACCGCGGCCACGCCGTTCTCAAAGCCGGCCACCAGCACCAGCGGCGGCAGGCCCACCGTCTCGCCGCGGTCGCTGCCTTCTCCCAGTGGCCCCGCAAAAAAGAGCGCCAGCGCCATGACCATGCCGTCCTCTTTGCGTCCCAGCCGGGCCGTGTAGATGCGGCGCTGCGACGGCAAGTGGAAGATATCGACCTGCAAGAGTCAGATGTGTTCAGACCGCAAAAAAGGGGAACTTGAAAAGAAAGCCACTAGACAAACCCGAGAAGAAAGAAGAAATAGGAAACAAGAAAGGAAGAGGAAGGGGAGAAAGAAACCAACTTACAGCTTCCATGACGAGCGTGTTGGGCACGGCGATCAGGCGCTCTTCAGAAGCCCGGGAAGACGCCGAACACGTCGGAGAAGCAGCCGCCAATCCTGCCAAAGACGACGCTTCCGCCGCAATGCCGCACCACGAAAACGCACAGAAATTCATCGCATTCACATCCAGCACGTAGAGCGTCCACGGCAACGGCCTCGACGACGACCCTGCCGCCGCCGTCGCTGCTGCTTCTCCCTCCAGCGGCAGCTCCGTGCTGAGCCGCGCCTCGTCCGCCTCGCCAACCTGCCACACAATCAGCTTGTGGTCGCGGCCATGCGTCGCCACCTGGTCGCCGCCCCAGCCCGCCAGTCCCAAAATGCTCTGCTTGTGCGCCCGCCACACCGCCCGCGGCCTCACAATGGCCAAGTCCCACAGCACCACAAAGCCGTCGCCGTCGCCGGTCGCCAGCCGTGCCGCCGTGCCCGCTGTCCCCCGCCCCCAGCCCTGGCTTTGGCTTTGGCTTTGGCTTTGGCTTTGGCTGCCCTGGCCCTGCCTCTGGCTCAGGCCTTGGCTAAAGCTGCCACCTGTACGCACAAACGCTGCTGCCTGTATCTGGCCGCGGTGGCCCCGCAAAATGGCTGTCGGCTGCGCGGCAGCGGCCATGGTTTGCGCGGCCATTTGTTGTGCTGTGTCATTGTGTGTCAGCGCTCGAGCTTGTTCGAAGCTTCTTCCATCGCCCAGCTGTTTTAAGGTTTTAGTGGGGTCACGTGGTCTCAGAGGCCGGAGACTGCTCGTAGAGCGTGGAACTCGGCAAGCATGTCCTACGAGAACCTTTTTGTTTTCTTGCGTGTTTGTTTGTTTTCTTGTTTCGGCGTGTCTCTTTCTACAAGTATTCCTTACCATCGTTCTCTTCCTTTTTCCTGTCTTACCAGCACTCGTGCAACGAGTGCATTAATGCATACAAGTCGCTGCGGGCTGGTACGGCCCGGCTTACAGCGCTAAGAGCCCTAAAGCAGCCTGCTGAAAACGACCGGGAAAGAAAAAAATCAAAGAGAAAAGCCAAGTGTGACACAACCGGCCGCCCAGTCTCGGCCAAACCCCCAAAAGTTCTGCCCAGGGGTCTCCATGCCTCTACTGCCCGCCCGGCCAGATCTGTGTTCCATGACTGTTTGCTGACAGATTTTTTGTAGGCTCGCTTGCCAGCTGGCTTGCCAGCTGAAAAAGTCAAGGCTGAGCTTCGACCAGTTTTCCCTGCGCAGCTCAGCAGTCTCACATCAAGTCGTGGAAAGCCACGCATTGGTCAATGTTCATGTTCTAGACAATCTTTGTCTCCTGCCATGTTCCATTATTATTTACAGTCTTTTGTATTATCACCGCGTTCTCGCCTCGCCATTCCTCCCTTTCAGACCACGTGACTGCAAAGGACACAACTGCCGGGGGGGTAGGAAATGGGAAATGGGAAATGGGAAATGAATCAAGCAGCGAGACAAAAAAGTCAAATGATTTAGACGCCGCTTCGGCTATTCCAAGGCGCGTGTTTTCATTTCCGCCATGGTGTATTTTACGTGCCCTCAGTTTCGCTGATGCTCTCTTTTTGCCCTTGTCTGCCTGCACCCTTCTGCACTCTTGGTTGAGCCGCACTTTCGGAAAATTATTGCTGCAACAATAGCCGTCTTTGAGAAAGAGGGGATTGGGGGGGGGAGAGAAGTAAGATTGGTCAGGCTGTTGGTTTTTTTTTTTTTTTTGTTCCTTGCGTTTGGTGTTCGTATCTCCTTTGAATCACAGCCATTGCTGCTGGCTGCTTGCTGCTTCCCATGGAGCAAATAGGGTTATATCTGCTACGGTGTTAGATTGATATTGATATAACGCTGCTAATGTGTTATTGGTCTTTTTAAGTTGCGTATAATTGCCGCTTTTTTGCAATTTAGCAACAAAGGTAATTTGATGCCACGGGGTGTGAAAACGTGGGAATTAAAATGCGGAGAAAAAAGACGTAAGCTTCTTTTTGAATTACACTGTTTTGTTGCCAAGCTTCAGCAGGCAATAAGGGAATGTTCAGGGGTGGAGCAAAAACGGCATCGCAATATATTTCTGAGAAGCATCGAGGTCTCGACTGCTCTTTGAAGAGGGGAAAGTGCAGGAAAAAAAAAATTCAAAGGAAAACTCAAAGAGAGAGGCCGAAGGATGGTAAAAAGATGGTTAGATTTCGCATCATGGTCATAAAAAAGACGAGTCAAGTAAAAAAACTTTGTCATGGGCTTCTTTATTTTTTTGGTTGTTGTTTGTGCAGTAGGTAGTAGATTCGAACAGACTCGCTGTAGCTGGCAATGCCAGTGGCTGAATGTTTCGTGACACGATGTGTAATTTTTTTTTTTTTTTAAACCATCAGTCTTCGGGCAATCTATTAAGCTCAAATAAAATATCAAAGAATATCAATCAAATCGCTCTTGCTGCCTAACCTGCTTCTGTCAGTGTGTTTATTGTGATTCTGTCATATTTTCCACGCATCTTGAAAAAAAATGTTGTCTCTCCAGGCATGTTCTATGATCGACACGGATGATTAACACTCCGTGTCTGCCAAGAAGGCAGTGTTGTCTCAACCTGCTCCAACAGCCGTAAGTTCGAAGCGCCTTGGCAGCTTAAGAAAGCCTTGGCAGTCGAGTCTGGCGGCCGGGTCAAGACTGTTCGTCGCATCCGCTTCCTTCCACGGTCAAAGTTTCACTGAGCCTGTGATGTTTTGCTTTCAAAGCTCGTTGTTTTGTACTTTGCAATTCTGTGCAGGGCTTTACGATGCAGGTGAACACCGCTCAAGCAAGGTTTCCGGCAAGCCAAAAACACCAGTGCGCGCCGAGCTTTTCCTTGCATTTGCTTACCCAACTGGCCATCAGCACAGAATAGAACCCGAGCTCCCAGCATCCTCAGCACACATGCAAAAAGACAACAATGAGTTCTGAGAAAACAAAGGGCAGACACAAACCGACTTGAGAACAGGGAAGAGCCCGGTGAGAGAACCCAGGGCGGAGAGAGAGACAAGAGACACAATTGGTGCATAGAAAAGGGTCAAGAAACGGTGATCCTTTAATTAGGCGCCAAAGAAACGAAACAGGAACACAAAGAGCTTCGATCTGGAGATGCGCTTTGTAACTGCGCATCGCCTTGGAACCAAGCAACGGTACCCTGAGCATGACCAGCATCATCCGAGGAGGCACAGGTGCGCGTGCTTGTCGTATGGTGTCCCCATTCTCTCGGCACGCCCGGACTTTTTTGTGTTCGTTGCCGCTGCCTGGATAGTTCTGTGGCGGACAATTTTCAGGCTTGGCAACCAGACTGTCCTCTGTTCCAGCATTTCTCAATTTCTGCTTACTTTGGTCGATCAAACTGTCATAATTTGGGGGCAGTGCTGCTGACTGCCGGGGGCAGATGCGCAAAACATCTACAAGGGAAGAGTCAGTCCAGATTAACACAATAGAAGACTAAAACAAAAAACATACCACATGAAGCATTATAAGCGTGCCTTGGACGTTTGTGTATTCGTATGCATGCTCTGTAGGCACGCAGATGGTTGAAAGGAGATCTGGCCGCTCAAACAAGACGCCAATATTGCACCCGCTGAGCTGTTCAACTCTTTGATCTGCCCATTCAAAGCAGTGACCGGCCACAGTACGGAGTGCCCGCCTATTCTTTGATCTGTGACGGATCCCTTTTTTCCCTATATTTGTTGTCTTTCGTTTTAGATTCACCCTTGATATCCAGATCACATCAACGAGCCCCTTCCGCCCTCGTTCTGGCCTACAGGCAGTAAAACGAGGGCGGCTGCGCTGAGCAAGAAAGAAGAGTCGTTTGTCGGCGAATTGAGGAGAAAAATAAAGACATAAGGGAAAGACGTGCATCCGTAGCTGCTAGCCAGCACGAGCACGTATTGATGCAGAGTATCATCCGGAAAGGCTTTACGCCATGTACTTGGCTGGGGCAATGCACGCTAGCGACAAAACGACCCTACTTTGCTGGATAAAAACGTGCTCAATTGCGATCAAAATGGCTGTGCAAAATCCCAGGTGAGGCAGACGCGAAATTAAAGGCGTGTTGGCGTTTGCCATTTTGCTGAGCACATTTCGAGGTTTGCGAAAGCTAAAATGCTGGCTGGCATACGACGCACTCCGTACTCCGTACAGCGATAGCTTTCCATCAACAGTCATTCGTATTGAGCTCCTCGGAGGCGAAGCTGAAGTAGTTCTCTGACAGAATATCATCCAACAAGGGGCGGAACAGCATCTTCCCAGCCAGGGTGTGGGGTCTTGGCTTTCTTGGTGGTTCGGTTCCCCCCCACTGGTCTCTCAGTGCTAAGACAGGCGTGGGAGCCTTTGTCTCGTTCTCCGTACTCCCGTAATACGTCGTATTAATACTTACAAACTTTGCCGTAGCATGCGAACCCCCTGCATAGAACCCTATCGGCCTACCCCCCTGCCAACCAAAGTCAGCGACCGTGCTCGATTTCGGGAGCTGCAAGCCCTTGCAATTCCGTCCTCCAATCCATGGCTCTTGGCGACCTTTCTGGCAGATTTCTCTTTTTGTTGTAATACTCCGAAGGCAGCCAGCCGCGCTCGTTCTGCTTGTGCTCGCTTGATGGATTCCGTATTACCTCGCGCAGCTTCTCGTGCTTCTAACGAGACAAGCCAAAAAAAAATGTATGCGACCCAGGTGACATTCGTTCCATTCGGACGTCACTGAGAAGCAGAGTCCCGGCTACCTGCGCAGTGATCGACAGCTTCGGCCAACGTGTTTTTCTCCCTTGTCTGCAAATGTCGGCATGGGAGATAAGGTTGTGGAATCGACCTTCTTCTGCAGCATCTTCTGGAGCATGAGTCTTGGGTGGAACCGTAAGACAATAGAACGTATTACAAAACGATGTCCTTTTAAAACCACAAGAAACGGAAGACGCAAGAAGCAGCATATGGATAGACAGCATGGCGCTATTGGTTGGCTCATTCAAAGAAGACAAACCAGAACAAAGAGTAGGAGTTGAGAAGGAATGAAAAAAAGAATTCTCGGCTTCGGAAGATTTTCCTCTTGGCCCTCTTTTGATTCTCTCTTCGTGCATCAAGCTACCTGTCGTTCTTTCCTTGGCAGTTCTGCACAGTTTCTACTTGGCCATGCCCGCGCCTTCCGTTAATACTAGCCTCCACAAGTCAAACTCTCTCGTTCTTTCCTCTTCCAACGACTGTGCAGGCTTTCTCGCACTTGTAGTTTCCCGATTTAGACGCATCCTGTTCCTAGCACTTTTCGCGCTGTTGCCTCTTCAAGCTGCCTCCCCTTTAATCTTATATCTTGCGGCGACTTGTTTATTTCGACAGCTTCTGTTTATTATCTTCAATTATCTTCTTGTCTTCTCTCCTCCTTGATTCCTACAATTCACCAGAATTCGTCTTGCGGGATTAATGCTCTGTGTCGGGTTTCTTCTACGCTCTCTGCTGTGGCTGCACCGCTGCCTTGCGTGATGTTGTACGAATACGGCTGCAAACCCAACCACTCGCTCATGTTCTTTGAGACAAGCCTGTAAGAGCATTCCAACAATATCAAAAAAGAACATCAAAATTATCACGGTCCCACTTTGCTTCTTACGAATTTACGAATAATACTCCGTACGCTGGAGTCTGATGCCAAGGAGGGGGGTGGTAACATTATATGTCTGTTTCTCCATCACCTTACAGCACTCATATGACAAAGAATAATATCTCGCCTGGGCTCAGGGACCCGGATGATTTTCAAGACGACTGTCCAGTACCGACTCCTCCTCCTCACTTCTCTCTTCTTCCTCTATTGTTCTGTTTGACACTCCTCTTGGCGCTCGCCCTTTCTTTATTAAGCTCTGTCTAGGTTCTGTCACTATTCGATTGGTCTAAGCTGATTTGCTATTTTGCTATACAATTGTACTTCTTTGATTTACCCCCCCCCCCCCCTTTTCCGAGGGGCGTGCAACACTGAATTTCCCCATAACCACCCGCACGCTCGGCAACAGAGGTCTTTCTGTCTTCTCATCCATATCGTACATTGAAATTTTATTGATTTTCTGAACCTTATTACTTGTTTAGTTTACTCGGTGTCTTTCTTTCCCCCATCCACTGCCATATTGTTTTGTCCTCACATCCCTCATTATTACGCTCCTCGTTATTGCCATAGTCAATATTGCTCCCCTCTTGCATTTGGGTTTTTTCTTCTTTTCTTCATCTGCCTGGGAGCGGTCTAGACCTCTGCTGGCCTTCGGTAAAGGCTGAACATTACTTTATTCACATCTCCTTTGTATCCCTCTTGTTTTTTCTTCATGAGATGCCATCCGCCATTAGTGGTTTATAGCAGTGGCATCGGGGCGACAGTCACGCAAGCATTTGGACCCGTCTGTCCTCAACTCCAGCCATTGGGAAGGTCCGTCCAATCGATTCCAGTTCTCATCACTACATATTAAGTGGTGGAAGCACACCCCATCGGGTCTTGGCCTTCAGCACACACGAAAGCATTACCAGTATGCGACAATTATTTTACTTTTCTGTTTCCAACAAAACAAGCAAATGTCCCCAAATTATCTTGCTACCTTTTGGTTCTTAATACTTGACATCTCTGCCAAGGGCACTAGAAAGTTGCTTGTGTCATTATTTCTTTGATTCTCTTATTCTTTGATTTGTTTTTTTCTTCGGTCTTCACCTCGTTAAAGAAGGTGGTCTGCGAAGGCACAGGCGGGTCGGCTGAAGTTCTGCAGCTGCGGTTGTTGGCTAACGAGCTCCCAAACTTGCTGGCTATCTCGAGATCTTCACTCCAGCGTCTGTAGAACAGCGACTCGTGAGTCAAGCAGCATGAATTTGGCAAAAGCCACGGGGACGGCAGACCGATGTCGTCTTTCTCCATTATCATCTTCTTCATTAGCGACAAAATACTATGCTTCTCCTCCTCAACTTCTTTTGTGCAGGCCAAATTCGTCAAATCCTGGAGCACCATCACAGCCATCAGCAAACGAACACAAGCCACCGGATCCTGGGACTTCCTTTAATGAACAACGGCAGTCAGGCAATGTGGGATACAACACCAGCAAAACCTTCGCATCTGAGCCCTCCGGCGACAATGAACACCGGCTTCTCAAACGCCCCAGATTTTCAAGCTGGTCCTATTCCGGAGGCAATGTCTCGGTCACACTACCACCGCCATCTCTCTCACTTCCGCTGCCTCGTTCTCGGCACTCAATGCCATCCATTTCTTCCAAACAACTTGCGCACATTCCGCTGCCACCGCTTGCTCTTCCGCAGCTGCAGCCGCAGACACAGTCACAGCCTCTGGCGCAAGCCCCGAATAAGGCACTGAAGTCCAACTTATACCCACCGGGAAATCAGATCACTGTCTCGGATAGCATCAGCCAAACTAACACCAGCGCCAACATCAACGACAGCAGCCAATCTCCTGTTATAGGTCGCACATATAGGACACCAACTCGAAGAAACGAAAGCCAGGATGAGGCGTATAGCCGGCCTCCAACATCTCATACTCGCAGAAGCAGTCAGGCCAGTCTACAACTTGGTTCTGGCACTGATCGCCGTCGAAAGAGTCTCTCAATGACGCCTTCATCTATGACGCAGGAAGACTCAGAAGATGCAGCCCTTCTTGCACCAGAAACTGCGTCAAAGTCCACGCGGCCGATGCTTTTAGCACAAGGTGTAACACCTGTTAAATCAAGGCGTGTAAGGACAGGCTGTCTAACGTGCCGAGAACGGCATCTAAAGTGCGACGAAGGCGTACCGGATTGCTTGAATTGCCGCAAGGGAAGCCGTGAATGCAAACGGGGACTGCGACTCAATTTCATTGATATTCAGATGAAGCCGATACCCCATGTGCCGGCGGTGGCAGAGTGGAAAGGTACGTAATAATGCAAGGCAAGAGACTGCGAGTACGATTCGATCTAAAAGAAACGTTGCGGGCTAATCGGATTCACGACTTATTACAGTGTCTTTTCTTGATGAATCACGTCATATTGCTTCAGAATACCTGGGAGGCATCAGCCGATATCCTCGTGTTGAAGAAGCTTTTACATCGTCCGCCCGAGAAACCAATGCTGAGCCTTCAATGATTGATGGCGCCCTTTTGTCCACTACATTGGAGAACCTTGTAAACAACTCTAGCTCCAGTCAGCAACCCTCTACACAGTTTAAGTCTCCGTCCCCGATAAACAGTCAAGGCAGTTCATTAGAGGCCAAAACGCAACCACATCAGACACTGGACGACCGAAGTGGGTTCATGGTTGATATTAGTCCAGACAAACCGTCTGCTTCTCCTCTAGCAATGATACAAGAACACTCGCCTGGATATACTGGCGCTAGAATTGGCGAAGATCCCCACCATAGCCATTGCATACACGGAGATGAGCCAACCATCAAGATGCAATACGACCGCAGCATTGAACCTTCAAAAACTGCTTCGCCAGTTGTGCATACTGAAAGGAATCTGTCTCCTGAAATGTCACAGCGTGCAGAAGTTGACGACAATTCAATCAGACTCGAGAAATCCAGACGGCACAATAATAGTCCCCAGAAAATAGATGGCTACAGTGTGGTCGATAATCCGGCGACCCCATCATCTGAAAATTTGGCTCTTCTGAGAGGCGGAGAAAGCAAGCCCAGCTTCAACATGGCTGGTGGGTCTGGAGGTTTTCCAAATGACAACGAAAGCACAAGCAGCGACAGGGAATACCTGAATACGCCCGAAGAGGTTTTCTATATGCAAGTGTTTGTCGAAGAAGTGGGCGTCTGGATG
This sequence comes from Raffaelea deltoideospora, assembly GCA_019925385.1. NCBI lineage: Eukaryota > Fungi > Ascomycota > Sordariomycetes > Ophiostomatales > Ophiostomataceae > Raffaelea > Raffaelea deltoideospora. Next base: position 487,305 of record JADHKP010000001.1, read on the forward strand.
GACTCCATGGACAAAAAGAAACATTTCAGTCACAGAATTCCTTTCTTGGCGTTGAAATCGCCCATGCTTCTCAATGCGTATCTTGCCTGTGGTGTAAAGCATCTGACGCTAGTGAACGACACATATGACGACGAAAAGGCCTTGTTCTACTACAACACAGCTACGACACAATTGCTGAGCAGTTTGCAGAACCCGGACCGTGACCTTGCCGAGTGTGCCACCACGGCTGTGGTGCTGAATGTCTACGAGATCATGAGTGAGAAGCCCAGCGAGCGCATGAGCCACATCGTTGGCGCCGGGGCATTGATTCGTGAATGCGGCTGGGACGCTCGGACCGGGGGCGTTGGGGCTGCTTGCTTCTGGCTGAATATTGGCTTGGAGGTTCTCAGCTGTCTTGCCTTCAACTGGCCGACCACATGGGATCCGGACCAATGGGGCCTGGATACTGAGTTTGCTAGAGATCCCGAATGCGATGAGAGCACCGGAATGGGCGACGATAGTGATAGCCTAAAATCCGAAAAACCAAACGGCATTATTATGGGATCTGTTGCGGGACAGGACACTAGCAAAATGCGAGGCACGGAATCATCTACGGCTACGCAATCACCGGCTCCAGCGATTGCTTCAACCTTGGTGAGTCGGAGAGAAGAAGACGATGAAGATGTGTGGGTGCATCGGATGTTCTACATTGTTGCCAAAATCGCAAACTTCCGTGCCAGCGGCACTCGTCTCCAAGATCGTTCCCCCCAAGATAGACAAGCTCGCCTCCAAAGCCGATTTGCAGAGTGGAAGCAACTGAGATCATTGTGTGACATGTGGAACCGCAAATGTCCACGGTCTATGCATCCATTCAGCTACCTTTCCCCGTCCCACAATACGTCGTCTAGCTCGGCCTTTCCCCACGTGTGGTATGTATATTTATGAATTCGGCTGGTCTACTGTGTATGGAGACCGAGGCTTTGCTAGGTTACTGGTTGTGCAAGAACTGACACATATACTTACTGTTCACAGGCTCATCGAACGAGCTGCCATAGTTGGACGGCTATTGTACCATACGGCAATGGTGCTGCTCCATCAGGTCCATCCTATCGAGCCCAGCGACTCGGCCGAGAACCAAAGTGCTCAGCAGCACCACGCCCACCAGGTGTGCGGCATTGTTGCGCATACCAAGGATCGCGGTGTAGCCAGCGTTGCGATACGAAGCCTGGCCATTGCCGCATTTGTGTTGACAGACCGCCGTCAGCAAGATGAGGTTGTATGTCTGTTGGAGAGAATCTCGGCCGAAACCGGTTGGCGCATAGGCAGAATCTATTCGGAACTGTGGCAAGCTTGGGGGCGTGATTCAGAAAGAAAAGGCAGCATTGCGGCGGTATTTTCTCCTCCGTCAGTTCTCCAACCCGGGATCCACACCGATTTTCCGTCAGCCGCGCCCTTCAACGGCAGCTTTGTTGGTGGTGGTGGTGGTGGTGGTGGGACCAACGCTTTCGGCCCAGGCCTTGAGTTGTCATCAGTGGTTAAAGGACTCGGAGCTGGAGTTCGCGCATCCGCGTCAGCCGGGGGTTATGCGACAGAGCCTGCCAGCAGGCGGGGCCCCGCGAATGCACCATGGACTGGACCGCCTGGACCGCCTAGACCGCCTCGCCACTTTCGAGTCCAGTCGTCAGCTTCCATTGTATCCAACTCGTCCGTATCTGCAGCTGCTACTGCGCCATCATCCATTCACTCTTCTCCCGCTATGCCAGCGCCGCTGCCGTACCGGCCGTCACAGGCTGCCAATCCATTGCTTCATGCTGACTTTGGTCTTCCTGATCACCCCTACAGGGCGTTCTACAAACCGCCAAGTGAAAGCAGCTCTTTCAATGCGGCGTCATTCTGATGACTTGGGATGGGCTGAGATGCCGCTTATGACTACGTTTTCCCTTTGTCTGTGTGCCTATTTTTGTGGTGTGTTTTAGGCTTCTCTCATGTAACTCTTTTGCTTTCCTTTTTTTTTGCCTTTTTCCTTTCTTCTTTTTATTTCCAGCTGTTCATTATTTGCTTGACATGTTTGTCAATTGCTAGCTATTTCTTTTTGACGGCCGATTTAGATTTTGGGTTTCTGGGTCTTTTGAAATTTCACGGGGTTTATGGCGGATGGGAAGGGCTGTCCACTGCATATTTGGTTGGTTGGGGTTGATATCTGCCAGGTCACGAGAGCAGATTCTCACCCTGGACATCAAAAACAAATACCCCCAATGAAGTACTCTTGCATATTTGTAAAGTCCTGGGTTTGGTTTGATTTATCTTGCAAGGTTCATAGTAGAAAAACTTTGGTATTGGGGTCTTTGATTTTTGTCTGACACGAGGCCTTATTTATGTCTATGCGTTTTCTTTATATTTCCTCTACCGATCTCTACGTCATATATGCAACGAGAAAGAAGGCTAAAGAAGCAAATCTTGGATCAAGCAGTCATGTCTATGGTGTCGTCGGCAGCCGCCGCTTTCATAAACGGCAAGTCTTCGACCTCGACGGGAGGCACAACAATGCCATAGCGGTCGTACGGAAAGGATTCGAGCGACGGCAGGTATTCGGCCCAGCCGTCATCGACAGCGCCAGGAGGCGTGTCCTCGGCAGTGGCCTCGGTGGCCTCGCCAGTAAGACCAGCCAGGACCTCGGGCTCGCGGCCAGCGTACTCTTTCTTGAGTTCCGGATGGGGGCACCAAACAACACGCATGCCGGCGCGGCGGCCGGCCTCGACACCGGGCACGCTGTCTTCAAAAACAAGGCACTCCTCGGGGGCGATAGGCGGCTCGCCGGGCGACAGGGTCTCGTTGATGGTTTTGAGGGCGAGCAGGTATATGTCGGGCAGAGGCTTTCCGCGGCCGGGGGCAATGCGAGGGTCGTCGCCGAGCACGCGGCGCGGCGTCTCAAAGACGGAGAACAGATCGGTCAAGTGGGCGGTCTTGAGGTGGAAGTTGACGGTCTGGGACGAGGTAGCGAGGGCAATGTGGACGCGGTGGCCGGTTTGGGTTTGGGGGGGCGGCGGGTGCTGACTGCTGGTGGTTGTGGTGGTAGTGGTGGTGGTGTTGGTGCTGCTGCTGCTGCCGCTGCCGGCGCCGGCGCCGTCTTTTGCAGCAGCTGCTTCAAAGTAGCGAGTGCGGCCGAGGTTGGCCAGCAGGTCGACGACGCCGGGCAGCGGTTTTGCGTCGGTGAAATGCTGGGCATGCAGCTCGGCGTTTTCCCGCTGGAACTGGGCAATAGGGATGGGCAGCTGTGCCCATTCCAGAAAGATCTTGTTGGCTGCTGCCATGGGGCGGCCCTGCAGCTTGGCCTTGATGTGCCAGGGCAGGTTGGGGCGGCCGTAGCGAGCGAGGACGGTGTTGATGCAGAGAGTGTAGATGTCCTCGGTGTCGAGGAGGAGCCCGTCCATGTCGAAGAGACATGCCCGGACGGGCGGGAAACTGATGGTGGAGTTTCTTTAGCATTCTAGACCAAACTGTCGTTTCGCTATTCTTTTTTTGTCCTCTTGTCTCTTCGATTTTCTTTTTTTTTTTGTATCAAACTTTTCTTCTCCTTTCGTTTCATTCTCGCTTTCTTTTTTTCTTTTTTTCGCCAACCATAGCAGAACACGGGGGCAGTTGTACATACTCCGTTTTTGGTGCCATTGAACCGAGTGCAGTGTGATTTCAGACCTCTGATTCTCTAGATATTCAGGGCTCAATTCCTCGAGTCGCAATATTACGAGTATATCGCAGTTGCGGTGACTCAGATCAGACCGGGGGTAGTACGAAGTTACTCGTACGACGTAGTGAAATCAGGCTCCGGTTTTTGTTTCCCGCAGACCGGAGCTCGCCCCCATTTAAAAAGTGGAGACTGGTTTTTTTCCCCTCTATGAAGCGCTAACGACGTAACACGACGCAACACGACAAAATAAAAGAAAAAACCTAAGAGATCAAAAGGCGAGCGGCTCGAAGCTGCCCAACCGTGTGCTGCAGCAGGAAAGAAGTTTCATTTTATGCGATGCTCCCGCTGAAGCCGGAGGCCGGAGTTTTTTACCCTCTGAAAAGATGTCTGCGCAAGCCGGAGCGCCAGACGAGCCGCAGCCAAAACTGAGCAGAAACGGCACATCGAGCAGCCAGCAAAACCCGCAAGCAGAGCCAAGCCCAGCCCTGAAGAGAGCGGCCAGCAAGACTGCTGGCGATGACGCCGCCGATTCTGACGACGGGGGGGTGGTGGTCAAGATGACAGCGGAAGAAGAAGCGGTAGGTATACGCTGTGTTTAGGTGTTTTCATGGAGACGAGTGGGGGGGGGAGGAAACGCTTCTTCTAACCGAGCGGCAGTCTCTCGTCACGAAAGCCAATGCCCGCAAGGCCGAAGCGAATGCGCAGTTTGCCCGCGGCGAGATGGACGCTGCGCTGACGGCGTACGACGACGCGCTTGCGCTTCTGCCGCCGCATCGGCACTACGATGCGGCTGTGCTGTGGTCGAACATGGCGGCCTGCCACCTGAAGCAGCAGGCGTGGAAGGAGGCGATTCGGACGGCCACGGAGTGTTTGGAAGCGCTGGATCGAGATGCCCAGGTGGAGGGGGGGGAGAAGGAGAAGGAGAACGGAAACGAAAACGAAAACGAGAACAAGGCTGTCGAGGCAGAAAGGAAAGAAGAAGACGAAGAAGAAGCCGACGAAGAAGTGGTCAGTGCCGGTGCGGCCAAGGCGGCGCCAGCGCCGGTCCCGCCACCCCCTTCGCCGTCGGCGGCTGAACAGGCTGCTATTGACCGCCAGCGCATCCGCGCCAAGGCGCTGCTGCGACGCGGCCGCAGCCGCTCCGAGCTCGGTGGCTGGTCCAATTTCGCCGGCGCCGAAGACGACTACCGGGCTCTCGCGGCGCTGCCCGCCGCCGGCGATCCTCGCGTGCTGGCGCCGGCCGACCGGCGCCTCGTGCAGACCCAGCTGCGGCAGCTGCCGGCGCGCACCAAGGCAGCCCAGGAACAGGAAATGGGCGAGATGTGGGGGAAGCTGAAAGAGGTGCGTTGCGTTGGCTGCGTCTGCCCCGATCCCTGTGTCGTTTTTTTTTGTTTGTTTTCCCCGTCCGTCAGCTAACTCGAGGCCAAACACAGCTTGGAAACGGAATTCTGCGGCCATTCGGCCTCAGCACGGACAACTTCAAGATGGTCAAAGACGAAAAGACGGGCGGCTACAGCATGAACTTCCAGCCAGGCGAGCAATAAAAGAACGGCAGATGTCCACAAGGTTCCAAGCCTTTCACAAGACATACGGACCGGCAGAGACCAGCCACCGAGAGAGACACCGGCGAGGCAAACAAGGCAAACGAGCAAACGAGAACGTATTTGGGATGCGAGAACACGAGTAAAAGGTTTTGAGCAAAGCTTAGGCTGTGGAAGAAAATGCTGGCCATGACGGCCAAACGGAGGCTGTTTTTGTTATACTTTAGATCATTGTCGGCGTTTAGCGTTCACGCAGTTTTGTTAGACAGGTCCTGCTTTAAATATAAAACGGTGTGCACAATCTGCTCTGACGGTGTCTAAAACTGCACCGTTTCCCCTCCTCTCTACTCCGTACTGGCTCCTTCCCCGTCATCCAAGCCGTTGGCCGCCGCTCCCTGAACGGAAGACAAGCACAAAGGAGGCACGCTGGCCAAGCAAGGCAAGTGCGACGGCAGAACATCACACAGCTTCGTCCTCAGCATCGTTTACCACATAGAGCTGCCCGCTTTTCCGTATTAGGAATACGAGTCGAGTGGGTCTTTGTTGTGTTCGAAGCTGACCGCCACCAAATCGGCGGTGTGCGTGCGTCTCTCTGCTCTTTCCCACTCTCCCTTGGTTTGTTGTGCTTTTTGCTTACCCGTCCTGTTTTTTCAACATTCTTAACCCACTTTCACCAACCAAAGCCCACACCCCCTCATCTCTCTTCCCAAATCCCCCAAATGCATCTACGAGTAAGAGTATTGTCGTACCCGTTTTGCACCCCAGACGCGGATCCCGGGTGTTTTTCGATTTAGTTGGTTTGCCTTTAGTTTCCGTCATTATTGTTGTTGTTACCCACATTAGCTCTTCTTTTTTTCTATCACTCTGTTGACAGGTGCGGCAGACTTTTTTGGTCTGGTTTTTCCCGGACGGTCTTCGGGTGTGCCCTATCAAAACTTTGTCCGCTGGTTCACCAAAGGGTATCACGAAGTCCAAGAGTGTCTGATTGGAGCCTGGGGCCGTGGAGCCGGAACGGACGAATACCGTTATTGACGACGTTCGATATATCGCTTGGTGGTACGATTAGCTTTTTTTCGTCTTCTCTCGGCCGTGCGTAATCGAGTAGCTCGTTTTCCGATTTGGGACTGACCGCTCTGCACTATCTGCTGTTTAATTGCGAGTAGGCTCTCTCCTAGCCCCGTTTCTGGATACGGTTGCGTCGTGCGCTGCTCCTTTGTGGAACGCATCCGGCCGCTACTCGAAAGCTTCTAAGGCGGAGTGCGACTATTGCGACGCTGTACCCGCCTCTGTCCCGAGTGGCTGGTTCGACCTAATCATCCCGCAACCCGCCCCTACCCAGCCAATAGCAGCGTCGTCTCGGGCCAAGGAAATTAAAAGTCTACGAGAAACCGGGGAGTCAATAACGGCGACCTAGCGGAGCATTTCACAGCTCAGGTGTGCCGCGGAAACGCCAGCTGTGGTGACCTGTTACAGAGGTGTGGGGACTGGGTGGGAGTGTGTGTGTGTGTTTTGTGTGTGTGTTTTGTGTCTGGGCCCGGAGGAGAAGACGACTAGGCGGGACCAGACGTTGGCTCGCACTGGCATGCCGTCATGAGTGGTGGTGGCTCAGGACCTGCTCGCCTCCCTGCCGGGACTGCGTCAGGTTTCTTCCAGGTGATCTCGCTCACCGGCGATGGCCCCAATCAACAGCACATCCGAGAGTACAAGCGGCGACGACCCCACAAGAAGTCGCGCGCTGGCTGTGCCGCTTGCAAGCAGAGACGTGTCAAGGTAAGCGAGCCAGTGTTTGCTCCACGAGCAAGCCAGTGGCATTAGACTAGGGGAGAGGGGGGGTGAGGAGAGAGAGAGAGGGGGGGGTAATCCAGTGGCATTGGACTAGGGGAGAGGGGGTTGAAGAGAGGGTTGGCTGCAGATCTGCGCTGTTGCATTCGGGAGTGCCCCTGTCCATCCTAGCACAAACGGAGTACTCCACCGTTGACCCCCACTCACCCCGACCCGCCTACGCAATGCTCGTACATGCTATGCTCCGTTTTGCTGACATACAATCCAACCATTTAGTGTGATCAGGCCATGCCCATGTGCATGCGTTGCAGGCGAAACAAGAGAGACTGCAAGTATGATGGAGGGATTGACGAGCGCGGGGGCGCCTCTGCCCTGGAGAGCTCTGGCGAAAGCATCAACCCCAGCGACAGCCTCGACGCCGGCACCGGCACCGGCACCGGTATCGGCTCTAGTTCTGGCAGTGGCACCGGCAACAGCCATACCTCGCAATGGGGGCGACACCCGTATTATGGACCCCAACCACCCTCTCACAGCCGACGCGCCGCTTCGTCCTCTGTGTGGGAAAGAGGAGGAGCAGGAGCAGGAGCAGCAGCAGCAGCAGCAGCAGGAGCAGGGGCAGGGGCACACTGGGGCATGCAGCACAGCAGCCGCGAAAACTACTCGTACTTGCCCTCGTCCCGCAACAACGGCTATGGCCCGACTGCTGTGGCGTCGGCAACAGCGGTGGCAGCGGCAAGAGCCAGACAGCCCAACTTCCGCATGCTCTTCCCCCAGCCCTTCCCCTTCGACCGCGAGTATGGCACGCCGTCTGCAGAGCTACTCCATCACTTTGAGACGCACGGCAGCGCCGTCTTCGGCATGCCATACTACACTGCGTCGGTGGTGCCCATGGCCCTGCGGTTTCCCCATCTGCGCGGCACCATTCTTGCCATTGCTGCCTCCCATCTGTGCCACAAGTCTCCAGACTACAGCGCACACCTGATCGCGGAGAAGTACCACCAGACCGTCGCGCTGCGGCACTACCAACAAGCCCTGACGGCGCCGCTGGCCCGGCAGGGCCAGCAAGGCGTTGACGCGCTGCTCATGACTGCCATGTTTATGAACATGCTGTCGTTTGTCATGCCTGTCGAGGAAAACCAGACCACGACGTATGCCAGGCCCCGCGACGGCGGCATCGTCGGAGGCAGCAGCACTGGCAGCACCTCGACCACGGCCAACAGCAGCCCATCCGGCCGTGATTTCGGCTACTCCATTATCACGCGCGACTGGACCAACCCGTTTACCGATCTGGACCCGGACCCCAGACTGTCGTGGGTGTTTAGCCAGAACGCGAACCGACTGGGCTGGCTCGCGCTGCAGCTGGGACTGCGGTCGCTGCTGCTCGCCACCGAGCCTTGGCTGAAGCAAAGCTTCCTGCGGCCGATCTACGCGAATTCCGACGACGAGAGTCGCACGCTGTCGGGCAACTGGCAAAGCCTGGCTCGTGTGCCGCAGCACTGGCTTGATATGCTCGGCCTGAGCCGCTCGTCGCCTCTGCCGGCGCAAAAACCCGACGCCGTGCACATAGACGCCAACGCGCCCATCGTCTCACCCGCTATCGCCCGTTACAGCAGCGACATAAGCGACAGCAGCCGCAGCGGCTCTCCGGGGACGGTGGCGACCAGCGCCAGCAGCGCCAGCAGAGCCGGCAGCATCGGCAGCATCAGCAGCGCCAGCAGAGCCGGCAGCGTCAGCAGCGCCAGCAATGCCAGCAATGCCAGCAGGTCCGGCAGCGTCAGCGGCGCCAGCACTGCCGGCGGTGCCAGCAATGCCAGCGGCGTCGGCAACCCCCAGGCCACAAGCGAAGTCAGCGAAGCCGACCGGCTGTATCGGGGCCCTGTGCGGACTCTGGCCGAGCTGAGGTTCGTCAAGCCGACGCCGCGCAGTCTGCTGGCGTTTTTCCAGTTTTTCGGCAAGCTGGACACCGAGTTTCGCCAAAAGCTGTTTGAGCGAGACGTCAAGGCTCTGTGGCTGTTTGGCATGTGGATGGGCTTTATGTGCCAGTTCGAACACACCTGGTGGGTTCGCCGCCGCGCCCGCTGCGATTTTCGTGCTATCCGGCTGTATCTGCACCTCATCGGCGTGGCGCGCCAACCCGGAAAGGAGGGCCGGCTGTGGTCCAGACTGCTCCAAGACATGGACAACACCTGGGGGTACAATTTCGATACCGATCCTCTGATGGACCATGGCCGGTTTTAGGTGGCTGCTTTTACGATACAGACGAATGGCGGCCGAGTTTCAAGTTCACATGTCTACGACTTTTTTTGGCTGGAGTTTAAAAGTGTTTTTTTTGTTTTTATTTTTGTTGTTGTTGTTGTTGTTGTTGTTGTTGTTAATGTTTGCTTTCCTCTTTTTGTGTAAGTCTGTTCAATGGTTTGGCTTGGTTTACTTTGGAATCACTTTGTTTTTGGATATTGAATACTCGCATCTAGGTGACAACACGGAAATTGGATACAGTCATATTTTTGAGTGTATTTGGACTTTTGCTTTAGGCGCATACATAAGAAACTCCCTCCTCCCCCCTCCTAACAGACTCCTGCGTAGCTTTTTGATTTCGGTCTGACGACCCTTTTGGGCGAGAAGAATGGACCGACAATGTGAGAACGAGAATGCTGTCTGGTGCATGAAAAGAGCGTCAGAGTACCTTGAGACCAAGTTTCGTGACATTCTTTTGTCTCACATCGAAATGATATGTCGCCTGAGAAGGAATACACATTGAATTGTCTAAACAAAGAGCATTCTCTGTTGTTCTCTCTCAGTTTGCTCTTATCTATTTTGGTCTATCGTAATATTGGCTAACCTCGAACACGGAGCTTCAGCCTTCACTCACTTTGATCTTTGCTTTTGCATGAATGCCGCCATCTGAGCTTTGGCAATCCTGCCCAGCAACTATATATATAGCTTATCCCTCTTCTGCCCTCGTCTTCTGTTTGCAACTTTTTTTCTTCTCCCCTTCTTTTCTTTTCTCCTTCTCTTCTTTTCATCTGACTGAAAGATTTTCTGCCGACCAAACAAAAAAGGAAAAGGAATTCAGACTAAACACTATCTTGCACACTATCGTCTTTCTTCCCTTCTTCTCTTTCTTTTTCCCCCTAGAATACCTGAGCAACAGCAACACAACAGGTCTACCAAAGAGCAAAAGAAATCATAACCACGCACCGACGTTCTTTTGAGGTTGAATTTCTCAACGAACAACACCATTTAGATCAACAAACACGACACCAGACAGAATGACTTCAGCGTCCACAACGGCTCCGGCCGGTTTCTCTCAGCGGGACACCCAGCTCATCGTTCTCGCCCTTCAATGCAGCAAGACTGGAGAAATAAAAGTATGTCCAAAAAATCAAGAAGCTAAAAAAAAAAAAAAAAAAAAAACAAGAGACTGTTCACAGCACACAAAGACACTTGATCAAGAATGACCCCGATCTAACATAGACTACAAAGCTCGACTACCCCAAGTTTGCGGCAGCGGCCCATCTCAGCAGCCCCAAGAGTGCCATGGACACGTGGTGGCGCCTGAAGAAGCGGCTCAACCAGGCGTGTCCGCCGCCGACGGCCGACAGTGGCGGCGGCCCTGCACCGGATGGGGCGGCAGCCGACGGAGAAGCCGTCGATGGGGCGGCGGCCGCTGCTCCGGCGACGCCGACAAAGGCTCGCCGCAAGCGAAAGGCAGCTCCTGCGGCCAAAGAAGAAGGAAGCGAGAATGAGGCCGGGGCAGCTGCGGCAAAGAACGGTGCTGGCAATGCCACGAATGGCGCAAGCAGCAAGAACGGCGGCGACGCGAACGGAGACGTCAACGGAGACGTCAATGGCGACGGCGACGGCAATGGCAATGGCCAGAATGCAGCAGCCGAGCCTGGGCCAAAGCCGAAAAAGCGTCGAGTTGCCGCTCAGCGGGGTGGCAAAAAGGGTGCTACAGCTACGAGGGCCATCAAGGCGGCTGCAGCCGCCGTCAAGAAAGAGGAGAATGCTGTTGAGGAAGGCGACAGCAAATCTATCGTGGTGGCTGCTACTGGGACTGCGACCGCGGACACGCAAACGGTTAAGCCGGAGTCGGAAGACGGCGCCGATGCCGATATGGACGAGGAGTAATCAAGCGACTGTGAGCACCAGGCAAGGAGGGACGGGAGGGCGGTTGGGGCTCTAGAGAGTTGACAGGGTGTGGATAAAAGTAAGTGTCTTGTTCTGAGAGACTGCGAATAGGCAGAATTTGATTTGACTGTTTGGGTTTGAGGACAAGAGAGAGGGAGAGAGAGGGGGGAGGGGATAGAGAGACAAGGAGAGAGAGAGACAGGGAGAGTAATGATGGACGACGCCGATAGGCGGGAGGTGATGAGAGAAGAGGAGGAAAGGAAAAGGTCTTGTTATTAGTTGTATCTTGTTCGTTGTTGTCGCTACGCACTGTTGTCGTTACGCGCTGCCTTGAATCAACGTGGGTTTCTCTAAGTCCTTTTCGGTCACGCCATGTGAGCAATTCTTTTACAGTAATATGCATCGAGGTAGAGATATTATAGCTGAGTGGGCCTTTTACCACACAGAAAGTCGTGGTGCTCCTTGAGCAGCGTCCGGTGTAGGCCAACAGGGCCTTTCATATTTAAACAGACTTGGAAGCTTCTTCTTCCACGTACGGCCACAGATACTGGAAAATACGGGATCCCGTCCGCTCTCCCCTAGTCAAACCAGTAATCGGCAGATTAGTAGTTGGGTCGGTGACGACCAGCGAATACCTGCTGCTGTACGTTTTTTTTTTTTGTGGGTTTACATCAAGAGGCTCTCTCAATGTGAAAACACATACCATGTATAAAAATCTAATGTGGTCTGAGATTGATCTATCACAATTCTGAAATTCATCTATCACAATTCTGAATTCATCTATCACAATTCTGAGATTCATCTATCGCAATGAAAGGGAGTGTGTGCAAGAGCACTCAGAACAAATCGACAGAGGACTAACAGGAGGAGATTATGTCGTTTGGCTTCCGGTGGGCCGTTTTCTCCCTTCGGCTCTGGTCTTGTCTTCCAGTTTCCGTCTTTCTGTCCTTCCGTCTTTCTATCCTTCTCTTGCCCTGCCGCTATTCACCTTGTACTTGTCTTGCATCGCCTGTCTTTGGTGCTGTATCCCGCCCTGCTCGTCAGTCGCCACCCCCCCCCCCCCTACGCCGTCGACCGCACCACCTTGTCGACAGCATTGGCAAAGTAGTCAATGTTCTTTGTGTTGAGGCCGGCCATGCTGATGCGGCCGTTCTTGGTCATGTAGACGTGGAAGTCCTCGCGCAGCTTCTGGACCTGGGCCTCGCTGAGGCCGGTGAAGGAGAACATGCCGATCTGGTCGGTGATGTGGTTCCAGGAGCCGGGGGTGCCCAGGGCCTCGAGCTTGTCGCGCAGGGCCTTGCGCATGCCGATGATGCGGCCGGACATGGTGCGCAGGTTGTCCTGCCACTCGGCAAACAGCTGGGGGTCGTTGAGGACGGTGCTGGCGATGCGGGCGCCGTAGATGGGCGGGTTCGAGATCTCGGAGCGCTGCAGCACGGCCAGCTGCGAGGCCACGCGGCTGACGGTGTTGTTGCTGCCGCTGCCGCTGGCGGCCACAAAGTGCAGGCAGCCGGCGCGCTCGCCGTAGAGGCCAAAGTTCTTGGCAAACGACTGGGCCACCAGCAGCTCAAAGCCCTGCTCGACAAAGTAGCGGATGGCGCCGGCGTCGCGGTCGAGGTCGCCCGAGGCAAAGCCCTGGTAGGCGCAGTCGAAGAAGGGGAAGTGCTGCTTGCGGCGCAGCAGCGCGGCCAGCTCGCGCCACTGCTCGGCCGTCGGGTCGACGCCGGTCGGGTTGTGGGCGCAGGCGTGCAGCAGCACAATCGACCGGTCGGGCGCCGCCGCAATGGCCGCCGTCATGCCGGCAAAGTCCAGCCCGCGCGTCTGCTTGTCAAAGTACGGGTACACCGCCGTCGGCAGGCCCACGTTGCCAAAGATCTGGTTGTGGTTGGCCCACGTCGGGTTCGACAGGTAGATCGTCCGCTCGCCGTGGTAGAACTTGGCCAGGAAAAGCGCTCCCAGATGCACGGCGCCCGTGCCCGAGATCGTCTGGATCGAAATCACCCGCTGCTCGGCCAGCGCCGCCGAGCCCTGGCCAAAGATCAGCTCTGCCGCCTTGCTGGTGAACGACGCCAGCCCGGCAATCGGGAGGTATTCATGGTTGACGTTGGGGTCGTTGTGGATGATGTCGTCGGCCTGCGAGGTTAGCGTGCTGCTGCTGAGATGTACCGTAATTCAAACGAAGCGATAGCGGAGCTAATTCGGTGGAGAAAAATGGGAAAGCGCGGGGCACCTGCACAGGCCGCGCTTGCCAGCCAGGCGATCAAAGCTTGCCAGTCGAAACTGCACAGCGAATGGTCTTGCAGGCAATTGTCATGGCCAACAGGAAGCAACGACCAACTCACCTTTTTGACAACAGGCAGGACCCATGGCTTGCCATTGTCGTCTCTGTAGGCACCAATTCCCTAGACGGCCAGTCAGAATAAATGAAATAAAGAGAGAGAGCCATGCATATATATCCAAAAAGAGAGTGAGCCCATATATCCAAAGAGAGAGACAAAACCCACCAAATCGACTTTGTCTTTGCTCTCGTCGGCCCGGTACATGCGTGCCAGACCAAAGAGGGGATCCTCCGGGGCCTGGGGCACGGCCTCGGCCGGAAAGCTGGTGGCGATCGGTGCTGGAGTCGCCATGTGGTTTGCAATGTGCTGCAGTCGAGAAGAAGCCGTAGACGGGGGAGAAGACGACGATGCCGCAGCGCTCCGGTGTTGTAACGAGGACGATGACGAGGATGACGAGGATGACGACGAAGAGAGAGAAAAGGACTGCTGCGAGGCAGGCGGCGAAAATAACGAAGCGGTCGTCGGGGGAGACGGAGCGAGAAAAGTGGAGCGACGACTAGGCATGTTGACCAAAGAGAGAGAGAGAGAGGAAAAGGGGAAAAAGGGAAAGAGGGAAAAAGGGAAAACCGGGGTTCAGTGGCCGAGACGATTGCTTTTTTTTCCTGATAGCGTAATACGACTATAGGAGTTGCAGTACTCCGTAGAGCACTAAAGCAATTAAGCCGTGGGTAGAATCAGACGGGCGCGGGGGTGGTTTCAATAGCGGCCGAGCGGGGTTCAGCACCTTTCGATGTCTTACCACTGTAATATGGCATACAGCTGTACAACCCCTGCCAGAGCTAGCAAAAGCTGCAAGGCACAAAATACCGAGAGCAAAAACGAGGACAAACGAAACACTGAAAAAATCGCGCGGAAAATCGGCAGGGTTTTGCGCCGAATGGGTCCACTGCAGACGGGCGACACGCGAGACGTGGCCTGAGGGGAGAGGTGCTGAATTGCGAGTAATACGACGCGAGGGCCAGATGTGCTGTACGTAATACGACACGAGCGGGCGCAATGGGATCGGTCTGGGCGGACGGAGACGGATGGAGAGGGGGAAGGTAAAAAAGAGCAAAAGGACGGAGGGAACGGTGAAGAAGGGGATTATTATATCGCTTGGAAGGAATGAGAGAACATTGTCTGGTACAGCATTCCATATATATTGGCACTGTATGTCCATCCTACGAGTAGCATGTGACGACAGGCCGGTGGCCCGAGGTATTAAGCTATAATCGCCTGAGGCGCAGCTCCCCAAAAGCGTCTTACAACACGCTCTCGAGCCGCTGAAAGGTTGCTGACTAGCCTGTTTTACGACCTATGCTCCACTGCTAGCAGACTTGTCTCTTTAAACCGTTGTATTCATACACGCTGCCATGGTATTTACACAGAATGGGAAACCTCTCTGCTTGGCTCCTGTCCTGTTCCTGGGCCAGCCTCACCACGTCGTCCTCGCCCGCCGACCAGCTTCAGCGTCTGCCTGTTTTTTTCGCCCAATGCGTGTCCGCTCTCCTTCACACAAGCAGATCCCACACCACCACAAAGAGGCACAGTCCGCTGGCGGCGTAGAAGGTGAAGCGTGCCGTGCTCGGCCGCGCCAGCGCCTTTTTCAGTTCCTGGTTGCCGCGCGCGACGTTTTCGGCCGTGTTGTCCGAGTCGGCCACGAGCTGGTCGACGTGTGCTGCCTGGATTTCCAGGTTGCTGACCAGCATGGTCTGCAGCTCCGAGATCTCCACCAGCGACTGCTCGGCGGCCCTGTCAGAGTCAGTGGTTGGTTGGCAAACAAGTCACAAGCCAGGCTGGGCAAGCTGCCGTCGCCCGCAAAAGTCCACCTACCGAACTTTGTCCAGCGTCGCCTCGTAGTGTTTGAGCATGTCCTGGTTCCCGCGCTCAAACAGCTGCAGCTGCTCCTGGGTCAAGCCCTGCTCGGCCGACGGTCCCGAAGCGGCGGCTGCTGCCGCCGGCTGTTGCGCATGTTGCTGCGTGTTGTGGTGTGCTTCCTCGTCAAGGGCGGCCGCCGATGCAGCCGAGGAGGAGGATGCAGCTGCTGCCGGCGGACCTGAAACTCCCGCTGCCGCCGTCCACGCCGTCTCGAGCTGTCTGTGCTGGCTCGTGGTCGTCTCCACCATGCGCGCCAGCCGCGCCTCCATCATTGTCTGCTGCGCCCGCCCACACGCCTGCAGCCGCTGCCGCAGGTACCACAGCACGCTCTCGCGGTGCGCCGCCGCCTGGCGCAGCGCCTCCTCGGCCGCCTGCTGCTCGGCCGACTTCTCTGCCGCCAGCCGCAGCAGCCGCAAATGGCCCTGCTGGAACCGCTTGCGCAGCAGCGCCTGCTGCGTGTCCTGGTGCAGCGTCTCTGCCTCCGCAAGACTGCGGATGCTCGCGTTCAGGTCGCGCAGCACGCGCTTCGCATTGCCGTCAATCTCCTCGCGCTCCGCATCCGTCAAGCCGCCACCGCCTCCACCAACTCCAGCGCCGGCTGCCAAGAAGCTTCTCGCTGTGCCGTCGGCTCGTCGGTGCACGCGCCGCGGCGGTGCTGTCGACAGATACGCTGGCCGCAGATCCCGCAGCTGCTTCGAAAGCGTGGCAATGTGTGCGTTCTAGATGGGGGGGCTGTCAGCATTGCGTTCCCAAATCATTCCCTCTGCCTGCCTCTGAGCCTGCCTCTGCCTCTGCCTCTGCCTGCAGCGTTACAGCCACCGTGCAACCACCGCGCACTTACTATCCTGTAGGCTTCCTGCAGAAAGCTGTCGAGCTTGGACCGCTCGAAAGCCGGCTTGGCTGTGGGCCGGCCCTCATTCTTCTTCAGCAGCTCGTTGAAGACCGGCGTCAGGTCCCGTCCATTCGTGCGCATCGCTGTTGTCGGTTTTCTCTTGTCTTTTCTCTAAAAAATATGGGAGAGCGTCGCCGTTGTCAATTACATAAACCCATACAAACAGTGCTCGTTCAGCATTGCCTATGCCGTTTTCTGCCCTTTTTTTGCAACGCTTGCTCTCTTTCCAGACCCCTTTCTGGTATTCCGCGCCGTGGGCTGCAATAGAGACAGCGACAACGCCGAGCTTAGAAAATCAAGGGCATCGCTCAATCTGTCGCTGGTTTGTCCGACTCCGTTCGCTTTTGTCGCTTTTGTCGCTGTCGGTCATTGTACACGGAAGCGTCGTTGCGGTTTAGATGCCGTGTGGTGTGGATCAGCCCAGCTGCCAGCTTGCAAAGTCGTGGCTTCTTCGCGCTAAGCTGTGGCTGGCCTGCCGAGCTGCAAAGCTTAGTAAGCTTTGCTAGCGGTTCATGTGTAGGCAAAGTCCATCACTCTGGCCCGCAACAGCTGTAGCGCTTTTTGACTTACTCCGTACAAAGTATGGCATTCACTTCACTGTAACTTTTCACAATGTTCTCCATAGTAATACAGCGTACAATGTGAAGATTGACCTCTCACTGCTGGTGGGCGCTCAAAACTGCTGAACCAGCGACAAAGGTAAAGCACGGGCAGACTAGAAAAGGAAGGGAAAGAAGAAATACTCGGCACGTAGACGGCTCAAGCAAAAAAAAACGTAAAAAGGACGCCGATACCGCAGGCGACGAGAAAACTCCGCACGCAACCGGCTCGCCAATGACGGGGTTGGGAAAGAAAGACTGCTATCCTTAGGCTCCTTCCGTGTCGGGCGAGGCGGTTGGGTTGTGACTGCCGTTCACAATCTAGGTTGAGATGTAGATAATCCAGTCAGCTGAGCACGGCATGGGACAAACGGAGTTGCAATGAACCTCAAAAAGCTCGTTTATCTTTGGTCCGTGGAAACGAGGCCGTGGGAGAAGAGCAAGCAAGACAAACTACTCCTGACTTGTTCTTTGTGTTGCGCGCGGCGCTTTCGCAGTGGCACGGGGCAACTCTGCAATCTCCGAAGAATGTGTACGAGTATTAATACGATGTAAATGGAGTCATCAGGTTAATATCTATATATTCCTGTACGTTGCATTGCTTGCACATGAGAATTTATATTCCTTGCCTTGCATGCCTCGTTGCTTGCAAACGGGAATAAGCTGATTGGCGTTGTTGCCTTTTGACGATACAAGCCAGCCTTGACGGACCAGCAGACAGATGCAACTCGGAACCGAAATGCCGACACCGGGTCCACTATTGGCTGGCGCTTTTAAGGTTACGGGTGAGCTATTCCGCAAACCAGGCCTGTCATGGCTGGCATCTCGCTGCAGCCGATGCTGCTGGAGACGAGCAGTGGTGCAGCAGGGAAATGTGATCACTCTAGTCCTGTGGCTTCGCGCTTCGCCGCCGCTTCGCCGATGGTTGCCGGTCTGAGCGGTGATTTTTGTTCTTAAGCCCCCTTGCTGTTCGGTTTTTTTTTTTTTTTTTCGGTTTGTTTTCTCTTTCTTTCTATTCTTTTTTGGTCCTTCCTTTTGATTTTTTTTTTTTTTTTTCCAATGATTGCTCTCTTTCGTCTTCCTGTTTTGCTTTGCAGGTCCTCTTTACCACACTAACTTACTCTGCTGCCTTTGCAATGCCCCAGCTGGCTTGCTCCATACCGTCATGAGCTGTGCTGAGACCTCTCCGCTGCAAGCACCAACCATTCCCGATGCCGCTGTGAGTGCTGCCGGCACCGGCCGGCCGGCAGCATTGCCGCCAGACGACGAAAAGAGCAGCACATCGCGGGGAGCCCTGCGAGGAGATGCCGATGCCCATGCCAAAGCTCTTCCAGGAGATGTCGGTGCCCATACCGAAGCCTTGTCAGGAGATGCCGGTGCCGATGCCGGTTCGGAAGAGGCCATGGCCGATGAGAAGGCCGGCACGCCCGGCCGCAATCGTATCTCGGCAGAATCGGCACCGGGGCCGTCAGGCGCTGTTCGCAGCATCAGCGGTGGGGGCGGCGGCGACGGCGGCGACGGCGACGGCGACGACGACGACAACGACCAGGAACAGCAGCTGGACCGGGTGATGAGCGGGCCGGTGTACAGCGTGTTCTCGCCGCGGATGAAGATGTACATTATCTTTCTGGTGACGATGATCAGCTTTGTGTCGCCGATGACGGCCAACATCTACTTTCCGGCGCTCAATGCGATCGCGGCGGACCTGCGGGTGTCGGTGGGCATGATCAACCTGACGCTGACGACGTACATGATCTTCCAGGGCATTGCGCCGACGCTGTTTGGCGACTTTGGCGACATGGCGGGCCGGCGGCCGGCCTTTCTGATCGCGCTGGTGGTCTACCTGTTTGCCAACATTGGGCTGGCGCTGCAGAGCAACTACGCGGCGCTGCTGGTGCTGCGCATGCTGCAGAGCAGCGGCAGCAGCGGCACGCTGGCCCTGGGCTACGCCGTGGTGGCCGACATTGCCGTCAGCGCCGAGCGCGGAAAGTACCTGGGCCTCGTCGGCGCCGGCCTCAACGTGGCGCCCGCTCTCAGCCCCGTGCTGGGCGGCCTCCTTTCCCAGTACCTCGGCTGGCGATCCATCTTCTGGTTCTGCTGCATCCTGGCCGGCGTCTTGCTGCTGGCCTTTGGCCTGACCGTGCCCGAGACGTCGCGCAACGTCGTCGGCAACGGCTCGCTGCCGCCGCCGACCATCAACCAGACCCCGCTCGACGGCATGCTCCGGGGCCGGCGGCAGCGCCGTCGACGGCTTGTGCAGCAGGAGCAGGGGCAGGGGCAGGAGCGGGAGCAGGAGCAGGAGCGGGAGCAGGAGCAGCAGGAGCAAGGAGAAACCATGCAGCGGACCGACTTGGCCGTGACCGGGCGCGGCAGCCACAGCAACAGCAACAGCCACAGAAACCCGTCACCCCCCTCGGCCACACCGCCCCGCCGCCGCATCGGCTTTCCCAACCCGCTGCGCACGCTCTACGTCGTGTTTGAAAAGGACATCTCGCTGCTGCTCTTCTACACCGCCATCCTGTACATCGTCTTTATGATCTGCGTGGCCACGCTGTCGACCATCTTTGCCGACCTGTTCGGGCTCAACAGCCTGCAGGTCGGCCTGTGCTATCTGCCCTACGGCGTCGGCTGCTGCTCGGCCTCCATCGTGCAGGGCCACCTGCTGGACTGGAACTACCGCCGCACGGCGCGCCGCATCGGCTTCACCATCGACTACAAGCGCGGCGACGACCTGTCCCACTTCCCCATCGAGCGCGCGCGCCTGCAGCCCATGCTGCCGCTGACGGCGCTGGGTGCCGCCTCGTTTGTTGCCTACGGCTGGGTGCTGGACACCCGCCAGCCGCTGGCCGCGCCGCTCGTGCTGCTGTTTGCCATTGGCTTCTGCATCGTCGGCTCCTTCAGCATCATGAGCACGCTCATCATGGATCTCTATCCGCAGGCGCCCGCCACCGCCATTGCCGCCGTCAACCTGGTGCGCTGTCTGATGGGCGCCGGCGTCATCGCCGGCATCGAGCCCATGATGCTCCGCCTCGGCCGTGGCTGGACCTTTACCTTTTGGGGCCTGCTCTGTGTCGGCTTCTCGCCCACGCTCTGGATCGTCCACCGCCGGGGCCCGCAGTGGCGCGAGGAGCGCCGCCTGCGGCTCGCCCAGAAGGAGGCCAAGAAGGCCGGGCCAGGCGCCGGAGTCGGTGCCGGCCCCCGAGACGATGGCGTGGACGCAGACGCAGATGCCGACACAGACGCGGACGCAGACGACGCCATAAACGAGAACCGGGACCGGGACGAAGCCCAAGATGACAGCACCACCCCTGCGAATTCACAACAACAACAGCAGCAACAGCAGCAGCAGAAGCCATGGCTCAAAAAGGCCAACGAGAGCGACTACACTGCACCACCACCTACCGTAACTCCCGAAAAAATGACGGAAAAGTAAAGCGAAGCGGGACGGCCGTTCAGGGGGGGGGGGGGGGCCTCCTGGGTGTCAGGAGTGGCCTCCTCGGCGTCAGGAGTGGCCTCCTCGGTGTCAGGAGTGGCCTCCTTGATGATGCGATATTTTGAATACGGGCTCTAAATTGCCGAACTCTTTTTGTAATGTTCTTTTCTAATTATATCCAACACCAATCGTCAACGACCGTATGACAAGGAACTTTTATGCGACTGAGAACTGCAGTCAATGAACTTGCCAAGGGACTGACAGAGCGCACTCGAGAAAGGAGGCATGGAAAAGGGATAGTGTCGGTGGAAATTTCAGCCACACCGCCACTTGCATCATTGAAAAAGCCTCATGGCCTCCTGGTCCTTCTCTCTTCGCCCTTGCGCTTATGCGCCGGAAAACTTTCCGGCCCTGAACTAGCGAGTCCGCAGTCTCCCATGTTGTTTGGTGCCCGATGAGTTCAAGATCTGTCTTGACGCCCAACGGGGTTATTATCGGTCATGGTGGACGGCGGCTCGCTTTGCCTTGTGCCGGTCAGCTGGCAAGCCCTGCGACCGTTTGCGAGGCCAGGACGTGCGTGAGCAATGCTTTCTTTCTTGCAGGACTGTCGGTCTTAGGTCTTGAGGGTTTATTGCGAGTTTCCGCTCTGCATCTTGCTTGGCCTGCGCCGGGCAATTTTTTTTTTTTTTTTTGTTGCCGAGTTGTGCAAGCAGCAAGACCGGCAAGTCGGAACTCTGCCGTTGTTCCGCTCAGCAGGAAGTTTTGCGGCTGGCAGACTGTAGCTGCATGTGAAGTGTGTGTGGCGACGCATGCTCGGTCGAGTCAGACGATCTCTTCTGGAAGAAAGAAAGCCCTTTTTTTGTTGATGCTGTTGTACAGTAACATTGCCTGCATGGCAGTGCCTCATCGTGTACTTTTTCACATGTCGTCTGCAGAGCACAGCTGGGCTGCTCGTACGAAGCAAGTCATGCGGAGCACAGAAAACAAAAAGCTACGACTCGAGCGGCCCAACCAGCTGGTACGGGCAAGGACAAGGTTTACAGCCAGCAGACAAGCTGCATAAGGCAAGCCGCTATGGCGGACTAAAATCTACATCATTTCTGCCGTACTATGACGCTGCTGGCGTTGGTCTGAAGAGCGGGACGGCTCCGGGGAAGTGTGTTCCGGTTACTCGGGGATTTTTGGCTTAGGAGGACATGCGTAGGCCAAATTTGGGATTTGGGCTCGACGAATCGGTTCCATTTAAAGGGAATGGCTATACAACCTACGAAAAATTGCTAAATTACCTACGAAGTGGAGTAAAAATAATGGGTCCGTCCAAAAGGTACTTCAAATAACCAGCGAAATGTACTGAAAAAGCTGTATACAAGCGACAAGCCACAATTGCAAATTCATTCTACCAAAAAAAAATCAGAAAAATTACAAGGCCCTCTCCCTCCTCCCCCCTTCCCAAATAAAATTTCAAATGCATTATTTACACCTCCTCTAACTCGACTTTATAGTCTTCGAATAATTAGTGAACCGTAAAGGGCTGGAGCGTTGGTTAAAGCCATTAAAATCTCGCGATGTTTTTTTTTTTTTTTTTTTGAAGGGGTTGCGAAATACTCCGTATTTTAGGATTTATCGCCGTTGTGGTTGGCAATTGTGGCTTGTCGCTTATATACAGCTATTTCAGTACGTATTGCTGGTTATTTGAGGTATCTTTTGGACGGCCCATTATTTTTACTCCGCTTCGTAGGTAATCTAGCAATTTTTCGTAGGTTGTATCCTTATAGCCATTCCCCATTTAAAAAACCCCGCCGCTGCATACTCGTATGTGGACGTGGGCCGCGTCTTTGCTTTTCGAACGGGCTCGGATAGGCACACTGCCCCCTTGCAAACCAAACGCACACTGCCCCCCTGTCAAATCCACTACACGTGACTAATAGCCCTGAAATTCAAGTGCAGTAATAACGCTAACACCGCTATAAGCACCGCTGAAAGCACCGTTGATAGCTCCGCTGACAGCAACAGCGGCGGAAGGCTTAAAAGTCTGACAGGCCGAAGCCTATACGGCTAGTGCTGAACAAATAGGAAAATTTTAAGCATATAAAGGAAGATACGGCTGAGCAACAACTTTTGTATAATAATTAACAGTGGTTTTTATTTTCTTTAAATGGTATTTGTTATTTACGTTTAAACTGGCGTTTTTGGTGATGTTGGTGATAGTTTGACTGAATTAATCGTCCTCCGACCCCACTTTTCTCGGTCGTCTAGCGTCTCCCTCTAAAGAGGGAGACGCTAGACGAGAAAAGTGGGATCGAAGGACGATTACGGAGTAGTCCGTTTTTGGTTCTGAATTTGACCCCGAATTTGGTGACGTGTGTTAGTTAATCACGTGCGTTAAAATTGGGGGCTTGAAAATTGGTGCTCCGTACTCGTGCAACGCCCCGTACGACGTACTGCACAACTTGTTTTGGCGCGTTGGTGAACTGGCGTTTTGCTGGTGAGCATCACTTTAGTGGTGCGGTGATAGCGTGGGGCGTTGCATGTAAATTTTGGGAGGAGCAGTGTGGTATGGGGCTTTCAACGAGACTGGTGCTGGATACATTCTATCATGGATACCTGGATACATTTAGGATTTAGCTGTGATCTCCAATCTCTTGCATGGCGCCCAATAAATTTACAAGTATGGCAGGCAAAAGACATATGGGCTCTTGTCCTCTGCTTCGCCCATTCGCTATATCCTTCTGCTTTGTTCTTTTACTTGACTTTTTGCTTGACCTTTTACTTGACTTTTTGCTTGACCTTTTGCTTGCCCTTTTGCTTGACCTTTTGCTTGACCTTTTGCTTGACCTTTTGCTTGACCTTTTGCTTGCCCTTTTGCTTGTCTCTTTGATTCCCTGTCGGTCCCTTGCTGGTTCTTGCCAACTCTATTCCCCTTCCATCACACATAGACTGACGGTCCGGGATTCTCACCTCCCGCCCAACTCGATATGCCTCACAACGTAAGCTGTGCTTTCTTCTTCGTCTTAGTCGCTTGTCGTTGTAGTCGCTCTTCTTCCTGTTGTTCTCAACCTGCAAAACACTATGGCGTTCTCTTGCCTTTGGCCTCACACTTCGTCCTGTCATCACGTCGTCTTGAACGTTCTGCTTTTGTCTCATCATGTCCCCGCTCCTCCTTCTTCACCTGCTCCTCCCCATCTCCTCTTTCACGTTCTCTTTTCCATCTCCTTCTTCATCTGCTCCTCTCCATCTCCTCCTTCACCTACTCTTCTTTATCTCCTTCTCCACTTTCTCTTTTCCATCTCCTTCTTCACCTTCTCCTTTCCATCTCCGTCACTTACTCCTCTCCATCTCCTCCTCCACCTGCCTCTCTCCATCTCCTCCTCCACCTGCTCCTCCTTATCTCCCCCCTCCTTCGTGCCCCTTCTGAGTGAATCGCTCTCTTTAAGTAACACTTCTTCAGTCAAACAGATCGCATCATGACGGCCGCCGTGCCCACAACGCCGATCCAAGACAAGGTACGTTTGTCAGCACCTTTTGCGCAAAGTTTTATCAGAATCAATAAAGACTAATGCGTCGTCTTCGCTCTCTGCGTTTAGGACACGGTGCACCGTCGACAGGCGGCTCTGCGACCAACATGAGCAATGGAAACCATCGTTCTCAGCGCGCCACAGCTAGTGGTGCTGTCAACCACTTGCCAGCTTTGTCTGTCGACACCAATGGCATTGACATTGGTGGTTTTGATGGTTTTGATCGTGTTAATGGCGTTAATGGCATTAGTGGTGTTGATGTCGTTGATGGTGTTGATGGTGTTGATGGTGTTGATGGTGTTGATGGTGTTGATGGTGTTGATGGTGTTGATGGTGTTGATGGCCCTGGCGTCACTGGGCTTTTGGATAGCCGTTGGGTGACTGTCCCTCGGCCGCAAGCCCACGAGATCGTTGGCAGCACACAGGCGAGGATGGATTTCTTAATTCATCAGCTCTACCCGCTCGGCGCGGAAGAGTCGGCCTTTGCGCCTTCGCCGGTAACTGGACATCTCTACAACGGAGCCATGGCCGCGGCTGCCGTGAGAGAGACGCCATATCACGACGGCGCTTCTGGCGGTCCTGGCCGTCTTGCTGTCAGCGGTGTCAGTGGCGGCGGCAGTGCTCCGCTGCAGCGCATGTTGGCGGAAACGTACAGTGAGCTTCCATTCTCGGCTCTTCTTGCAGTCCGTCCTCTGCCAAACCATCAAGCACCGCTGGGCCTGCAAGGGCCGATGACGCCTCCGGCGACAACCGTTGCCGGTGGCGGCCAGTCCGGTGCCGGTTATTCAGGTCGCGCTGAAGCCGGCAGTGACATGCATGGCCCGGCCTCGACCCCTAGTTCTCGCTTCGGGTCAGACCAAGCGGCTTCTGGCAGTGATGCCACTTACTAGCATGTTTGTGTCTCCGTCCCAGGTCGAGCTCCATGTGCTGTACTCTCCTCTCCCCCCTTTTGGTTATTGTTGCTGTTATGTTATCGTTTTTATGTGTTGTTTCCGTGTTTTGCTTAAACGTGTCGCCCTTGTCGTTTTTGGCCCCTTCCCCCTCTCCCCCCTCTTTTTTATGAAAGCGTTGATGGTCACTGCCCATGATTGATGTTCATTGTCCTTGGTTTATGTTTCCTAAAGCCACGTGTCAGTGATGTGCTTGACTGCTAGGCGAGTAATGATGCTTCCCAACTTTGTTATGTCGGTATGCTGTTGCTTGTGTGGATCTTCTTTTGCTTCCAATGCGAGATAATAAATTTCCGATTGCCTTTTCCGATGCATTCCCACTTTCTATTGCTACAAGACACAGGCGAGAAAAAAAAAAAAAAAAAAAAAAGAGACAAGAAGCTTAAAAGGCCGGCACTGCCGTCTCCGCAGCATCTCGTGGTGCTTCCCACGCCAGCCAGTCCGACCGGGTGGTCCTGTTTGGTTGGCGCGCCCCTTGTTAGCTCGTTGAAGGGCCAGACACAGACACGAGGAGGGGGGGAAGGGGGGTTACATACGGCAGCAGTCCCATGGCATTGACCTTCCAGACGCCCAAGGCCAGGGCCAGGAGCTGCATGGCCACAAAGGCCAGCTTTACCTGCAGCATCTTTGAGCGGTTGCCCGGCGTCTCGAAGCGCTCAAACGTCTGCTGGGTGGCCAGCAGGCCGACGATGGGGTTTTTGAAGGCCATGAACACCATCATGATGCTGAAGATCTGGAGCGAGTTGCCCGACATGTACATCATTATGGCCGTCATCGGCAGGTTCTTGATAGGCCCCAGAGCCACCTCCCAGGCCTTTTTCACCTTGAGCGTGTCCATCTCCTCGGGCGTCGGCGCTGCCTTTTTGGACGCACCGGCTGCCGCCGCACCTGCCGGTTTGCCGTCCTTGCCGTCCCGTTTTTGCTGTTCAGCCAGTTAGCGGCAAAGGCTCTCCTCCAGCAGCAAAGCACCATCAAGAAGCCCGTTCTGACATTCTCTCGTCTTTTCTCTCGTTTTCGATTTTCGACATCCGTCTTCTAACGTTCGTCTCTTCCCCCTCCTCGCCCCTCAGCCCTCGGACCTGGCCACTCGCCCCTCGCCCCTCACCCCTCGTGCCCCATCCCTCGTCTCGCTGCTCTCTCACCTTGGCTGGGACAGCTGGCCGGGAAAGAAATCCCGGCGGGGGTGGAATGTCGCCGAGCTTGGATCGCGGTGCTGGTGGCGTCTTGAGCGTGGCCACCCACGGCGGCAGCTCGTTGGGCGACGTCGCGAGCTGAGACATGGCGCTGTCTGACTGTCGGATGCGCAGAGCGTGATGCGATTTGCCTGCTCTGATGAGTTTTGTGTGGTTTTTGTTGTCTTTTGTTGTCCTTTGTTGGCAAGTTTTTGGCCTGACGTCTCCTCGGATAAGGAAAAGGTCTTAGCGCCGTTGCACGAGGCAAGCGCATTCCGGTTCCACTCTTGGCCATGCCCAAATCAGGCGGGAAATTAATAAAAAAATACGAGTACCTTTTGGCCGTATTATTAATGACACAACAGCCCTCGTTCTCCCGCTGGAAGGCTCGAAAACATCTGCAGCAACAGCCCGATACTACGACGTATTACAGCCTGCCGGCGCACCGCGTCCCATGTCGACTGCCTTGGACTTCTCAACAGCCAAAGCACAGGTCCTCCTCAAGGGGAAGGGTATTTGTTTGTGTAGCAAGGCTTCCGGAGAGTTTGGAAAGGAGATAATACAGACAAGATTGCAAGAGCAAAAAAGCCGTAGCATTGGTTGTGACCAGGCGTGTGTTCTCTTTTTAGGCAATCTACAAGTAATAGTGAGCATACGACGTACGGAATACTCGTACTGTATCTGTCTGCCACCAAAGAGTTCTGTCCAGCGACCAAAGTTTGTTAGGGGGTTTGCTACTCTTATTCAGGCTGCCTAGCCCCCTAACTCGCTAACTTTTATAGCAGTCCCCCCTATATTTGGTAATATTGCTTGGCATGCCCAAAAAAAACCCCGCTAATGCAGCTTATCGCCAGCAAACCTCCTTTCCACGACAAATCAGGCCGCCCTTTCCCGCCCGCCGTCCTTCAATTGCATTCTTCTTCCACATCAAAAACCCCAACACATTAACCAACGCCAACAAACCCAAATCCTCCTCCATCGACAAGCGAGCCTTACCGCGGACGGTCGCAAAAGCACAAACTACGGCAGTGCGGCACTACCGCACTACCGCTCGCTAATTACTGCGGCCGCCTCTTTGCGAACGACTACCCCCGGATTGCTTCTTTTTTTTTTTGTCTTTCTCCCCTCTTCTCTATCTCTCTCTCTCTATCTCTCTCTCTTCACCTCGGGCCAAGCCTCTGTTGCTGGCCACCTGATCTCCGATTCCCCCCCTCTTTTCCCACCCTCCTTTCCTCTCCGCACTCGTCTCGTGCGCCGACGGTCGAAAGATAACGACGAGTCGAATCGCAAACGACCAGACACCAGCAGCAGCGCCATTCGCTCCGCCTCTCCCCGCCTCCTCCTCCTTTCCCTGGCTCGTCGACCACCATGTCGAGCTCGCAGGGCGGCGGCGACTCCAAGCTGTTCGCTCGGGTAAGTTGTTACGCTGTGAACCACAGTCTTCTTTTGGCTTGTTTTTGCTTTTGCTTTTTGTGTCTGTTTCGTCTGTTTTGTCTGTTTGGTTGTTGGTTTTGTTTATATACCCATCTTCGCCATCCGTTCCCAACACTATTCTTGCCCAACAGCCAGTTGTTATTTTATTTCCCAGTTGCCTATTTCCTCTCATATCCCATTTGCCGCATCCCGGGGTGTTGTATATTGTAGCCCCCCTCTTGAGGCCGGCCCCCAAACCCCATTATCATATACGCATCATTCTCCAGACTGTGTTGCGCCTCAAGTCGTCCCTCTGCTCCTCTCCTCGCCCCCTGCAGGCCGTCCGTTTTCAACAGCTGCCAAACATGTATATGGTGTATTGGCCGCCGACGAGCAAAGACTTACACGCGAGAACACCACAGGGCAAGGTCGCCGAGCTGCGCCTCGAGCTGAACAGCGGCGGCAAGAAGGACAAAAACAACGCGGCCAAGAAGATTGCCCTCAAGAAGATCGTTGCCAACATGACCATGAGCAACAACGACATGGTTGCGCTGTTTCCCGACATCATCGCGTGCATGCACATCCAGAGCATCGAGATCAAGAAGATGTGAGTTCCCTTGGGACAGTTTCGATCACGGTTGTGATCCTCCTTCACGATCAATGCTTGCTGACCCTCCCTCTCACCCCCTTTTTCCACAGGTGCTTCCTCTTCTTGGTGAACTATGCCAGAATGCGGCCCGAGATTGCCATCAAGGCCATCCCGGTTCTCGAACATGTGCGTGACCCAGCCCCGAGTGCGACAAGGAAGGAGAAAAGCCGCTGACAAGTGTCCAGGACATGGAAGACTCGAACCCTCTGGTGCGCGCCCTGGCCCTGCGCACAATGTCCTACATCCACGTGCGCGAGTTTGTCGAGGCCACGGTGCCGCTGGTCAAGGTGCTGCTGAAAGACGCCGATCCCTACGTCCGCAAGACGGCTGCGTACTGCGTAGCCAAGCTGTACGACCACGACCGCCGCCTGCTGGAGTCGTCCGATCTCATTGACCGCCTCAATGCGCTGCTGCGCGACGACAATCCCACCGTCGTCGCCAGCGCTCTCGCCAGCCTGATGGACATCTGGGAGCGCAGCGACGCCATCAAGCTGACGATTGACTACGACAATGCGTCGAAAATGGTGGCCATTTTGCCAGACTGCTCAGAGTAGGTTTGGGGAGGCGGCAGGGTGCCGTCTGCTTTCTTTGACCCTCTCTCTCTCTCTCTTTCTCTCTATCTCTCTCTCCCCAGCTGCTTTCTCTTTTCTTTGACCCTACCTCCCTTCCCTTCGCTGACCATTAGATGGGGCCAAACATACATTCTCGAAGCGCTCATGTCGTACACGCCGCAGGAGTCGACGGAGGCGGCGCTCCTGGCCGAGCGCATTGCTCCACGGCTGTCGCATTCCAACTCGTCGGTGGTGCTGACGTGCATCCGCGTGATCCTGTACCTGATGAACTACATTGGCGACCAGAAGCAGATCTCGGCGCTGTGCAAGAAGCTGTCGCCGCCGCTGGTGACGCTGCTGGCCAAGGGCCCCGAGGTGCAGTACCTGGCGCTGCGCAACGCGCTGCTGATTCTGCAGCGGCGGCCCGAGGTGCTGCGCAACGACATCCGCGTCTTTTTCTGCAAATACAACGACCCCATCTACGTCAAGGTGACCAAGCTGGAGCTGATCTTCATGCTGGCGACGGAGAAGAACATTGACGAGGTGCTGACGGAGCTGCGCGAGTACGCGACCGAGATCGACGTGCACTTTGTGCGCAAGGCCGTGCGCGCCATTGGCAAGCTGGCCATCAAGATCGAGCCGGCGGCGCGGCGCTGCATCAACCTGCTGCTGGACCTCGTGGCCACCAAGGTGACGTACATTGTGCAGGAGGCCACCGTCGTCATCCGCAACATCTTCCGCAAGTACCCGAACCAGTACGAGTCCATCATCGGCACGCTGTGCGAGCACCTCGACTCGCTGGACGAGCCCGAGGCCAAGGCCGCCATGGTCTGGGTCATTGGCCAGTACGCCAGCCGGATCGAGAACGCGGACGTGCTGCTGGAGGACTTTCTCTACTCCTTTGCCGAGGAGCCGGTCGAGGTCCAGCTGGCCCTGCTGACGGCCACCGTCAAGCTGTTCATCCAGCGGCCCACCAAGGGCCAGGACCTGGTGCCGCGCGTGCTCAAGTGGGCCACCGAGGAGACCGACAACCCGGACCTGCGCGACCGCGCCTACATGTACTGGCGCCTGCTGTCCACCGACATGGAGGCCGCCAAGCTGGTCGTCATGGGCGAAAAACCCGCCATCACCGCCGAGTCCGAGCGCCTCGACCCGGGCACCCTCGAGGAAATGTGTCTCAACGTCGGCACCCTGGCCACCGTCTACCTCAAGCCCGTCCAGACCGTCTTCCGCTCCGCCCGCCCGCGCCGCCTGCAAAAGTCGCCCGCCCTCCAGCGCATGCCCAGCTCGCAAAACGCCGCCATTTCCCTGCCGCTGCCACTGCCCACGCCGTCGCCGACAACGGCTTCGCAGCAGCAGCAGCAGCAGCAGCAGCAGCAGCAACAGCTTCTACAACAGCAACAGCAGCAGCAGCAGCAGCAGCAACTGCTTCTACAACAGCAACAGCAGCAACAACTGTTTCTACAGCAGCAACAGATTTCACCACAGCAACCGCAACAACAGCAACAGCAACAAGTAGTCAGCCCGCTAGAGTCGCTTGATATGCTGTACGATACCAACAAGAGCTTGTCGATGTTGGGCAACGGCAGCCGGCCATCAGACATTGACCTGCGCAGCCGCGAGGCGCTGAGCCAGATGAACGGCGCCAGCGGCACAAACGGCACCCATGGCACGAACGGCACCAACGGCACGAACGGCACCAACGGCGCGAATGGCACCAACGGCAGCGACTTGCTGGCGGCCGACGCCTATTTTGCGCAACTGCGCATCCAGGAGCAGCCAGACGCATTTGGCAGTTAGGCAGGGGAAGACAGGGCGAGGAGATATAGCCACCAGTTCGGAAGAGCTGGTTGGGCGATGCTGGACGGAATCTTCGACCAGATTGGGGTCGTCACCTTATTTGAACCTTTTTACGAACGGCCCATGGGCTTTTTAATTTTTTTTTTTTTTTTCCCCTTTTCTCTTTTTTCCTTTTTGTTTTCTCGAGGCTATATATAGCGTTACATACTGTCAACAAAATAGGGAGAGTGCTTTTTGTCTGTTGGGCTAGAGTTTGTCTTGATTACGGGACTAAAATAGAGTTTTTGCAAAGGCTATGTCTGCCGGAATTTCAATACTGAGGCCTTGGTGGAGAAAGAGGTTGAAAGGCACGAGCAGAGAAACGAGAGATGGCATGTAATCATTGGTTGTCAAGCCTGCTCTCAGGGAGAAGACAATAAAAAGTGTCTATTATATATCCCGCCAGTGTCCTCCGGTCCGTCAACTCTTTGGCCTATGACATGTGAGTTACATGAACAAATACAAAAGAAAAAGAATTAGAAATGAAAGAAGAGAAGAAGAAGAAAAACGAGTGGGGAAAAAGGAATAGAGAAGTAAGAAAGAAAAGCTTGAAAACATCGACTTAAAAACAGATAACGTATTAAGGGCCTTTCTGAGGCCACTGCCGCCTTCATCACTAGTTTATGCACCTTTCACTGCAACACAAGGTTATCTAATGCCATTGTCTGCTAATCAAATGAAAGTGCTTTTTTTCCCTGTCTCACGCAGCCACCAAAAAGGTCAGGGCCACGGACAGCAGCGACGTGGCCGTCACAAGCACGACAAGCGAGCCAGGTGCGCTGCCAGCAGCACGCCCGCCGTCCGAGTCCACCTTTGTGGGCCGCGGGACTGCCTTGGGCGATGTCTCGCTCTGGACCCCAGGCGGGACAGTCAGTCCCGGAATTGTTGGTTCCGCAGTCGTCGATGCCAACACCGTGGTGCCGGCCGCCAGCGTGGTGACCTTGGACGCCGCCCCAGGCTCCGAAATGCCAATAATTGGCTTGGTGGTCACGGTCTTGGTGGTCTGCACTACCGCGGTGGACGTCACGGTCTGGATGCCATCCTCACTGGATGTCGTGGCACTGCTGGACGCTGCTGCCTTGCTAGGCTTTGTTGTCGTCGTCGTTGTTGGCCCGGCACCAGTGATGGCCCCGGTGGCTTCGGTGAAAGTCTCTGAGCTCGAGTAGCTGTAGTGGGCATAGCCGGGATCCAAAGACTCGGTGGTGGACGGGTGCGAGACGTAGCGAACGCGATGGTGATGAGGACGCACCCTGTCGTCCTGTGCTGCAGCCGTTGGCACAGAGGTTGCTGCAGTGGTCGCAGCGGCGGCGGTGGCAACAACACATGACGTTCTCGTCACGGCAACAGTCGTTATAGTTGCAAGCAAAGCAGTTTCTGGCTCTCCGGCAAACACGGGACTCAGGATGGTGTATGTAAAGGTATTGCAGGACACGGCCGTTGCTTCGCTGGAGAAAGGGGGAATTTGAGTTAGCCGTTGAAATTCGACATCATCAAAGCAACTGAGCCGGGCAGGCAAAGCAAAGCAGATGGAAGAAAAAATGAGATGAGTGAGATAAATGACATGGTTAATTCAAATAAATCAAAAAAAAGAATCCGAACCAGATGGCTATGTCCTTACAGTGGAGGCCTTTCTGTCTTTTTGCCCGGACTGACTGTCGTGATCGATCCAAGGTTCTTCTGCGGGACGAAGAAGGCCCCAGCGATTCCGGCAGCAAAAGCTGCTGCCGCTGCTAGTTGAACCAGCTTCATCGCTTCGTCGGATTTCCTGTCTGAAAGTCAGGCTACTGGAGTCAGAAGCCCAGCAGGATCACAAGATATGCAGAAAGCGCAAAGAATGAGGAATGCCAAAAATCAAGCAACTCACTGAAAAAGGATTGCCCTCGCAAACGTTCTCACGATAGTAACCTGCAGAGCCTGGCTGATGCAGAAGCCTGATCTGTTTTTCACAGCTTATCAAAGCTGGACCGTTTTTGCTGTTAATTTGATTGAAGAAGCACACGCACACAAATAGTCTACAGAACTTTAGAGGTGAGGTTCAAAACTTTATATTGTTTTGCTAAAATTCGTTTCTAATACTGCTTCTTTCTTCTGTCTTGTTCGAAATCTTGAGTCAAATTCTAAAAGGGGAAGGAACGACACGGCATCCGCAACGTCTTACGCCGAGCAAAAAGGAAGGAGCGACGACACGCTTGGCACGAAACGGCAAGACCAGCAGCAAGAGCCATGGCGGACTTGAATCATGCTCTTAGCTGATGCTGGATATCTGAAAACACATCTCTGGCAGCTCTTAACTGACCCTGAATACCTGAAAACACATCTCTCGCACATTCCAGGACCAAAGCAAAGCCTTGTCAAGTTTCGGTTTAACACACTCTAGAGATATCACGACGGATTAAACCGAGAAAAAAAAAAATCAAAAAAAGTTAACAGCACGCTGGAAGCAACAGAAAATACCCAACCATATATCCATTCAGAGCTGACATTAAATTCTCGTTTTGATGCTCAAATGCGTACACACGAGTATATCCACACAGTCGCAAACAAAATCGGTAGCCTGTGCAGAGCAAACATGCATGTGTCTTACGAAAAAACCAGCTTAAGGCGAGGGTTCCACATGGGGCGATGCGGCTAAGAAGCAGCTGCTGGGCGTGGGACACTTACAACCCTGTTCGTTCTTGGCAAAGCCTGGAGAGTCTGGGGTAAGAGGGGGGAGGTCTGCTTTTAAAGAGGGCTTATTCTATTTTTTTTTTTCTCGCAATAATGACAGCAGCCATTTCATAGCAGCAGTTGAACGAACGAAGGCCGCAATGATTGCCCAAAAGGGCCAGAATGCGGACACTATTACGAACCATCTTATCCTGAATGGGTGGTCAGCCAGGAGAGAAAAAAAAAAGACGAAAGAAAAGGCCGGCAACGCCGGCGCTCTGGATTTTGCTCCGGAAAAGCAAAAGCCGGCCCTTTTTTTGCCACAGCTCGTTTGCCAGCGAGATTACGAGTAGGTGGCCGGGTGCTTGCGGATTCCAAAACCCACTGCGGACTGGAGAGATCGTTCGTCCCGCTAGCATTTAGCTGTTCTGGGTGGTCGTTTTGATTTGGTAATGCCACTGCTCAACTTTCAGACTGCTGTGGAAATGCAGAAGGAGAAAAGAATGTATGAGCACAGCTGCAAATGTTTGAGACAAAAGCAAGAAAACAAGAAAGGAAAAAGAAAGGAAGGAAGAAAGTAAAAGCAAGAAAGTAAAAGCAAGAAAGGAAGAGAGCAAAAAAAAGCAGAAAGAAAGAAAGAAAAACAAAAAAAAAAAAAAGAAAGCAGAAAGGTTAAGAGGCAAAGCAGCAAAAGCAGCAAGCGGCCAACCAACTGTTTGGATGAGGATGAGACAGGTTTACCAACAACGTGGAACACCTCAAATGCATCGTAAACCCATCTGCTGTTCGGTACTGACACGAAACAGTTCTGTAAGGTACGCGCGAACTGCTGCACGACACCGTCCCAAGAATTGACACGGCACAACAAAAAGGGGGGGAGAAAACAACGACTGGCTCAGCATATGCAATCAGTTTCGGGCGGGATTATTCCCATCTTTTTTTAACGCATTTTGCGGGATGTCGCGGAAGGGATTCGTAAGACGAGCGCATCATTTGTTGAACAGCTTAACGGCCGCTGAGTCAGGTGCACTGTGCATACACCGTGGGGCCGGGGCCATGAAAGGGATACAAAGCAGCGTGGGAGAGCAGGCCCCGTACGGAGTAATGCGACGTGAATGTGTCGTAGATGCATTTTGCAGGCCCTTGATGGGCTTCGGCGTGCTGCCTCCCTGTTGATTACCATCGTTCTTTCTGTTCTTTCGGCTGTTTGCGCTGTCCGTTCTTTCCGTTCTTTCCCTATGGATGCTATCTCAGCGCTCAGCAGCCGGGATGGGAAAGTGCCTGCTGCCTGCAGTCTGTATCAGACGTGGGTAGTGATACCAGTTGCGTCTTGGGCAAAAGTCCTCCGTACGACGAACTCCGTACTCGTACACGGTACTTTGTTCTCCGCATCGATACGACCAGCAACCCAGCCCGCTGCCAAAAAAAAAAAAAGCAACAGCAACAGCGCTAGCCTCTCCAGAGTACAAAGGGACGCGGAGAATTTACGCCGTAATAATACCAACTAAATGCCCAAGTACTCCGTACTCGTGTGAGTAGTATTCCATATTATTACTGCCTTCGCCCTGGAAAACGCCGACCACCACCCCCTGGGCCAATTGGTCTCGGATTGCCTATATTACTTTGTGCTTGTACAGTGCATGTCCAAAAACAGGGACCCGCCCGGTCTCTCCTTCTCGCACCCGCCTTCTTTCCCTTTCTGTGTGTGTCCATCTAGAGATCATCTGTCCTGCAGTCTCTCCGCCGTCTCACCATTCCTCTTTCCCACCATCCAGGCGCCGCAGCTCTCGAGACGAACTGCATGAGAGGCGAGAGCCAAAATAAAAGATAACACAACAACATCAGCAAGCAGCTCCCACCTTTGCATTATCAGCCTGTGCATCTACCATACACGTTGCAGCCGTTTCATACTTTCAAGCATTGTCTTTTTTGTCCTTTTTGTCTCTTTTGGCTTTTTTGTCGTTTTTGTCTCTTTTTTTGTCTCTCCTCTCTTTCCATCCCTCATCATCACTGTCAATTCGAAGCTCCGCGCTAGACTATCCATTTCTGAGACTTTTGTCTCTCTAGCTTTGCATTTTTTGTCTCTCCCCTTCTTTATCTCGCTGGGTCTTACTCTTTGCTGCTCCTCTCGTTTCAGTGGCTTATGTCCTGCAAACGGACGGTCTGATGATAGTCGGATTGTTTCTTACATTAAAAGTTCTCGATGGGAACCCGTCCGAATAGATAGTTACGGCCTTTCGCTCTCTCTCTTTCTCTCTCTCTCTCTCTCTCCCTATCTCTCTCCCTTCCCTCCACCCCCCCCGCCTTTCCCCCATTGTCCGCCAGTCGGTCGATTGCTGTTTTACGGTCTCAAAGAAACCAGTTACTGTCGGCGCCATCCCGTCTTTCGCACCGGGCTCGGTCTGACAAGTCGACGGCGAGAAAGCATCAGAACCCCTGAGCCGACAAAGATCGAAGAATAGACCGACAGTGGAAAGGGCCACACAGACTGTCCGAACGCGCCGAACCAAGTGGCTATCGAGACGGCCCGAGATTTTGTAAAGGCGGCCACGCTGCCGAGCGGGCAAGACCGAACACACTCGACACCAACGACAAAAGGGCCCAAGCAGCCGCCCCGACGAAGCCCCATCCATCGACCGGGTTAAACTTAGTCGCCATCGTTGGAATTGACATACTGGGTTCTGTGTGTCATAACCACTACACCGTCACGTCCGGCTTCGCTCTAGCCGATCGAATTTGTGCGCCATGGCCGACTCCACGCCCATAATGAGCGGCGCAAGAGATAGTGCGACATTGGCCGCCCAGAGCAGCACTGCGGAGGGGTCGTCTGCAGAACAGCAATCATCGGCAGCAGTCCCGCCAGTGGAGGCGGAGGCTTCAACAAGCCAAGCGCACGCAGCAGACGCAGCAGACGCAGCAGACGCAGCAGGCGCAGCAGATGCAGCGGACGTAGCGGACGCAACAGACACAGCAGACGTAACACTGCAAGGCGAGGAGGGCGTCGAAATAACGGTTTTGACACCAGCAGGCGAGGCAGCTTCGACCGCGACAGCGACAGCGACAGCCACGACGGCAACGCCGGCAACAACGGAAGCAGCAGCAGCAGCAGGAGGAGCAGCGGCATCACCAGAAGAGCCCGTGGCTGGCTCGTCATCAGCAGCGGCAGCGATGCCGCAGGCACCACCACCAGCCGTGCTACGGAATCGGGCAGACTCGATGGCGATTGAACCGACGGATTCGGCAACACCGGCCGCCGACGACGGGTCGCCAGTGTGCAACATTACGCTTTTGCTGCCGACGGGCTCGCGGCACCCGTGGCGCATCGACGAGAAGTACCTGGCAAAGCGCAACGTGGAGATTGCAGGCGTGACGGAGTCAGGGCGCAAGGATCCGTTCAGCATTTCGGTCTATAAGCTGAAGGAGCTGATTCTGCGCGAGTGGCGGGAAGAGTGGGAAAATAAGCCGGCGAGTCCTAGCAGCATCCGCCTGATCCACTTTGGCAAGCTGCTGGATGACAAGGAATCTTTGACGAGTAAGTTGCGCCGATCTCCAGTCCGTACGCTCAAGTCCCAAAAGCTAACATTGCAACCCTAGAATACCACTTCAGTGCGGATGCGCCCAATGTCGTGCACATGTCTGTTCGGCCGGCCGAGATGTTGGAGGAAGATGAGGCGGCCAAGGGCAAGGCCGGCAGCCGGGAGAGTCGGAGCCGGGATGGTAGCAATGGCTGTTGTGTGATTTTATAGTGGAGCCTTGTGTCCGTGGGAGTATGATGATATCAAAGTCTGCTTGTGGATGCGATGGTTTAATGGACGGACGGCGTGGCAGGAGAGAAGGTTGGCAGTGATGTTTTGTTTTGGGCATTCTGACTCTGGTTTTTCGTTGTTGTTCTTTCCCCTCCGATCCAACTCTTATGTCCTTGTTTTTTTGTTTTTTTTTATCACATATTACACCCCCCCTCCCCGCCTCATTTTCTTTTTACGGTCTCCGGCCTGTCCCTCGTGTCCTGTCTGTGTCTTTTGTCTCATATTTGTTACTGTAACTTAACTGGTTTGCTTTTGGTGTGTTTGCGCGTGTTGTTTGTCTCCCTCTTCTGGGTTGCGTCTCGAGTTCGTTGGGAATGGTCGAGACAGGCTCGACGAGGGTTGAGAGGACTATCGATATTGATTATATACATGTATACCAGAGAACAAAGAGGACGGACGCTGAAAGGCGGAGGATTTCCACTGGAGCCTATCATTGGTTTTCTTTGGGGACTTTTGCACACTGCGGCCTGGTTTTACATTTTTGAGAGCTGGCATTCTTCACAGATGAATAGCATGGCATTATGCGTGCGTTTGCGATTGAGCAAATATGACTATGTTGATACAGTTTAAAGAAGTTGTGCGTGCGCCGTCTCGAGGCAGTAGCCGTCGTGTGGTCTCGGGAAAGCGAGCGGTGCTCATTTGCCAGGCTCCAGCTTGCCCGTCTTCCTTTCACCACAGGCTGCTCAACGCCAAGCTCCGGCTTCCCTCCTCCCTCCCCCCCCCCTCACATCTTCAGCTTTCGCTCCATCTCGTCGTGGAAGCTGGGCACGGCCCGCAGCTCCTCGCCGGTGTAGATGTCTTCCCAGTCCAGGGTTGCTTCGCGGCCCAGCAGGATGTCTTCGTGCACGCTGGGCAGCTGGCTGCTGGCGGCGCCGCCGCTGCCGCCGAGCGCCAGCGGCCGCCACTCGCCCTCGCGCGTGATCTTGAGCTCCATGCCGCGGCGGATCGGCTCGGCCATGCCAAAGCTGCGCCGCAGCGTTTCCATGCGCAGGGCTTCGCGTGTGGCCTCCCACTGCTTGAGCCGGGCTTCCAGCGGGTGGGCCGAGTCGAGGGTTAAGGGCGGCGTCGCCGTCGCTGCCGACCCGCCATCGCTGCTGCTGGTGCCGCCGCCAGCCGCCGCCGCCGGCAGTGCAACCGATGGCCCGACGCCGGCCCGCAGCATGTCGTGCACGCCCGGCGCCGACGGGGCGCCTTTCTGGCGGCTGCCAATGTGGCTGAAGGAAGCGCTGTGCGCGTCGGCCGGCACAATGCGAAGCGACTGCGGAGTCAGATCAGAGGAGTTCATACAATAGTGCACAAGGAGGGAGCCAGTGCAGACCAAAAGGAAGCACGCGTGGATGGATGGAGCAGGATGGAGGGAGGAAGAAAGAGGAACAACAAACTCACCATTTTGAAAACACAGCGGCCTCTCAAGAGGGAGAGCGATAAGAAGAAGCACTACCAGACAAATCCGAACAAAGGCGAAGCAAAAGGCACCGAGTCGGTCGTAGAAAATAGAGGGCTT
The DNA here is from genome assembly GCA_019925385.1 of Raffaelea deltoideospora. Lineage (NCBI taxonomy): Eukaryota > Fungi > Ascomycota > Sordariomycetes > Ophiostomatales > Ophiostomataceae > Raffaelea > Raffaelea deltoideospora. Next base: position 525,588 of record JADHKP010000001.1, read on the forward strand.
GTGCTGGTTTTCGTCTGTCGATGTCGTCTGGAGTGATAATGGGAGGTGGCTGCTGGTTGATGGCAAAACAGGCTGCAGCTGGCTGTCGTAGCTTTGGATAGTAGGGAGGAATATGGTCACGTGAAAACAGTTACAGTCACGTGTAAAGACGGCAGTCACGTGCAAAGACGTTACTGTCACGTGAAATGACAAAGTATAATGAATTAATTCGGAGTACACTCGCCACTGGAGTCCAGCTAGCGTCCCCGGCCCGCAACTTAGAGAGGCAGGCATGCCTTCAGTATTTAGTGATCCAGAGTTGACCGCACCAGATAGACATGGACTCCTCGAACAAGGCGTTGTATCAGCGGCTGCTGTTTGTGTGCTGTTCTTACTCTGCTTTTGTGTTTGCGTGCTGCTCTTTCGACGTTCTGCACTTGCTCGTACACGGAGCTTCTAGTCGCTTCTCCTTCTCACAATGCCGCCGTTATCGGGACGGCCGCCCATTATCCGCATTGCCAATGCCACGTTTTACCGGCACCACCCCAGCTCGGTGGCGGTGACGGCGGCGCCGACGACGGCCGACAGCGCGGCGGATGCGTCGTCTGGTTCGCGCTCCGGCCACAGACACGGAAACCCGCCGCTGTTTGCTGGCCTGACATTTGAGCTGCCGTCAGCGACTGCGGACCTTTACCAGACAGCCCCGTCGCCGCCGCCGCCCAGCTGGTGCATTGTTGGTCCGTCACTCTCGGGCAAGACGACGCTGCTGCAGATTCTGCGGGGGCAGCACGTGTGCGAGCCGCCGACGGCGCGGTCGTATCCGTTTCTGGCCACAGACGGGCTGCCGCGGCGGCTGCGGAGCGTGGGCCGGGCGATCCGGTATGTCGGCTTCGACAGCGAGACGGGCGGCGGCGGCGGGCTGGGGCCGGCGACGTCGGCGTATCTGTCGGCGCGGTACGAGTCGCGGCGCGAGAAAACCGACTTTCTGCTGCGCGACTACCTGCTGGGCAACACGCAGCTGAACGCAGCCAAGGTGGCGACGGTGGCGACGGTGGACGACGGTAGCTTCGGGGCCGGCCGGACCGGAGACAACGACAGTTCTGGCGACAACTCCGACGACAGCATTCCGGCCCGCCTGCTGGCGCGCGTGACGGCGGATCTGCGGCTGGACGGCCTGCTGGACCTGCCGGTGGCGTTTCTGTCCAACGGGCAGGGCCGGCGGGCTCGCATTGCGCGGGCGCTGCTGACTCGGCCGGCCGTGCTGCTGCTGGACGAGCCGTTTATGGGCCTGGACCCGCCGACGGTGGCCGGGCTCAGCCCGCTGCTGCGCGACATGGCCGCCCGTGCCCAGCCGCAGCTCGTGCTCAGCGCCCGCCCGCAGGATCCGCTGCCGGCCTGGATCAGCCACCTGCTGGTGCTCCGTGCCGACGGCCGCATCGCCGCTGTGGGCGGCCGCGACGCCGTGCTCGACCAGCTGCGATCGTACGTGCTCGCCGTGCGCTCCGGCCGCCGCCCGGAAGACGCCGCCCTGCCCGTGCACGTGCTCGGCGAGATGGGCCGCCTGCTGACCGACCAGGGCATCCAAGGCCGGGGATTTGACGAGGAGGGGGGTGGGGGTGACAGTGGCGGTCGTGGCAGTGATTATTTGAGTGGGAAGCGTGAGAGCGGGACTGAAAACCAAAGCGAGAGCGACGTCAGCTCCTCCGAGCCTGTCGTCGAAATGAACGGCTGCCGCGTCCAGTACGGCGACCGCGTCGTCCTCGGCAACTGGACATCGCAGCAGGCCGACGGCTCGTCCGTTCCCGGTCTCGTCTGGACGGTCCGCCGGGGCCAGCGCTGGGGCGTCTTCGGTCCCAACGGCTCTGGCAAGACCACCATTGTGTCGCTGCTGTGCTCCGACCACCCGCAGACGTACTCGCTGCCCATCCGCCTGTTTGGCCAGTCGCGGCTGCCGGAGGCGGTGGAAAGGGCAGCAACAGCAACGGCAGCACCCACAGCATCTCCTGAGCCTCCCCCCCCCCGACCTCTCACCTTCTGGGACATCCAGGCCCGCATCGGCCACTCCAGCCCAGAGGTCCACCAGCACATCCCCCGCAACCTGACCGTGCGCCAGATCGTCGAGAGCGCCTGGGCCGACACCTTCCGCGCCCGGCCCGTCCTGTCCGCCGATGCGCCACAGCGCGTCGATGCCGGCCTGCGCTGGTTTGCCGGCGAAGTGCGGCCCGCCGGCTACAGCACCCCAACCGCTGGCTCCGACAGCACCGCCGACAGCACCGCTGACAGCACTCCCACCGCTGGCTCCCCCACGGCCTCCTCCGACAGCAGCCTCGCCTGGGCCGACGACTGCCTCTTTGGCGAGCTCTCGTTCAGCGCCCAGCGCGTGCTGCTGCTGCTGCGCGCCGTCGTCAAGAGCCCCGACATTGTCGTGCTGGACGAGGCCTTTAGCGGCATGGACGAGCGCGTGCGCGACAAGTGTGCCGACTTTCTGGCCCACGGCACCGCCGACGGCCGCATTCCGCCGCTGTCGCCGCGCCAGGCCCTGATCTGCATTGCCCACGTCCGCGAAGAGGTGCCCGACTGCGTGCGCGAGTGGCTGTGTCTGCCCGAGGCCAACTCCGGCCTGCCCGCCCGCTTTGGCCGGCTGGATGGGCCGCTGCGCACAGACCGCCGCCGCTGGGACGAAATATGGGGGGGAGTGTGAGGCGATGATAGAAAGATGAGGAAACCAAGACAGGAAAAGACAGGAAGACAGGAGCCAAATACCAAGATAAATTCAAACCAGGAATCACAAAACCACACATCACAAAGCAACCAAAAATACTGCTGATTATCTCTTACAAAACCAATAGTCAAAGATCAACCAAAATGCCAGAATACCAAAAAGTAAAAACCTAGAAAAAATCAAAAAATCAAATCAACCAAAAATTGCGTCACTTGTTTAAACTCCTTCACACGATTCCTCTTCACACACGATTCCTCCTTCACACGATTGTCTCCTTCACCCCCTCACACTGCTGCCAATGCTGCTCAGCGTCTCGCTCACGCGCGAACCCACGCCGTGGGCCCACTCGGGCATCTTGAGCGACAGCCGCATGCGGCCCTCGACCACCATGCTGACGACGTTGAGCACCGCAAACGCCGTCGACCCGAGCGCGCGGAAGAGCGCCAGCCCGGCCACGGACCAGAGAATAAAGCGCAGATAAAAGTTGTCGCCAATCCCCGTCGACCCGTACGCCTCCGACACGGCCATGGCCAGAATGCCGTTGGCCACCATCCACGTCACCACCATGTACGTGCGCACGCTCTTGTAGTAGTCCTCCTGCATCTGCGCCTCCGACACCGGCACGCTCGGCACCTCCACCCGGTCGCGCAGATTGCGCAGCGCCTCGTCGTACCCGCTGTCAATGTCCAGCTGCTCCGACGGCATCTCCAGCTCCACCGTCGACCCGTGGCCCACCGCCCCGCCCAGATCCGTCCGCAGCACATTGTCGCCCTTGGTGCCCCACGTCACGTCGTGCGTGTTGCAAAACGCATACACCTGCAGCGTGCAGATGTAGCTCGGCAGCAGCGCAAAATACTGCGCCGCCGACGTGAACATGTGCCACGGCTCCAGATACAGGAACGACATGGCAAAGTACAGGCCCACCGTCGACGCCGTCGACACAATCAGATTCGTAAACACGTTGTTGCCCAGCTTCAGCTCCGCCGCGTCGTCGCCCTTGCCGCGCAGCTGCCGCGCCACAATGTACAGACACGCAAACGTCGTGTACGCCATGATGACCCCGTACACAATCATGCTGCCCAGGTACAGCTTGCGCGCCCCCTGCGGCCGGTTGCCCAGCGACAGGATGAACTGCGTGCTGATCAGCAGCACGCACACGTACCGCAGCACCGTGAAGATGTACCGGCCCACGTGGTGCCCAAACGGATCCACCGTCGGGTCCGCCAGCCCGCCCGCCACAAAGTAAAACGTCAGGTAAAAGTTGGCCAGCGAAAAGTACGTGAACAGCAGCTGCAGCAGCTGGTACACAAACTCCACGTGCAGCAGAAACTTGCGCGCCACCGAGTGGTCCGTCTGCCACAGCTGCCGGAAGTGCACCAGCGAGTACACCGCCGCAAAAAAGGCCCCGTTCAGCCACCGCCGCCGCTGCGACACAAACTCCGGCACACTATCCGGCACGTCCGTCTCGCCCGTGCAGCTCTTGACGTACTTGAGCACCCAGCGCTCGCCGCGCTTCGCCACCAGCTCCCAGCACAGAATCCGGTCCTCTGCCAGGTACATGTTCGCCGTAAACACGTCCGCGTGCTGCCCGTGCAGCGTCTCGCCCTTGAAGTACTGGCTCAGCGGCCCGTGGCCCGTCTCGTCGTTCTGCAGCGCGTGGTAGCGGTACGCGCTCAGCGCCCCCGGCAGCACCGTAATGTACCCAAACACGCTCTCCAGCGGCTTGTCCAGAATGTTGCTCATCTTGTACTCAAAGTTCTGCGACGCCACCAGCGGATTCAGCAGGTTGCTGCCAAACCGCCCCTTCATCGCCTTGATCTCCCCGCACGCCCCCGCCACGTTCGAGTCGGTGTCAAACGCCTTCCACAGGTGGTACAGCGAGTTCGTCCCCGGCCGCGTGCCCACGTCCAGCAAGATGCACACGTTCGGCTGCAGCGCCCGCCCAAACGCGTTGAAGAACCAGCGGTGCGAGTTGAGCTTGCGCTGGTTGCGCTCCTTGAGACAAAAGATCATCTGGCACGGCACAATGCCCTTTTCCGCCCCCTTGAACCGCAGATCCGAGTCCAGCGACACCTGCGTCGTGTACTCGTACACGTGCGCCTGCACCGCCTTCTGGTTCACGTAGTTCTTCGCGATCCCGTGCTGGTACACCCCCATCGCCGCCAGCGCGTCCAGCGTGCGCGGGTGGATCTTCTCGCGCCCGTCCGACACCACACACACCACAATCTTCTGCCACCCCAGCTCGCCCCACGTCCGCGACTTGGTCCGGCTGCAAAAGTGCGCCACGTTCTTCATCACCGCGTGCATCGTCCGCGTAAACTCGTACGCGTCCTCGTTGTACATCGTCACGCAGATGAACAGCTCCGTCTCGCGCGCCGTGCGCCCAATGTTCTGCCGCAGCTTGTATCCGCGGCTCACAAAGTCGTCCGGGTCGCACGTCACCGCCGTGTACCGCATGTGCGTAAACTCCACCTCGTCGCGCCGCGGCAGGAAACTGCACAGGATCGTCGGGATTTTGCACTCCAGCACCAGCTCGCCGTTGATAAGCTGCACAGCCTTCTTGCTGATTTGCGGCGCCCGCACGCCACGCCGTTCCTGTCGTCCCTCCGGAACGGGCCCGTAATGTTCCACCTTGCTGTTCAGCGCCTGAGCCACGTCGCCGTCGCCGTCACCGTCGCCGTCGCCGTCGCCGTCGTCGTCGCCTTGCCCAAAGCCATGGCCGTGCTTTTCGTACAGTATGCTGCTGTTGTCGTCGTCGCCGAGACCACCCTTGCGCCGGAGAACGTCGCCCAGGTCTATGCCTCCACCATGTTCATTGTCGTCGTCGTCTACCTGCAGTGTCACCTGCGACTGATTGTTGCTGTACAGTCCTGAGTGGCCGCTGCCGCCGCCGCCGCCGCCGCCCTGCACGTCGCTGCCATCGTCGGTGTAGCGTGATGAGTCATGGCTGGTGCGCGGGAGCTGAGTCTGCACTTGAGCCTGGCTCTGGCTCGGGATCTTGCTGGTGTGCCGACTGTGCTGGCTGTGTCGGCTGCTGGTATCGTCCACGTCGCTAGCGTCGCCCAGCGGAATGGACACCGTCGCGTCGTCGGCAAATGTAGATGTGCGGATGCCGCCCAGGCCAACACCGCCGGCGGCGCCTGGTGTGGAAAACAGCGGCGCCGGCGGCAGAGGTCGGCGCGGACTGCCGCCGTAGCGGGACGACGGCGTTCCAGGGCGCGGGCTGCCGTTGAGATCTGCGGGCTCGTACTGTGCGGCAGCTGGCGGCATCCGGCTGGCAAAGTCCGCGGAGTGCATAGAGCTGTGGCCCTGGCGCGACGGCGTCCACGGCCGAGTGGGCGACACCGGTCGCCCTGTGCGGTAGGGCACGTATTGGTTCTCGGTTGCCGGTGCCGTCGGCGGCGGAATCATCAGAGGCGGGTCTAGGACGGATGCGGACACGCGCGAGTCAACGTCCGACTGAAAGGGGTCGTGAATGGTTGACAAACGGAACCTGTATGGTTGTTAACACATGTTTTCTTGGTCTCTTTCTCTCTTTCTCTCTTTCTGTTCCTTTTCATCCCCTTCAACTTTTCTCTTTCCCTTTAACTTTCATCTTCTCTTCTTTTTCATAATCTGCCATAAAACTGCCATTGCCTATACGTACGATGATCTCGATGACAGAGGCCGTATCTCGGGCAGCTGCGGCGGGCCTGGTGCCGCTGCCGCCGAAAAGCTGGTGCGTCCGGCGCCACCGTGAGCCGGTCGCAGCGATGGCGGAGTCATCGGGTCTGCAAACTCATCGCCGCCCGCCATGCTGCTTCCCTCCATGGATGTCAACAGACGCACGCCGGAAAGGCTGCTGGGCGTTCCGCCGCCACCGCCGACACTTCCGCGTCCATCGTTATAGGACAGGTAGTAGTCGGGCGGCCGCAGAGGCGAGCCAGAATCCATTGCGAATCGGAGTCTTTTCTGTTGTCAAAAAAGTAAAAACTGCACTCGTTGCCATTCGTCATTAGCACCATAAAAGGAAAACTTGCAAGACGAATGCAAACACCAGAGGCAAGAGCATTGAGCCGAACCTGGGCCATGTGTTTCTTTTTGTTTACTTACAAGTCTGAGCTGCTCTCGAGAAAATAAGCAAAAGATTTTGTTTCGTTTATTGTGTCTCGACTTTCAGACTGTAGCAAAAAGCAGAGATCGAGAAGGAAGGAAGGAAGGAATAAAAAAACCACAAAGATAAAAAGTACTGGTAGACAGCTTGATGCAAGCTCGGTCTTTCCTTCCCAAAGACGATACGGCGTACGAGTATTTCTATTAGCACTACAGATTGCAACCAATACCGCTACTGCCGTGCGATATGTCAATTCCTGCCGTCTGTGTTGCTATTGTTTGTTGGCGGGATGTCACAGAATGCGGGCTGTGTCAACCGTTGCCCCAGCAACCACCAAGTGTTCCAACTTTTACGAGGTTCCCACGGAGTTACGAGTATACGAGTATGGATACCACAGCAGAACATGCTCCTAGTAAGTTCTCGAACTCCGTATTGCTCGTAAACACAATACCAAAACCTGTCGCTGGCAAAATTGACTTGTCTCACATTCATGTGGGCGTTTATTTTTTTCAACTTGTCGCTCTGTCGTCCTATGTATCCATATTACGACGTATTCAAAATAGCAACATCATAACTGCCTCTCTGATTGGCCACCTAAAATGTGGATCCTTTCTCCGTTTTGAAGCTTTTTATGTTGACAAACTTTTTGGGGATTTTATACTACGAATATTAACGAGATATATACATACAGTCTCAAATGCTTTTTGGTCTTGTCGTTCAAGACTCTGGAAAGTGGGAAAACGCCGCAACAGATTAATGCAAAAAAGACAAGCAAAGAAAAAGGCCACCGTAGTGTGACTTTATAGCTTTATTTTTCTCAACAAACAGTGCTTACTCTTCGTCCGACTCATCCTCGGCAACCTGTAGTTTTGTAGTTTGTCAGTATGAAGAATGAATGTTTTTGAAACAGAGGAGCGTAGACAAAAAACTCACATTGTCGTGGAAGTCTTTGCCATCGCGCGTAGCCGTGATCAGGCCGACGCGGATGCAGAAATCGCCAAAGTGCTCGCCCTCGTGGCGCTCTATCGCATACCGCTTGAGCAGCGGCCGCATGATGGCGAGAATCTCGTCTTCTTTGATGCTCGACCGGTACAGCTTGTTCAGCCGCTGGCCGTGATACCCGCCGCCCAGGTACATGTTGTAGGCGCCGTACGCCTTGCCCACAAAAGCCACCTCCGCCAGCCATGGCCGAGCACAGCCGTTGGGACAGCCGGTCATGCGCATCACAATCGAGTCTTGCCGCAGCCCGTTTTCCTCCAGGCAGCTCTCCAGCTTCGAAATCAGCACGGGCAGGTACCGCTCCGACTCCGCCATCGCCAGCCCGCACGTCGGGAAGGCCACGCACGCCGACGAGCTCAGCCGGAGGCCCGAGAACTGCACATTGTCCAGCTTATACTTCTTCATCAGCGCCTTCATCGTGTCCAGGTCCTCGTCCGCCACGTTGCTGAGAATCAGGTGCTGGTTGCCCGTCAGCCGGAACTCGCCCTTGTGCACTTTGGCAATTTCGCGCAGCCCCGTCTTCATCTGGAACGTCGGCGTGTCCTCGATGCGCCCGTTCTCGATGAAAAAGGTAAAGTGGTTCAGGCCCTTCTCGTCGCGCAGCCAGCCAAACGTGTCAATGTTGGAATCAAACCGGAACGGCTTCGGCGCCCCAAACTTCTTGCCCCAGAGCTCTTCCACCTTGCCCTTGAAGACCTCCACGCCCATGTCGTCGATTGTGTACTTGAGACGTGCGTGCTTGCGATTCTTGCGGTCGCCAAAGTCGCGCTGCACCAGCATGACCTTCTCGCAGGCAATGTGCACATCCTGCGGCTCCACAAAGCCGAGCATGCGGCCCGTCTGCGGGTATGTCTTCTTGTTGTTGTGCGTGGCTCCCATGCCGCCTCCGGCCAGCAGATTGAAGCCTGCCAGCTTGCCGTTGTCCCCCTTGATCGCAATCAGACCAATGTCGTGTGCGTACACGTCCGTGTCGTTGTGCGGCGGAACGGCAATCGTGATCTTGAACTTGCGCGGCAGGTAGGTCGGGCCGTAGAGCGGCTCAAAGTCCTGCACCGCTTCGCCGGCCACCTGCGTCTTCTTGCCGTCATCGTCCGTGAGCCAGATTTCGTGGTACGCCGTCGTCGACGGCAGCAGATGGTCGCTGACCAGCTTGGATGCCGCATGCACTTCGCGGTGGAAATCAGACTGCGTCGGCAGCGAGCTGCACATGACATTGCGGTTGACGTCGCCACACGCCGCCAGCGTCGTCATCAGCGCGCGGTTGATCGCCTGCATGGCCGGCTTCAGCTTTCCCTTGACAACGCCGTGGAACTGGAATGTTTGCCGTGTCGTCAGCTTCATCGTCTGGTTGCCAAGTTCGTTGCTGATGTCGTCCATCTGGATCCATTGCTTCGGCGTCGACACGCCTCCCGGCAGACGACAGCGGATCATAAACGAATATGCCGGCTCGAGACCTTGTGCCTTGCGCTCGTCACGCACGTCGCGGTCGTCCTGCATGTACGTGCCGTGGAACTTGGTCAGCTGTTGGTCGGACGCGCTGATGGCCCCTGTCGTCGGGTCGTTCAGGCCCTCCACGATGGTACCACGCAGGTAGTTGGACTCGAGCTTGATGTCTTCGTTCGTCCGCGGCGCTGGCTCGTCTGGGAGACCCTCGACCTTGTCCACTCCAAGAGCCTGCCAGATCTTCGGCTCCCATTCCTGGTAGCCTGTCTGGAAGCCATCGGGATCCTGGTCGTCGCCCAAACCAATGTCAGCAAGCCGCTTGCCGCCGAGATTGGCCAGCAGCTTGTCGAGGTCCTTGCCCGGCTTGTTGTAATACACTTTGTCCTCCTTCCGCGGCCAATAATGGCTGTCGCCAAGGGCCATGACGGAGTAGTTCACGCCAGCCAGATCCAGATCCGTGTTGTCCTTGACCGCTTCCCAGAAAGGACGACCATTCTGGGGAAACTCGCCCTGGCCAGCGGTGGACGTGATGAAAACAATATTTTCTTCCGACGGCAGGTCTTCGACGGGGTAGTCCTCCATAGCCATGACCACCGTCTTCAGGCCCCGAAGGCGGCCGCGGTTGCCAAGACGCTTGGCAAGCATCGTCGCATTGCCGTTGTCAGACGCGAAGAGAATGGTGAGCGGTGCGCCAAAGAGACCCTCCAGGAGCTGGTTATACGCATCACGCGCCTTGCGCTTCTGCTGCTCGCGCACCTCCGTGCCGAAATCCTGTGCGAGAACGGGCGCAAATGTAGGCTCCTTTTGCATGAGCTGGGTCAGCTTGTTGTCCCGACTGAGAAACTCCTTCAGCTCCTTCTTGATACGCTCCGAATCCAAGGAGAAGTTGGGTTCGCCTCTGGTTTCATTCTCGGGATTCCACCGGTACAGGGGCCAGTATCCTAGGTCAACAGCCGTCTTGGTCTCGCGGAGAACCGTCAGGGGCGAGTCGTGTTCGCCAAAGTAAGGCAGGTACGCCAGGACCACAGACGGACCGTTGAACTTGTCGGCCTCGTCCATGGCTTGCAATACCTGGGTGTACGAGCTGTACACGGCGACGGAGGCCACATACGCATTGCCAAAGTTCATTGCGTACAAGCCAATGTCCTTCTTTCTCCGGTTGGCATCGGCCGCAGCCCGTTCGGAGTAGGGTGTGGAGTCGATGATGAGCATGTTCACGTTCTCGCCCGATGCCAGCACGTGGTGAACTCCCGAATTGCCCAGGTCGTAGGCCCAGGCATCCGAGCCCACCAGCCACAGCGACTCTCTGCGGATAAAGCGCTTGTTCTTCAGCAGGCTCTGGGAGGCGCGGGACCGGTCAATCGTGAACTGGCGCATCAGATCTTCAGCCGCCGCGTCAACCTTCTTCGGGTCGTTCGCCACAGCAGCCCACCGCGTCAGCGCGTGGTTTGGGCCCACAGTCAAAAAGGTCTCGGACACAGCAGCCTTCTTTGCCTCGGCAATGAATTGCTGCCGGCGCTCCTTGCGGGCGATGAGCGAACCAAAGCCAAACTCGGGGCTGGCGGCAATGGTGGACGAGACGCCGGCATGCTCGGAGCCCAGGGCGTTGGCAACATAGAGCCGGTCGTCAAACAGCTGCTTCAGAACCTTGGTATATGCCGTCTCGATCTTGGGCTGCTCGAGATCGTATTCAGGCTCGTCCAGGTCTGGCACTTCCAGCGCGCCAATCTGCAGGTTCTGCTCCGGCTGCGCCGACATCAAGTTGTCGTACACCTTGCGCACGGCCGGGGTGGTCGTGGATGGCTCCAGATGGCCGACTTGGTAGCCAACAATCGTCTGCACACCAGCCGGGCCGCTCTTGATGGATGTCAGCACATCCAGCAGAGTCGGGCCCCATTTTGTCGTCCTCCGGCTGACCTGCTCCAGGACGGCAATCTTCTTGACAGAGGCGGGCAGGACTTCCAGCAGCTTCGCTCCCAGCCAGGGTCGGTACAGGCGCGGCGTCAAGACGCCGATGCTCATCATCACAGCGTAGCCGTTCCGGGCTAGCAACGTGGCGTTGGTGCCAAAGACAAAGAGACACACAGTAGCGCTGGTCGCGCCGCGCCACTCGAACGCGTTGTACTTGCGGCCGACCAGCTTCTCCAGTTTGGCCCAGATAGCCGTCGCATACTTGTAAATGTCTTCAGAGCTGACCGCCGGCACTGCCGGCTCGATGGTTGTTGCAGGGGACGAGGGTGGCGGCGAGCTCGCAGAGCTTTGAACGCTGGACTGTTCTGATGAGCCCGAAGCACCTGATGCGCCGGAAACGCCAGACGACGCCGCCTTGGAAGGCGAGGCGGCATTGACAGAGTCCAGGCCATTCACGACAGGCGATGCGGCAGCCACAGGAGCATGCTCGGGCACGTCCGACACAACAGCCACCCGGCCATCGTCGGCATAGATGCTCGTTCCCGGGATAGGGGCAGCCTGGAATCGGCGAACGGCCTCGAGATTGAGCACGTCTTGGACCACATGGCGGTCTTCGCGGGCAATCGGCCGATTCTGGGCAAGCTCGGCCGGGTTGAAGAAGTGCACGACGCCCTTGCCGGAACGAATAGCAAGCGCATGCGCGCTCAGAGCCATGTCCTGGGCTTCCTGCAGGGAGCCAGACTGCAGAAACGACCAGCCAGCATTGCGGATCGCTGTGATGGCAGAGTAGTCGGGGTATTTGGCGGGATGCAGGGACACATGGAGAACGACCGGGAAGTTTGCAAGCTTGTAGAGATGAGCCACAGAGGGCAGCAGAATCACAGAGCTCGTAGTGACTGAGACAAGCCGCCCTGACCGAACTGGCCCGAAGACGGAGAGCAGCGGATCCGCATTGTGGCGGACAGTTTCGATCTGCAAGCCATGGTTAGTCGAGGGGCGTCAAAAAAGCAAAGCAGAAACAAAAGCTCGTTGCCGATGCGCTACTTCTCGTCCTCATACCTCTGGAATTGCGTCGTCTGACTTTGCAACTATGCTGGGCACTCGTGCAAGCTGGAGCTTTTTAAGATGTGCCGAAAACTCAGAGTCGGCAGTCAGCGATGGTTGTACTGAGATGACAACATCGCTGGCAAGGTATGCAATTCGTGCAACTAAAGACAATTAGCTTATGCCCCTTTGCTTTCGTTGGTTCTGAAAGTGATGCTTGTAGTCTGCTTTTTTTCCTCTCTCTTTGCGACTGTGCCTCCAGATAGAGTTTTTTTTTTTTTTTTTTTTGGTTTTTTTTTTTGCTTTTTGGTTTTTTTCTTTTTGTCCTTCTTGCCGCATTCGGCACCTCGTATATGAAATAGGAAATTTGCAATGCGCAAGCTGCAATGACTCGCAGTTTTCTGCGCGGGGCAGACTGGGCCATTGGCTGAGAGGATAGAGCAAAAAGCAAGCAACAACAAACAACAACAAAAAAAAAAAAAAAACAAGGGTCCTTCTTTCCAAAACAGAATTGTTCCATACGTACCTGCCTCTCCAGCAGTGTCCACGGTAGGATAAGAAGCCATTGTTGGCCGCAGGTTTGCGTCAGTGGTGCCAACAACAAGTTAAAGGGAAGGTGCAATGCGGAAAGGAGAGGAAGAGGTCGAAACGGTGGGAGGTGAGAAAGGAAAAAAGGAAAGAAAAGAGCGCAGCGACGATGAGAAGAAAAACTATTATGACAAAAAAAAAAGGCTTTACAAGAAAGTTACGCTTTTCCAATTCTATCGTACTATGAGTACGAGTACTTCTCATGTACACTCGCCGAACGCCGGGCCAACGGCGGGTATGGAGTAATGCTGTGTATTAATACTCTGCTGAATTCGGTTTTTTTTGTAGTAATATCCCCAAGTTCTTTTTTCCCCATAATACCCAGACGCCACCCTTCCAGTAAGGTTCAAGGTGTTTGAAATTTTCAGAGCTCTCTTGCCTTTGCCGGCAGTCGTTGTCCATTCAGCGAGTCAGGTTTCCGATGGCGTGATCGCCTTAGCGCGGCTAGAGGAAGACCCCATGCCCACACGGCTAACTGCTTGACAAGATGGCTGGCGGGTGGGGCGCCCGTAATTCTGCAGTGCATTTTCTACAGTCCGGGCTCTGATTTTGAAGAATGCGGGTACCCAAGAATGCAGGGTCTTTTTATGATTTTCTGTTTCCGTTTGCGTGTTTTCACAACGGAATACTCGTGCTATTTTTTGCTTTCCCGCAGTATTATTTACTGTGCTCGTATTTCTGCTGTACTCGTAAGTTCGGGGTTTGGTGTATCGGCAAGGCTGTCGCTCCTCAGGGCAAGTAATACAGCAAGGAAACGGACAGATATTCCACCTAGTCCTTATATTGCCATCTGCATTGATTTTTGCGTGATTTCGCACCAGTGCAACACTGCAGGCGATGGGGGTCATCGCCGTCAAATGGATCGGTCTTCCCTTCTCGTCCTGCTGCTTATGTTACTCTAGATGAGAGTAAGAGTACCTGTCACACTATGTATATACATGGGCCCTTCGCCTCTCCCAAAGCTGCAAAGCAGCAAGAGCGATGGCAATCCCAGATTCGGCACTGATGAGACATAAGGATACTCTCTCACGACGTCTCGAGATCTGGCGTATTGGAAACCCAGTTATTGTGGGGTGCACACACTGTAAATCAAAGCTTCGTCTCTATGTCTCTCTTGTGCGCCTTGGTGTATGTTTATATTCAAGAATCAATGCTTCTCCTGCCACGACCCCAGACGCCCGAGATGCGTGTCCTGCTTCGTACTCCGATGACGTAGAAAGCTTGGTCCAAGTATTTGAATCGTCGTCAGTGCTTGTGAGAACATCTGGGACAGGAAGTGTTCCTCGGAGTTCGCCGTTTGTGACTAAAATGACAGAAAGGATGCGCCCAGGTGGAAATGGCAGATTGCCCTACTCGTATATCGTATCCAACGCCATAGCAACGCAGCAGAAACCAGCCAACGCCAATGTAGCAACAATATCCCACGTCTATAGCAATGCTCTAATGATAAAAAAAAACAATGCTCAATACAATGCTGTGCTCTTGTTGTTTGGTTGCACGTTTCGTGCATGCGCAATGACAACAAGGCTGAAGTAAAACCGCACTGCCGTGACGGCGACAATGAGAGTCATGCTCGCAGCCGTCTCGTGTTTCCCCATCCACCCAGCGCCCGGCGCCGCTGCTGCTGCTGCGGCCGCCGCTGTGGCGGCCGCCGTGGTCGCTGCATCGGTAGCAGCTGCTAACGCTGCTGTTGTGGCTGTTGATATTGACGAGGCTACTGATGTTGCGGCCAATGCTACCGCTTCAGCCCCGTCGCTGCGGAGGGACAGGCTCGCTTGTGTTACGGCGGCAGCAGCAACTTCTGTTGAAGACGCAACCACTGATGACGCCTGTGCGACGGACGCCGCAGCAGCCGCAGCAGAGGTCACCACAGCGCTCGTTGAAGCAAGGTACCAACTGGCCGAGAACGCGGTGGTGTAGAGAGCGTTGATGGCGGTGTCGATCGCATAAGTGCATGCTAGGACGAAGTTTGGCAGCGGCGTTCCACGACGGATGTGCGGGATGCAGACGGCGAGCAGAATAAGAACGGCGAGGTTGTACAGATACGCCGAGAGCTGCGTCGCAGATAGGGAATAGCCCGTCAAGATGGCCAGCAGGCCATAAACACCCGTGAGCTTGTTGAAGAGAAGGATCAACGCAATGATTTCGGTTCCGATGTGGAGAGGAACAACCCCGAGAAACGCCTGGATCCAGTGTCAGCGAGAGGGCACACATTAGGGAGGAGGAAAGGCCAAAATTTCTCATATTTTTTTGGGTCAAAGCGCGTTCTCCCATTCAAATGCAAAAGAATTCCAAACAAGCAAGCCGCTTCATCAAACAAGGGAAATAAATACATATAAAAAAAAACGCACCTTTGGTAGTGGTAACCGCGACCATAGACTTGATATTGACCGTTGTATGTTCATGTCTGTGTTTTCTCGCCCCCCTTCCTATCGTCTGCTCGTATGGCCTCTTGGAACTGGCCTCGTCGCGAATGGGAGCTAAGATCAAAGAGGCGCGATAAAAAAAAGCCTTGATGCGGACACGAAGGCACAACTTCAGATGCTTCGTAGGACCCGGATCGATCGGATCATGTTCAAGGCAACGTCGCAGCTTGGAAAGCTCAATGTCGGCGGTTAATAGGGGTCGGTACTCCAATGCCAAGACTTTCTATGAACAGGTATGAATGAACTATGATTACTGGCATCTGACGTACAGTCACGTGACAATATTGATTTCGCTCATATCCTTACAAGCAATGATCCAGTTCTTGTCTTCCAATGTTTTTTCTGGACCATTCATGGTATAATACTGTGCTGATTATCGCCTTTGTTATTTCCGGCTTGTTTGTTTTTTCGTATTTTCTTGTGCTTATGGGGATCGTTCAAGTCCTTTGGGTTTTTCATGTGTCTTCTCATCTATATACGAAATCGTAGTATGTACAACTGATAGTGTCTAGCAAGTCGTCTGCGACTGTCAAGAGATTGCTTTGCCCATCTCCCTGGGTCTCTCTCATACTGCGTCAATTTACGCTTTTCGTACCTTCACAGTGCCGTCTTCCATGCCGAAGTAGGCAGCCACCGGCTTCTGCGCACCACCATGGCCTGCTTTCACCTGGAGTCCATTGACCCCCGTAAAGAGGCCCGTCTCGACGATGCCGGGAATGCGGATCAGCCGGTCAGCCAGACCGTCGACGGTCCAGACGCCGTTGTCGCCGTCGGCCTGGCCCTTTGCCAACTCGCTGGGTAGCCGGAGCGGCGAAAACGGCGCATCAATCAGCCACATGCTGTTGTCGGTCACGACGGGACCAGCCTTGCGTGGCAGACCCTGTCGGATCTGAGGATTCTGAGAGCCCAAGTGGGCGAGCTCGGCCAGCACCCGTTTCGCCGCCAGCGGCAGGACCTCAATGGGGATGCCCTGCTTCCAGTTGGTGCCGAGACGCGGAGACAGTTTGCGGTAATCTGCTAGTCAGTGCCACGGCAATCGTCAAAGGGCGGCAGGCAAAACAAATTTAAGAAACGGCATGGCAATGCCTTACCAGCTACACAGATGAACTTCTTGGAGGCGGTGGCCACGATTTTTTCCTGGAACAAACAGGCGCCGCCACCCTTGATCAGGTTCAGGTCTTCGTCGACCTCGTCGGCTCCGTCGAAGCAGACATCCAGACTGGTGTTGAGCGGCAGCTGGGATATGCTGGCCAGGCGCAGCCCAGCGTCCTCAATCAGCAGCCGGGACTGGTCGCCGGTCGGGTAGAACGTCATGCCCGAGGTGACGGCCTCGCCCTGAGCAGCAATGGCCTCGACCACATAGATGACGGTGGACCCGGAGCCAATGCCGACGTGGCGGAAGCTCTTGTCTAAGTGGTCCTCGACCGCCTGGTAAGCTGCTTTCTTTTTGGACTGCTCAATCAGCTTGGCCTTGTCGGCAAGCGCTGAGCCGACATCGGCCGCTGCTCTGACAGGCGTGGTGCTCGCGGGAGCGGCCATTGTGACGGGCACTCTCTGCAATGGTGAAATTGTTTTCGTAAATTGCAGCCCAACTGACCGCGGGCCACCTACTCGTACACGGATGCAACTCGCCCTCAGTCTGACGCAGGATGACCGCAATCCAGTGCTCAGACTCGGTAGCATATATTCCGCGCGAATTGACAAAGGGGTATATATGCTCAGGCTTTTACATTATTTGCTTGATAAGCTTTGGCTGCATCAAAGACGTCACAACACTGTTATAAAAAAAAGACTGCCCCTTCTTCCTGCTTGCATGAAAAATCGCCCCACCTTTCTTCGGGTGCTTTTAGGCACCGTTTTAGTTGGCACAGATGTCGACAAAGCTGAAAACGGTTTTAGAGTAAGGTGTAGACAGTATTATTACGCAGTTTTGAAGACACGACGGGAAGTGTGCTGGATGAGTGCGTCGAGGGGCTGAAGATGGTCAAAGAGACTCTAGGTCGGGTGCACGACTTTAATGAATCCGGTTGTGTGAACAGCGGGCTTACGCAGTCTAGGCTTTGCTTTATAGTAAAGGGGAAAAGAAAGAATGGCAAAAATCAAAAGAAACAAAAAGAGGAAGAAATATTCTGCTTTATGCTCGTATGATTGTCAGTTGGACGGGTCTCAAATTCTCCAGCAAAACATGGCGTGAAAAGGTCGTGAGATTGGTGATGAGTAACCTCTTAATAAGCGCAAAAAGCTAGGCTGACCGTTACTCGTATATCCATATATAACAACGGGCACACGGGCTTTGAAGAGATAATAACGAACGGCACCTTTTCCAAGTTGAACAAAATCAAAGACGAGCATTAGCAGATCTTCTTCGGGAAACGGCGAGAAGCAAATTCTTTTGCTGGGCCTGTAGCCGTAAATTGTGTTTAACCTGCAGAAGACCAATGCTAAAGGACTGAACACGAGCCATTATAAGAAGCATTTAAGAAATAATACATGGCACTTGGCAACGCCAGGCAAAAAAAAAACTATTACAAGGTATTACAGTGTAGTGCTGATTAAGTGATTAAGCACCATGCAGGACGAAGAGGGCCAAAAGAAATACAGAGAGGAAAGAAAAACGATGGCGGGACAGCACAGAGGAAACAGTGACACAGCAGAGAAAGGAGCACAGGAAAATATTGTGTGTGCAAAACAGGGGCCAAAAGCTCGTCACTCATGTCCCGTGGTTTTCATTCTTATTGTACAGTGTTTCTATGCCCAGCTCTTTGTTTCTCTCGCAAAAAAGGAAAACCAAGGGGAAGGGGGGTGGACATGTAAGAGGGGTATCAGACGCTTGTTTCTTCCCTCTATTTTTCTTTGTTTCTCTCCTTCGCTGCCAAAACATCACCAACTCCAAGGGCCTTCACATGCAATAAAGATGCAGCATATATACCAACGGGAAGCTCGCTCGTCCTGTTTGTTCTCTTTGCGCGCCAGACGACAGACGCGGCTCAGCAGGCACATCCGTCTTGGCTGGCGGGCGCGGTTGGTGTCTTGACATCAATCACTAGGGGGGGGAAGACCAGTCAGACCAAAGATGCTTGAAAATAACAAACGAAAACAATAGTAGCTTTGCTCCCAACCACTCGCAAAAAACTCACTTTGGCTCGATGCTTGGGCGGCGGCATCCGTGCCTTCCATGCCAGGAAGAGCCTGAGCTATTTTCCTGAAGAGCAATTTCACGTTGTGGCCGACCTTTGCGCTCGTTTCCACAAACATGAGGTTGTATTTTTTTGCCTCCTCTTCGCCCTGGGCGGTTGTGACCTCGCGCTTATCGTTCAGATCGGTCTTGTTGCCCACCAAAACAATGATGACGTCGTTTCCACGTTCTGCACGAACGTCGTCGATCCATTTTCGTGTGTTTTGAAACGACTTTGCATCTGCGGGAGCAGGTCAGCAAATCACAGGCTCCTTCCCGCTGTTTTTCCCTTTCTCCCTCCTCTTTTCTGCTTTCTGCTTTCTGTTTTCCGTCGTTCCCCCACGGATCCAGTTCTCCGTATTCGGCTGCGGGGACCTACTGGTTATGTCGTAGACTACTACGGCCACGCTGGAGTCGCGGATGTAGGACGGGATCAAACTTCGAAACCGTTCCTGGCCCGCCGTATCCCATAGTTGTAACCGGACTGTTCGGTCTTCAAGGTACATGGTCTGGCAATTCTCCCATTAGTCGAAGCGTTCCATGAACATGAACAAGGGCATCAGGCTGCGGCCCTGCGCGAAGGAGGGGGGCCATTTTAAGCTCAAGCTTGCCTTGGAGAGAAAATCGATGCCAATCGTCGCTTGATACATGCTGTCGAAGGAGTCGTACATGAATCGGGTAATCAACGACGTCTTGCCCACTGCAACAGTCGAAACTCGAGTCAGCAAAAAGCAGCTCTTGCCCACTAAGCTCTAGGATGCCCGGGCAGGCCAAAACAGATCACAGGCCCATACAGGCCACACGAGAGAGGGGGGGGGGGGGGTCTGGAGAAGAACTGTACCGCTTTGCTCGCCCAAAAACACCAGCCTGTACAAGAATGGCAATTAGTCCAACTCTGAAACAAGACATGCCGTTGGAAGCAGCCAGGCAGAAACGAACAAAAGACAAAAAAAAAAGAAGAATTGCAGAGGAGGCCCATTTACTTGAATTTCTTCAGCGGATTGTTGTATCCGCCTGCCCCTGTTTGTGCCATGTCGTCCGAGTGCGATGGCTAGACACCGCGGCGTATGAAGGAGGGGGGGGAGGGAGGCTCGAAGAGAAGGTAGCAATAGCAGGCCTCTCTCGCTGACTGCTTTCAACAGTGGCCGGTAAACGGAGGGATGAAAAATCCAGCCCTGCAACCCCCCAAAGACAAATATGCCCCAAGAAGAGGAAAGGCCAAAAGATGACAGATGCGAATGTGACCTTGAAAAATATATACTCGTTAGAGGGGGAGACACAGGTAGAGTATATGGCGTAAAAAAGGTGTGCCTAAATAATTTTCAGTAGGGGGAAAAAAAGACAAAATGACTTGGGGTCGGATTTCTGTGCAGCTTGCTGGATTAAGCGGCCGATTTGTGTTTGCATCTCTTGGGGGTGAAGAAAAAGAAAGGCCTTTTTATTTGCTGTGATGCGACCAGGGGCAGCCAAAAGGCAGGTTCATTGGGGCGCTCACTCAAATCATAGGCTAACAAAGCAGCACAGCCATCGTGGACTGAGTTGGTGCCCGCCGAATCGCTTTCGGCTAGTCCGGGCCGGTGAGCGCCACAGATTTGTCACGTGCAGATAACATTAGACCGCATTGATTGTAAAAAAATGGCAGAAAAAAAAAAAGATAGTCCCAAAAAAAGAAAATATTATATACGAGATAATAATCCCATCAAAAAAAGATAAAGAAGAAACTTGAAGGACACTTGACGGACACACAAAAGAAAGACAAACCAGCCAGGTAGCCGAACAGTGAAAAGCTGCCGCTAGGGACTGCGCTCAAGAGAGGCTCCAGTCGAGATATCAAGAAGGCATAAGAAAGGAGACAGGCGGACTCAACATGCCCGTTATCGTGCCTCCTGCAGGGGCACCTGCTGCACCGCAGCAATACAAGCAGCCGTCCAGAAAAGGCAGGAAGGCCTGGCGGAAGAATGTCGACGTTTCTGAGGTGGAGCAGGGCCTGGAAGAGCGCAACAAGGAGATCATCAGAGGGTGAGTGAACAATGAGCCATTGAGCCAATGAGCCAAAGAGAACGCCCGACCTAACGAGAGTGTGCATTAGTGGCGTGGTCAAGGAGAAGGGCTCGGAAGACTTGTTTTTGGTGGAAACAGAGGGCGATGCCGAGATTGCGCGGAACTTGCCGCGGAAGTTCAAGAAGGGACTGAAGGCGGACGAGATCATTGCTCAGCGGTCGGCGGTGTCGTCGGTGTCCCTGCGCAAGAAGCGGCCGAGCAGCGATGGCAGCAAGACGACAGACGGCGTGCTTCCGACAAAGCGCCAGCGGACGGACTACGTGCCCCAGCGCGAGGTGGAGCGGCTGCGCCGGGTGGCAGACGGCCACCACGAATCGACGGTGGCCATTGCAGAAGCAAACTACGACCCATGGGCAGACAGCGAGGGCAATGCGGCCGGCGGCAATGGAGTAGTAGTGGCGGCGGCGGCGACGGCGGCAACCAAGGGCGGCGCTGACACGGCGGCCGACGGCACACTGTCGTTCGTACCGCAGGCCAAGCCAGTAAAGGCACCGAAGACGCTCAAGCAGGCGCCGATATCGCTGGCGGCGAGCGGGAAGGCGGTGCCGGCTGTGGCCAAGCCGACGGGGGCCTTTAGCTACAACCCGTCCTTTGACGAATACGAGGCGCGGCTGACGGAGGAGGGCCGAAAGGCGGTGGAGGCGGAGAAAAAGCGGCTGGCCGAGCTGGAGGCCGAGCGGGCGCGCATGGAGGCGGCGGCGCGGTCGGCAGCCGAGGCGGAGGCGGCGGAAGCGCGCGCCGAGCTCTCGGAATGGGACGAGGACTCGGCCTGGGAGGGGTTTGAGAGCGGTGCCGAGGGCGAGGAGGCGCTCTCGACGGCGAAGCGGCCAAAGCGCAAGACGCCGGCACAGCGCAACCGCATCAAGCGGCGCAAGGAGGCCGAGGCCAAGAAGAGGCACGACGCGGCGAATCTGCGCAAGCAGGAGCAGGAGCGGCGCATCGAGGAGCTGCTGGCGGAGGAGAGGGCGTCGCGCGCGCGCATCCAGCAGCTGACGGCGGGCGGCGGCGCCGTGGCCGCGACGGCGACGGCGACGGAAGCAGGGGCGACGCCGGCGTCCGAAGCCAGCGAAGAAGAACTAGACTCGGCAGGCGACGACCCCGTGCTGCGGCGGCGGCAGCTGGGCAAGTTCAAGCTGCCGGAAAAGGATCTCGAGCTCGTGCTGCCGGACGAGCTGCAGGAGTCGCTGCGGCTGCTCAAGCCGGAAGGCAACCTACTGAAAGACCGGTACCGAAGCATGCTCGTCCGGGGCAAGATCGAGGCGCGCAGAAAACGGCCGTTTCGCAAGCAGGCCAGGACCAAGTCGACGGAAAAGTGGGCACACAAGGATTTCCATCTGTTCTGATGTGGTGAGGAGGGCAAGCATAGACCGAAATAATGATGGATGGCCATGACAGTCTCGGCTCTATGAGATGGCATTTTTTGTCTTGTTTTTGTGACAAGATGGGCAGTTCACCAGTGAAACAGTTGTCGTACTGACAGATCGATGGGCAGTTCACCAGTAGCAGAGTTGTCGTACTCGCAGATCGATCGTCACACCCACACAGATCTCTCTCTTGCTCACGTAGATCTCGATCCCCGGTTTCTGGTTTGCATTATATGCGACGCGCCCATTGCAACCTTCACGTGACGTCACCCAATTTGAGATTGCATACTCTCTGAAGGAGATAAAAAATGCAAGATTCCCTCTTTCCGATTTTATGTTCTTTGTAAGGGAAATCGTAATGCTTCTCATGTCTAAAAGCTTTCACGCCGGTGTCGAAGCTCTGTCGAAGCTCTCTTGGTGTCGAATCTCTCCTCTTGCCAAGCCTTGCCACTAGCCTTACCACCACGCCCCACCACCGGAATTTCGGAGCAACAACCTCGCGCCGGCGCCGACGGTGGTGCAAAAGCTTATTGACCAGGGAAAAACGCCACCAACAAGGCTGCCAGACGTTGACGCAGGACGAATTCGAGGAAACAGCGCAGTAATACAACGTACGACACGTCGGCCATTCCCCTTTATTTACCCGTGCATATCCATAGGCCCTGTAACCTTTTGGATCTCTCACTTTTTTGCGTCTCCTCCTCTTCCTTTGCGAGCCGTTCCCAAATTGATAAAAAAAAGTCCACCCACTCGCACATGGTTTCTCTCCCGTCATCTGATTTGCCGAATGCCATCTCTTGTCACCGGACCTCGACTGCACCGATCGGGTCCGTGATCCGCCAGGCGGGAGACAGCGCTGCAAAGTCCATCTCTCCGGCCCCGGTCGTTGCTCGTTCTGGTACTTATACTTTGCAAGACCACGGCCGCCCATGGCGACAGAGTCGGAGCCTGGAGGACTCGCCGTGCTTCCGGCAGACATGGCAGCTCGACAGCGCTCGTCTACGCTCCGACGGTCGTGCGAATCATGTCGGGCTGTAAAAGCCAAGTGCGTTGTCGAGTCGACTCCGGCTAGCGGCCAGCCAAGGTGTTGCAAAAGGCAAGACTGCTTTCGCCCCCCTCCCCATATTGCTCCATATTGCTCCATACTTTCACCCCCCTCTTCTTCCCCTTTGAGGTTCCGACCCTCCATCACCGGAACCTCCCGCCCCCTCCCGCCTCACCCTCCTTTACCCCATTTCACTTTGTTTAGCCTGCTATCGTCATTGCTACTCTTATATTCCATACGACAAAACGGCCTTGTCATCACCGCTGCTAAACTCTTTCTCGTCTTAGGTGTATGGCCCACGGCTATACCTGTGTGTTTGAAAATGCGCTGGCTCGGCCAAAGAAGCTCAAGTACTCGGCGTAAGTATCTGGCCGTGTCTTCCGAGCCCTGTTCGCCCTCTCTGTCTTGTTCAGCGTCTTCCAGGCTCCATGGCACTAACGCGTTCTCACGTCAGCCGGACTCGGGTGAAGGATGTAGAAGAGAAGCTGGATGGCTTGATTGCGCTGATTTCGGCCAAGAAGACAGCAGAGGCGCAGCGGCTCGCTGCCGCAGCAGCATCGACGGCGTCAACCGTGTCGGCGGCATCGACTGCATCCACGGCGGCGTCGTCTGCGTCCGAAAACACGTCGCCGGCCGCGGACGACGGCACGTCTGGCATGCTTTTGGACGTGCCGTCGTCTCTGGCCTCCGCGGCGCCACCGCAGCAGAGGCAGGTCGCCTCGGCGCCGGCGCCGTCGTCGTCGGCGGCAGAAGGAGCCGGCGCGGCCGCCAGCGGCCCGTTCGAAGTGCAGCGCAGCCATGGCGAGGCGGCGGTGGCGGTGGCGGCAGTGGGCGACGTGATCGAGCGCGGCGTGGTCAGCGAGGAGTATGCGCAGCGGCTGCTGGCCGAGTACACGGCAGAGGCGGAGCAGCAGTTTCCGTTCGTCATTCTGCCCAGCTATGCGACGGTGAGCTACATGCGGCGGGAGCGGCCGTCGCTGTTTCTGGCCGTGCTCGCCGTGGCGGCGCAGGGACCGGTGCAGGGCCGTCTGGCCGTCGAGTTCCGCAAGGCGTTTGCACAGGCGCTGATTGTCGACACGAGGAGCAGCCTGGACCTGCTGCAGGGGTTGCTGGTGTTTTGTGTGTGGTGGGTTTTGCGTCGTCCCTCTTTCGTCGTCCCTCTTTCGTCGTCCCTCTTTCGTCGTCCATCTTTCGTCGTTCCTCTTTCGTCCCCTCTTCGTCGTCCCCTCTTCGTCGTCCCCTCTTTCGTCGTTCTGTCTTCTTTCGTCTCTCCTGACATCCCAGGAATCACCGGTACTCGCGAACAAACAGCAGCCAGCTGTACCAGCTGTCGCAGATGGCCGTCAGCATAGCCATGGACATTGACCTGTCGGCGGTGTATGGCGGCGACGAGCTGACGAAGCGGATGCAGCTGCAGGTGGCGGCGGGCGGCGTGGCGGCGAACAAGCGCAGCAAGACGAACCAGTTCTTTGACGAGCTCGAGCGGGCGCGCACGTTTGTGGGCGCATACTGCCTGTCGGCCAGCCTGGCGGCGGCGTACGGCAAGCCGACGCACTTCCACTACGACGAGCGGGTGGAGCGGGCGTGCCGCTTTGTGGAGACGGCCAACGAGCGGCCGAGCGACTCGCTCGTCGTGCCGTTCCACGTGCGCGCGCGCCGGCTGGGCGAGGACATGGACCGCGTCTTCCGCACGCGCGACCCCGCCGGCATGGGCGCCATGGACGCCGTCTTCATCGACACCATGGTGCAGAGCTTTGAGCGCCAGTATGCCCAGCTCAAGGACGCGCTGCCGCCGGAGGCGTGGAGGAACGGTGGGTGAAGACTTGTGCTGCTGTCGGTTGAAAATACTCTGGGGTGTTGTCGCCCGGGTTTTGTCGAAACGTACTAACTCCCCCAGCCTCTCTCAAAAGCGCAGTGCTGTTTCTGCCGCTCGACATGTACCAGGTCGGGCTGTCGACGCCGAGCGGACACCTGGCGCTGGCCGAGGCGGCGCCGGCGACGCCGTGCTGCAACTGGTGTGCGTCGCCGACGCGTTTCGCGCTGCTGGCCAAGAGCATCCGCGCCGCCCAGGCCTATCTCGACAGTTATCTGGCCGAGCCCGTGGCCGTGCTGCGCCAGTCCACCGTCATGGAGATCAGCCGCCACGTCGACGCCGCCCTGCTGCTGACCCGCTGCGGCCTCGGCCTCAACACCCGCCACTTCACCCTGGCCCGCATGGCCGACCAGCGCGCCGCCCTGGCCTCCATGGCCGACGCCCTGCACTACCTCGAGGCCTCCGACGCCGTCCTGGCTGCCGTCGCCGCCGCCAACCGCGCCCAGGCCGCAGCACCGTCCGCCACCGCCGCTGCTGCTGCCGCTGCTGCTGCCGCAACGGCCGCTGCCGCTGCTGCCAACGCGCCGCCCGACGACTGGGGCGACTGCAGCCAGCTGCAGTCCGTCTTTGCCATGGCCAAGGCCTGGTATCGCCGCAACGTCCACAACCGCCCCGACGCCCTGCAGGCCATCGACAGCCTGACGGCCGGCAAGGACGGCCAGATGCGCGTGCCCGCCATGTACCTGCTCTCCAAGGGCTCCGGCGCCCCCAACGACAGCGCTTCTGCCTGCCTCCCGCCCCCCCCCCTCCCCAAGCAGCCGACGGCCCAGTTCCCGCCCGGCAGCGGCCGTAGCACCGGCGTTGGCGCCGCTTGCGCCCGCGACGAGACCGCCATTTTCCGCCAGCTCGACGTGCTGCGCGACTGCCGCCTGTCCAAGGCCTCCGAGACCACGTCGCCCGACACCGCGTCCGCCACCGAGTCCACCGCCGACTCCGCCGTCGACTCCGCCACCACCGTCGAGTCCTCTTCTGCAGAATGCGCCATGGGGTCGACGGCGGTAGCTGCAGCTGTGCCCATACCGGCACCTGCTTCAGCTTCGACGGCGGCACCCATACCAGCACCTGCGTCGACACCCGCTTCGGCATCCGCTTCGGCATCCGCGTCGGCAGCCACCTCCGCACCGGCGTTCTCCGGCCTCGCGCCAGCCGACAGCCTCAGCTTCGATCCTTCAGGTCTCGCCTTTGGCGCCGAGCTGATGGACGGCGAGTTTTCGGAAACCATGCCGGCATGGGGCGCAGACCAGCCAGTGGACATGTGGGCAAACATCCCGTCTGTGTCGTCGTCGAACTGGTTCGATTTATGAAGCGGCCGGGGCGTGCTTATGGCTGACGAACGTTATGTTTATGTGGCTGGGGTGCTGGCGGCGTGTGGCGTGTGGCGTGTGGCGTGTGGTGTGTGGCGTGCAGTGTGCCGTTGGCCGTTTGCGCCCAGTCTCAGGGCTCGGCTCCATGGCCGTCGCTCTCCACCCTACGTGCCTTGTATGTGATATACCAACTCATCTCTCATTCGGTGGCTTTGGAACCTGTACCATATATAGATGTAATAAGGCGTCATGTTTTGGGGGGCAGTCATTTAACTCAAGTAGACATAGAGAGGATCCACAGGAATAAACCGGCCGACCAAGGCCAGATCCAAGAAATGTTCTAGAGACAATCGTGCGCAAAAAAACAATCCAAAAGATCCAAAAAGAAAAAAAAAAACCAAAACCCCAAAAACCAAAAATCTAGTAGCACATCAAATCTAGGGAAACTGGTTAGCGAGAGGAGAGACAAAGACTGAGAGGGTAGTGGACAGCAGAGGGTGGTGGACAGCAGACTCACCTCGGCCAAAGAGACCGCGCTTGAACCAGTCCATCATCATGAGAATGCGGGTGCGCAGGCTGACGCTCTGGGCAAAGTAGACGGAGCGCCAGGCGTAGACGGCCCAGAGGCCGCCGGTGACGCTGCGGCTGCCAATGTCGAAGACGGCCGAGTTGCCGAGATAGGCGAGGCTGCCGAGGTGGTGGTAGACAAAGGCGCGGTAGACGGCGGCGTCGAGGTCGCCGTCGAGAATGTCGTTGGCGCGCATGCCGGGCGCGGCGCGCGCCAGCTTGTTGAACTTGTGGGCGAGGTACTGGCCCTGCTGGTGGGCGCGCTGGGCGGTGGCCGGCAGGCTGGTCAGCTTGCTGTCGATCTGCTTGAGCAGCTCGCGCAGCTCGCCAAAGTCGAGCGTGCCGGAGTGGTCCTTGTCGAACTCGGCAAAGAGCTTGTCGAGGCGGCGCAGGTGGGCCATGGCCTGGGGGAACTTCTTCTTGACGTCGGCCGCGACCTGGCACCAGTCGGAGAAGTGGATCTCGAGCGTCTCCGGGTCCTTGCCGTGCTTCCAGGCGAGGCTGCGCACAAAGCTGACAATGTGGTCGGCGACGTTGTTCTGCACGGTGCTGCAGTCGCCAATGGCGTAGACGTCGCCCAGCGGCGCGCCCAGCAGGCGCAGGTGCGAGTCCGTCTCGAGCGCGTGGCGGTTGCTCTGGCAGCCGGGGCCCAGCTTGGCGGCCAGGCGCTGGCAAAAGTCGGTCTGCGACACGCCCGTCGACCAGAGACAGAGGCCCGTCGGCAGCTCCTTGGTGACAATCGTGCCGGCCGGCAGGCCGTCGGCGCCGTCGCTGCGCTGGCTGAACACGATGCGGTCGGGCCGCACCTCGCTGACGCGCGAGTTGGTCAGCACCTCGACCTGGTCGCGCGCAAAGTGCTCCTCGGCATAGCGCGACACCGTCTCGTCGTACGTGTTCAGGATGTGGCTGCGGCTCTGGATCAGGTGCACGCTGATCTCGTTGCGCAGCAGCCGCGGAAAGTGCGGCGTCAGGTCCTCGTTCAGCATGTCGTACAGCTCCGCCGCAAACTCCACCCCCGTCGGCCCGCCGCCGCTGACGACAAACGACAGCAGCCGCTTGCGCTCCTCGTCCGCCGTCGTCGGCAGACACGCCAGCTCCAGGTTCTGCACCACCTTGTTGCGGATCCGCCGCGCGTCGTCAATGTCCTTGAGGAAGTAGCAGTTCTCCAGCCCCTTGACCCCGTGCGGGTTCGTCACCGACCCCACCGCGATCACCAGCTTGTCGTACGGCACGTAGAACCGCTGCTCCTGCCCGTCCGCCCCCGCCTGCGACACCTCCACCAGCTTGTACGAAAAATCCACGTCCTCCGCCCGCGCCCGCAAAAAGTGCCCGTGCACCCGCGAGATGATGCGCCGGATCGGCTCCACCAGCGACTTGAGCTCCAGCGTGCCCACCGTCGCCGACGGCAGCATCGGCGTAAACAAGAAATAGTTGGTCGGCGAGATCACCGTCACGTGGTAGTCGTCCGGGTTGAGCTCCTTCAGCAGCGCCACCCCGCCCCAGCCGCCCCCCAGAATGACCAGCTTGGGCTTGTCCTTGGTGCGCCGCTTCTCGTCGCAGTCGTCGTCGTCGATCTGCACCTCGTAGATCGGCAGGTTCTTGGGGCCCCCACGCGCCGGCGACAGCGCCAGGTCCGACACGTCGATCTCGTTGTTGTCCGCCGACTCCTTGTACGTCGACGCATCGTACAGGAAAAAACCCACCACCGTCAGTCCCACAAAGACGATCGAGCCGCCAATCCAGGCCAGAATGCGATACAGCACCGTCCTCAGCCGGGAACGCGCACGTGGCGGCGACGGCGGCGGCGGTGGTGGTGGCGTAGGCGTAGGCGTGGCCCCGGCATTAGAAGCGGAATCTGCGGTATTTTCGGTCGAGGCAAAGCGGGCCTGGCGAGCAGAGGCAGGGAGAGCTCGGAGGACTGGAAATCGCGGGGAGCAGAGAGGATGTATTGGAAGAGCACCAGCAACACGTCCAAAACGAGCAGCCGCCTCCTTCGAACTCGCCGGCAGTCGCTGACCTGAAAAGGCGCGAGTCGCTTCGACGCCGAAGCCAAGACGGTAGAATTGGACTCGTAGCGACGCCGACGGCGCGTTGGCCGCCCATCCGGCCGTTCCGGCCTTCATTCCGACAAATCCGGCGACGTGCCGACGACCGCCCACTCGTGCGAGCTGGGCAAACGAGCCGCCGAGCGACATGGCGGGAAAGGCGTTTTCGCTGGTCCAGATATAGCAAGCTGAGACTTTTTGTGTCCAGCCGAAAAACTGAGGGAGAGGGTCCGGTGATGCCGCTTATCAGATTTTGGCATCCATGGAAAAGAGGACGACAAGACAAAGAGAAAAGAATGAAACAGAAGAATAAGAGCCAAAAAAAAATAAAAAAAAGGAATTTCCCCCCGAAAAAGGGTCCGAAGTGGTTCTCCACAGCAATGATGTCACAGCTTGGCAGGGGAAAATACGAGTTACGAAGGAAGTGGGCCAGGAAGAGGGAAAATATAAACAAAAAGGAAACCAAACGGGGATCGTGTTCGGGGCCAAAGCCAAGCCGGGCGCTATTCAGACACGCCGGCGGAAAACCCGAATGCCGCTTTGTGGTCGCAGAGCTGGGAGAACAAGGTGGATTTCAAACCATTTGAGATGAATTGTCGCTCGTGGAGATATTTGAGATACTTGCAGTGAGATATTTTTCAGCAATTCCCCACTGTCCAGAGGAAGGCGAAAAACGCCACACAAAAAGTAATACTATTCGTAAAGAAATAAAATCATGCAGGCGCGACCGGCGCCTCAGTTTGGCAGCTGAAAACCAGTCAACCCTTGTGGCGTATTATTACGTTGAGTTTCGTACGAGTATTGTGGTGGACAGCCCACTAGGGAAGGGCGCTGTGGCACTTGTGAGTGGTGCCCCTCCTTCCAGGTTTAATTGGAGTATATTATTACGTCCTAAATATTTGAAATACAGCACACTCGAGTATTAATACACTGTGCTCCGCAAAATGCGAGTAAACACTTGCTCTGTAATGCTGGCCAGCATCGCCACTGTGGGAAGGCGCTATGGAAAAATTGAAGTGCTGTGTGGCAAGTGTCTAACCCTTAAGTTCTGTAATATCTACACTACTCGTACACATAGCTGTCGACCACAGCCGACCTCAAGACTCTCAGCAAAGCGCAAAAGATCCATGAACTAAGGCACTTGGAGCCTGCAGTCTCCCGGTGGAAGCCGTGGAACGTTGAAGCTTTAGGACGGCCCTGTGTCTTTTTGGCTGCTTTATTTAATCTCCCCCCCCTGACTATTTTCAGACTTTTTTTGTTTGTTTTCGGTTTGTCCTTTTGTCTTTTTCCCTTTTCCTTTTCCTTGCCCTTTCGGCTTGCATAGGCCCTCTCCAAGCAGCGCCTATGGTCATCGGTGCATGTTGCTGAGTCGAGCGCTTCCGTCTGGCCGCCGGCGATTTGCTGGGCTCGCTTTCAACGACATGTCCGCCTCCAAGACGGCCCCGTCAGCGTCTGGGGCCGGCCACGGCGTCTTGCCGCGGCCAGACGCGCCGCAGCCGCCGCCGCAGCCGCCGCAGCCGCCGCGTCAGCTCATCAATCTGATGCGTGGCTGGCCAGCGCCGGCACTGCTGCCGGCGGCGCAGCTGCAGGCGGCGGCAGAGCGCGTGCTGGGCAACGCGGCCGTGATGGTGCCGGCGTTGCAGTATGGGCCGGATCCGGGCTACGAGCCGCTGCGCGAGCAGCTGGCGGCGTACCTGGGGGCGACGTTTGGCAACGTTGCCACGGGCTTCGAGGGCTCCGACGGCTCTGAGGGCTCCGACGGTGGCGACGAGGAGAACAAGGAGAAAAAAATCAGCGCAGAGCGCATCTGCATCTCGGGCGGCGCCAGCCAGAACGTGGCGCGGATTCTGCAGTCGTTTACGGATCCGGCCGGCTACACGGCGGCCGTGTGGGTGGCGGCGCCGTGCTACTATCTGGTGTGTCCGATATTCGAGGACGCCGGCTTTACCGGGCGGCTGCACGCGGTGCCCGAGGACGCCGACGGCATCGACGTCGAGCGCCTGGAGCAGGGCATGCGGCAGGTGGAGGCGGCAGCGGCGGCGGCGGCGGCGTCGGCGGCGACAGCAGGCGCTGCCACCACCGCCACGGGCGACCAAGCGCCGCCGCGGCTGGTCAAGACCCATCTTTTCGAGACCGGCCGCAAAGCCTACCGCCACGTCGTCTATGTCGTGCCCTCGTCGGCCAATCCGTCGGGCCGCTCCATGCCGGTGGAGCGGCGCCGGGCCCTGGTCGAGCTGGCCCGACGCCACGACGCCCTGGTGATCTGCGACGACGTTTACGACTTTTTGCAGTGGCCGGTGAGGCCCGTGGAGCCCGCAGCAGCAGCAGCAGCAGCAGCAGACCCAGCAGACCCAGCAGACGCAGACACCACACCGGGCAGCCGCGGCGTGGACCTCCCGCCACCCCTGCCGCGCCTCGTCGACATTGACCGCGTGCTGGGCCGCGACAGGGGCCAGGGGAGGCAGCCGGAGGCGCAGGCGTGGTTCGGCAACGTCGTGTCCAACGGCTCGTTCAGCAAAATGGTGGGGCCGGGCATCCGCACGGGCTGGGCCGAAGCCACGCCGGCCTTTGCCTATGGCCTGGCCCAGACCGGCAGCACCAAGTCGGGCGGCGCCCCCAGCCAGTTCAGCGCCGCTCTCATGGCCGACCTGCTGGCGTCGGGCGCCCTGGATGCCCATCTGCGCCACACCGTGCGGCCAGCTCTGCAACGCCGCCACCGGCGCCTGCTGGCCGCCATAGAGACGCACCTGGCCGGCCTGGTCGACCTGGACGGCGGCAGCTGCGGCAGCGGCGGCGGCGGCGACCCGGCAGCTTCCACCACACACACCACACACACCAAAAACACCACAGACACCACAGACACAGCATGGCCGCCTCGTCCGCCCCAGTACGGCGGCTACTTTGTCTGGCTGAAGCTGCGCCCGGCTGCGGCCTCTGCAGACGGCCGTGTCCGCACGGCCGCCGACGTGGCCGCGCGGGCGCTGGCCACGCAGCAGCTCGTCGTCGCGCCCGGATCCATGTTCGAGGTGCGCGGCGACGAGGCTGCGGCCCGCTTCGACCAGCACATCCGCCTCTGTTTTGCCTGGGAGGACGAAGCACGGCTGGCGGAGGGCGTCGAGCGGCTGGGCCGCGTGCTGCGCGAATGGGAGCGCGAGCCTGCGCCGGAGAGCAGCAGCGCCGGTGCTGTCACGCAGGACCAGTACAAGTAGTGCGTGGGCAGCCTGGCGGTTCACAGAGACTCACTGTCATGTGCGGAATCTCACGTGTGGCCAAGTGAAGCTCCTGTGGTAGACCATGAAATATCACATGACATTTCAAAGACACTGGTAGCATGAAACTTCACGTGACATTCCAAAGACCACCCGGCCTTGAACATTTCGCAAACCGTGACTCTTTCAAAGGGTATCGTCATTTTTGAGTAGAAAACAGAGGGTGGGTGGTTGTCTGCTACAAAGCCAGTAGCCAACACCGTCCGTCCACCCACCGCCAGCGCCGTACGGCCACGGCCACCACAACCGCCAACACCGACGGCCACGGCCACCATCAGCGCCAACATCGTACAGCCACGCCACCACCAGCACAGCCTCCCATCTCCATCCCCCCCATCACCACCCCCAGGTGCGCGACGCCGCCGTAAAGACGGGCGGCTTCCACTGGATGCGGGCCGGGTCGATGACGCGGCGCTGCTTCTTGCGGATGGCCTCGCGCTGCTCGATGAGGCGCGAGGGAATGACGAGCTTGTGCTCGCCCTTGTGGTAGACCTGCATCTTGAGGGCCTGCAGGGTGTGCTCGACGTCCTCGGTGGTCATGGCGAGGCCCGAGGCAATGGCCTCGATGCTGCACTTGTCGCCGCGCTCGTTGTAGCCGACGAGCAGGTCGATGATGTTCTCGGTCCAGTACTGGCGGTAGCTGAGCAGGCCGAGGTCGGACAGCGGCTTTTCGGGCGAGCCGAGCTTGCCCTCGATGCGCGAGAGCTCGTAGGAGAACTGGATGAGCAGGCGGCCGTAGCCCTTGCGCTGGAACTGCGGCAGCGTCAGGATGCAGGCCACGTTGAAGCCCTCGGCGCTCTCCTTCTCCTTGGAGAAGTAGCCGACCAGGTGCACGCCGCGCTCGTCGCGGTGCGTCATGACGTAGAAGAGAAAGGGGTCGACGTCGTAGTAGAGCGTCTTGTGGTCGAGGAACATCTTGGACAGCAGACAGAGGTTGCGGCACCACGTGCGCTGCCGCCGCCCGTCGATCTCGAAAAAGGACACGTTGCTGTCGCGGTAGATCTCGTTGCCGGGCGGGTGCTGCAGCGTGCACTTGTGCCGGTGCCGCCGGAACGACATCTCGCTGCCAAAGTACCCCAGGCAGAACTCGCAAATGTACATGACCTCCTCCTGGCTGAACGCCTCGGGGTACGGCGAAAAGTACCACGGAAACAGGTCGTACTTGCCAAACTGCACCTTGCTGATGTTGCGGATCCGCGAGATCTCGGCCGGATTCTGCGTCATCGACCCACCCGTCCGCAGCTTCTCAATCTCTGCCTCGCGGCTGAACCCTCCTCCTCCGGCTCCTCCGGCACCTCCGGCTCCGGCCACGGCTCCGGCACCTCCGGCTCCGGCCACGGCTCCGGCCCCCGGGCCCGGCCGGCCCTGCCCCTGCCCCGGGCCTTCGCCGTCCATCGCCGCCGAGCCCGTCGCGCCTGCGCCGCCGTTTGCTGCCGACCCCGACCTCGTCCCAGAGCCGCTGCCGCCGGCTCCCTCGTCTTCGTCGCCGTCTCCGGCGCCGCCCTCGTCCGCGCCGCCGCTGGCCGCCTGCGCAGCTCCCAGCGTGGCCGGCGTCGCCGTGCCTGTGTCTGCGCCCGTTGTGCTATCGCCGTCCTCGCCGGGCTTAAACTGCGACTCGACAAATTCTTTGAAGTCAGCAAGAGAAAAAAATAAACATCAACACCCAACATCAACACCCAACATCAACACCAACATCAACACCAACATCAACACCACCACCAACCTGTCCATGGATGCGGAGTCCCCGCGTCGGACGCTGCAGTGCTCTGCTCCCGCTTGGGCACGCGCCTGAAGCCCGTCTTCTTGGAGACGGCGCCGCCGCCGCCGGGCCCCGTCTTCTTGCCCTTGCCCTCCTTGGGCTTGTCCTTGACCGGGTTGGGCCACTCGACGTCCTGGCTGAAGTCGATGCGCGACACCGGCACCCACTCGTCCAGCCGCTTGTTGAAGTTGTCAAAGTTGCAGTAGTACTGGCGCCCGCTCTTGACGTCGCGGATGCTGAGAATCTCCGCCCGCCGCGGCACGCCGTCCTTGAGCACCATGGCAATGCAGCCAATCTTGAGCGTCTCCGCCGTGGCCTTGCCGCGCTCGCGGGGCTCCGCCGAGCCAACCGCCGCATCGGGCTTCATCGCGGGTGGTGTGTGCAAAAAAAGGCCGAAAGCAGATGGAAATGGGAAAATGGCTGATGAAAAAAAAGAGATGGAGTGCGACGGCGGCCGACGATGAGAGGCAAAAAAATGGCGTTGCAGTGACGTTGAGAAGAGCCCTGCAAAATATCCCATAAAAATGTAATACAGCGTGCATTAGTCATTTATACTGCTGACTTTTAGCGGCGGGGGCGTCTGCAGCCCTGCAGGCGCTGTGGAGGCAAAGCTGCTGAAGCGACTAAATTTTTGATAGTTCAAAATTAGTGAAAAAAAAATATCCAGAGAGATAAAAAAGGGACTCCATAAACCTGCCAACAGTCGACGACAGCCACCATGGCCAGGACTTGACGCGATCCATCATTTTCCCTCAACAGATTCGACCCTCCCGCTTGCCATGGCCGCGCAGCTGTCGGCCAACTGGAAGAAGCTTCAGGCCCAGATCAAAGCCGAGTCGACGCGGTCATCCCAGGAGACGCCACGACAGACGGCAGCGGGCACGAAGAGGAAACACGGCGGCGAGGACGGCGTGGAAGCCAAGAAGAAGAAGAAGAAGCAGCAACAGCAACAGCAGCAGCAGCAGCAACGGCTGCCGACAAAACCAGCAGAAGGACCACGGAGAACGGTGGCCATGGGCATTCCTCAGTCGTCCCAGATCGACAGACAAGCGCTGCCCTGGTCAGAAACGGGACCAGACGGTGGCAGGGGTGGCCGCGGCGGCCGTGGCCGTGGCCCAGGTGCAAGAGCAGGAGGAGGAGGAGGAGCGGCGGCTGCGGTGGCAGCGGCGGCGGCGGCCGGGACGAATGTGTCGCCGTCTCTGGCGCTGTGGGCAGCCGAACACGACATTTCGGCCGAGGCCCTGGCGCAGGCGTACGGGCTTGGCGGCTTTGGAGTGGCGGCGGCAGCGGCGGGCGGCGTCGCGGACAAGGCGGCATTGGGGCTGGCGCTGGAGGCGGCAGGGCGAGACGACCGGGAAAACGCCGGCCGGACGGCGCATCTGGCCGTCGGCAAGTACGTCGCTCTGGACTGCGAGATGGTCGGCGTCGTTCCGGCGGGCAGCAGCAGCAGAGGCAGCAGCAGCAAAGTGGCGGGCGAGCGCATCGAGGACGGGCTGGCCCGCGTCAGCATGGTGGACTTTTTCGGCCGGCAGGTGTACGACTCGTACGTGCAGCCGCGGCCGGGCTGGCGAGTGGTGGACTGGCGAACGCACGTCAGCGGCGTGGCGGCCAAGCACATGCGCCAGGCGCGGCCGTTTGACGAGGTGCGGGCTGCAGTGCTGGCGCTGCTGCGCGGCGACGACGATGACGGTGACGGTACCGAAAACGGCGACGGTGCCGAAAACGGTCGACAAAGTCAGCGGACCAGCCACAGCAGCCGACCGCCGCGCATCCTCGTCGGCCACGACGTCCTGCACGACCTGCGCGCGCTCGACCTCGTCGGCCAGCATCCGCCGGCGCTGATCCGCGACACCGCCAAGTTCTCCGGCTTCAAGCAGTACGGCCACGGCCCCAAGCCGGCTCTGCGCGTGCTGGCCCGCAGCCTGCTGGGCGTCGAGATCCAGCAGGGCGCCCACTCGAGCCTGGTCGACGCCCGCGTCGCCATGCAGCTGTTTCGGCTGCGCAAGCCGGCCTTTGACGTCGAGTGTGCCAACCGCTTCGGGTCCGGCGGCCCGGCGGCGGGCGCCAGCAGCAAGGCCGGGAAGAAGAAGAAGAAGAAATGATCGCTGGAACTGGGATCGTTCTCTTGCTAGGTTCTCTTGCTAGGTTCTCTTGCTAGGTTCTCTTGCTAGACGAACGTGATCGTCTCTTGCTAAACAGAATGCAATCGCTCTCTTCCAGGAAATAGCGGTAGACCAGCCGTGGATCCTTCAAAAGACCGGCCGACGTCAAAAGGTTGCAGAGAGATGAGCCTCAATGCCCTTGGAAAATGGCCAGGCAACAGCCAGAGCTTGGAGCTGTGAAGACAGCACAGGAACAAGAACAGCTTCTCTTCAGCTAGGATATGCAAAAGCCTCTATGCTAGAAAGCCTCTATATGATACGAGTAGATAGCCACCTGACTTGCTTACCAACAATATACCCTTGATTTTGGCTTGCTTATTCACGTTAGTTGATGCCGCTTCTCTGCCTCTCATGCCCCCTGTCTATTGACTGTATGAAACCGACACCCCGGCCTGTCACAGCGGAACTCCCTCCATCAGCTCCATGGCACCCTCGCGTCCGACGGTGATGATGACGTCGCCCAGCGTCTTTGTAGCAAACCCGGCCTCGCAGTAGGCAAAGTAATACTGCCGCAAAAGTCAGCGTTGCTGTCTGAGATGAAGGCAGCCACGGCCGACCCCGCCTCGGCCGTTCTTTTCTCTTGGGCTGGACAACAAACGACTCACCTCCCACTTTCGTCGGAAGACGTGCATTTCGTCGTCCGACATGTCCGGGTGCTCCTGCAGCAGCGCCGGCCGGATCTGGCTCTCGAAGCGGGCCAGAAAGCTCTCGCGCCACAGCCGCAGCGTCCGGGCGTAGTGGCCGCCAATGTTCTCGACCCGCTCGACAATCAGCGTGCCCGCCGACTGCGTGCTGATGTGGTTGAGCAGCTGCGTAATGGACGGCAGGTAGCCGCCGGGGAAGATGTAGTGGTTGATGAAGCTGCGCCGTCAGTGTGTGTTTTGCCTCCTCGTCTCTCTACACGCCTGCCTCGCCAACTTGTGTGTCTTTGTGCCATTCTCGCCTCGTCTCTCTACACATCAGCCCCCAACTCACTCTTCTCCTTTGGAGTACGCCGCGTGCCGGCCCTCCGGCATGGTGATGCACTGGAACATGGCAATGCCGCCGTCGCGCTTCAGCAGCCGGTGGATGCAGGCAAAGTACGTGGCCAGGAACTCCTGGCCCACGGCCTCGAGCATCTCGATGGAGATGATCTTGTCGAAGCCGCCGCCGCCGCCGCCGCCGCCGCTGCCGGCCTGCGCGGCCTCGGCATCCAGCGTCCGGTAGTCCATCAGCAGCACGCGGATGCGCTCGGCCAGCCCGGCCGCGGCAATCCGCTTCTCGGCCAGCGCCTTCTGCTCGCGCGACAGCGTCAGCGTCGTCACCCGGCAGCCCGTCCGCTGCACGGCGCGCACGGCCAGCGAGCCCCAGCCCGTGCCGATCTCCAGCACGTGGTCGCTGGCCTTGAGCCGCGCCCCGTCGATGAAGCGGTCGAGCTTTCGCATCTGCGCCGCTTCCAGCGACTCGCCGTCAGCGGCGTCGGCCGGGTCTGCCGCCGCCGCCCACACCGGGCACGAGTACGTCATGTCCGGCGACAGAAACGCCGCAAACATGTCGTTGCTGATGTCGTAGTGCGCAGACACGTTGAGCAGCGCATTCGACAGCGTGTTGGTGTTGCGGGCCAGCGTCGACAGCGTCTGCGCCACGGCCGAAAACCGCGTCGTGCCGTTGCCCAGTCGGTCTCGGTTGCGGATGAAGAGCTGGATGTTAGTTGAGACACTTGCTTTCAGGCATTTGCTTCCAGACCTTGCTCACAGACACTTGCTTCCAGACACTTGCTTTCAGACACTTGCTCTCAGACACTTGCTCTCAGACACTTGTAATCTCCCACAGAAAGACCTACTGCAAAAAACAACATCAAATCGTCACACTCCACGTCGCCCAGCATGTAGGCTTCCGAGAAGCCCATGTCGGCAAACAGAAACACACGCATCCAGAAAGCATCGCTCTTGACCCGGAGCGTCACCCGCGGCCTCGCCATGCTGGCTAAGCGGGCTTTGGTCGAGCTGCCATGCTGAGCTCCGTTGGCTTTGGTTCCGTTGACTCCGTTGGTTCCCTTGGCTCCGTTGACTCCGTTGACTCCGTTGACGCCGTTGACTCCGTTGGCTCCGTTGGCTCCGTGGCTGCCGTTGATGCCATTGACGATCCGGGCGTCGCTGGCGTCGCTCTTTTGCAGCGGCAGCTTCTCGCCATACACAGTCTGTGTCCCGGCCGGCTCGTCCACCAGCGTCAATGTTCCCACCTCGATCTGGGAGAGCACCGACAGCACAATCGGCTTGGCCACCGCCAACCCAGGGCCCCAGGTCAGCCCGCCGAGAAAGCCGCGGACCAGCTCCGACGAGCGAGACCAAGGCCAGGCTACGGTGTCTCGGACGAGCGTCGGCAACATGGCTGGAAAAAATTTAAAGTCTATGCTCTTGCCCTGGTTCCCCTTTTCTCTATGTCCCTGAGGTCTTCCTTGCAGGCAAGGCAGAGACTCTGAGGCGGTCTAGATATCGGCCTACGCCACCGAGCCTAGGAAAAGCAATAGCCAAAGCAACCAAGCCAAGAATAAAAGTAGAAAGGTATAAGAACCTCAGAGACGGACAAAGAAAAGAAAACACAGAACACCTCGAAGACGGACAAAAAGAAAACACAGAAACAACAACACCGGAACACGAATGGGAAGAGTACAATTTAGAGCCAGCCCTATAGCATCTGGAAGTAAGGTAACATCATGGTATTGTGTCCGGGATCGGAAGAAGCGGTTCTTAAGGTTTCTTCAAGGCTGGTAATATAGCGAGGAGAAAGAGAGAGGAGAGACAAGAGGGGGGGGGGAGACTGCACTTGGAACGGAGACTCCGGGAAACTGAAGCAGGCATTGCCATGTCCAGCACTTTCACTCTCCGTCAAAGATCCCACCACCACTGACCTTGCTCTCGTTGTCCCTGGGTTTATCCTGCAGGCGAGCTTCGGCATCAAGGGACGAGAAGAAACAAACGCTGTGGTTTGCGTCGTAGACTGGACGGCCCATGCCTGGGCCGACACAGTTTTGACGGATGGCAGGGGAGTGGGGACAGCAGTCGAGAGACGACAGAAAATCGACAATCAACCACTGGTCCGTATGAGACGGCGATCCTCTCCACCGTCCGAGCACTGCGTCGTGTCACGGTGTAGGAGCATTCTTCCTCTGTTAGACAAAAAGGGAGTCTGCCAGACAGATGCAGGCTTATTCGTGAAGTTGCCACGAATTTCTGCTCGTCGATTTTGCACTTTCTCGTCTTTGTCTTTTCCGTCTTTTCGATTTTGCACTTTCTCGTCTTCGTCTTCCCCGTCTTCCTCAGTCTTCGTCCCGGTTTCCCATCCTTTTTCCCATCCCACCTTACCCTCCCCACCTTTTACCCTTTCTCGCCATCTCTCGTTCCCGCCTGGGTAAAAAGACGTCCAGCGCAAAGGCCGCTTTTCTTCACAGCGCTAACGCTGCCGGCTCAAGAGGAAGCCGGCCACGCTACGACGGTCCTGGAAAAAAAGAGGACATTGCGACTGCAGTAGAGAGATGAAATTATATGCAACACAGACCGCCCCCAAAAAGCTTAGAGCCGGACATGGGCGGTGTGAAGTGCGATTGACCACGGGCTAAAATCAGGGGAAGAGGGCTAGCTCGGCATTGGAGATGCACGAGTATTACAGGCAGAGGCAGTTCAAGCTTCGCACGCCTTAGCAGGCTTTGATATCGGCGTCGTTCAGCCAAGGGAATACTCGTAGGCAGATGCTTTATTTAAAACTAGAGGTCCTTGTGCTCGACAACTGTTGAGAAGAGTGATAATCACGGAGCGAGGGTAAAGGGTAAAAAAAAAAATACCGGGGGCAAGCAATGGCCATCTGCACCTGGCCTACTGTTTGTTTGTCTCGTGCTTTTACTGACACACGCACTGCTGCCGATCAGAAACCGTTGTCAGAGAACAGGGGAAGAAGCAAAGGAACAACAGCGTTTTATGTATAAGATTGTGGAGCACCGGAAAATAAACGTGTTATCGCTTAAATGCATAGCGGGACATTGCTCTAGCGGGGCTCGCTGATCGCGTTTGGCAAACGCGTCCCGCCGCCTCATGTCTGCTGTTATTGTGTGCGACTTCAAGTGCCAACACCACAACCACAAATACAACAGCAAAGAGAGATGGCTCAGCCAATGCTCAAGTTTACGGCCGACAAGTCGTCTGGCGAACCGGTGGTGCAGGCCACGCCGCATCTGCTGCCGTGCCGCATCAACCACAACGGACCGGTGGACGAGGCCGGCGAGTTCTGGCAGCCGAAGCAAATTGGTAACAGCCCTCGCCCGTGATGCTTTTGCTTTTTTTTGAGCTGTGTTGCTGACCACCCACTCTAGGCAGCACCGCCGCCAGCGTGGCTTACTTCCGCGGCCGCAAGCTCTATGGCCATGCCGTCTGCCTGCCCAAAGACTACTGCGGCGTCGTGGCCGAGCGCCGCGACTCGCCGCGCGAGCAGGCCCGCCAGCGTGGCCAGCCCGAAGAGGTCATCGACGTTGATGCCGACGCCGCCGAACAGCACGCCCAGAGCCTGCGCGCAGCCACGGGCGAGCTGGCCGTGCTGGCCGAGTTTGACCGCGTCGTCGTGTGGAACCACCAGAACGGGCCCAGCTCCGAGGCCGACATGGCCGACGATCCATATGCGCGCGGCATCAACGAGTGGCTGATGCTGGCCGAGCAGGTGGGTGTTTTCCTGTTTTCTTCTTGTGCTCTCTCCGGGCGTATTCCGTTCCTCTCATCTTTCTCTCCGTCTAACCTCTCAGATTCACACGTTTGAGGCGCCGCAATAAGGACTACTTTTTGTTTTCTTGGTTATAAGGGAATGACTACTTTTTGTTTTCTTGGTTATGCATATTACAGGGAGTTGTTGCCTTTTGTCTTTTGTCTATGCAGTTTCGTTCTCAATAAGAGCTTGATTTCTGGGGTTTTTTTTTTTTTTTTTTTGTATTTTTTGGACGTTTGCTCCACTGCTCGGTCCGCATATCGCTATTGCACTCTGCCGAGTGTTTAAAATGGCGACAGGTGTCAAAAAGATGGACATCACCAGGCCAGAAGATTTCGCTTGGGCTATGTTTGGCAGACCTCTGCTGCGGTCCCATTATTCCGCATCTATCAAACAAGAGACAGGAACAGAATGCAATTGCCGCCCTGCATCCTGCCGTTGAATAGCAGAACTCAAGCCCCAAACGCATTGTGGATGACATGAAAAGCGGAAAGGGACAATTGGGAGAACTTCCAGTGTCCAGTGGCCCAGCTTTCGTTCCATCCGATCGTATCCAGCTGTTGCTTCTCGCCTCCAGCACATCTCATAATGTACAGGACTGCCAGGGTTCACTGTCGCTCGCCTGTATTCAATGCAATTTGATTAGCGAGCTGGGTCGATATTGCCTAGGTGATATGGCACTTAATACTGCATTGTTAGACACTGCAAACTCTGATAAATATATGTCCTAAAGTGAACGTATTTGTCGGCTTATAAGAATACGAGCAATAAGGAGTCGACCAGCTCAAGCATGCAGCCACTTTAACATTTCGCGTTCCACCAATTAAATGGGCCCACTTTTGACGCGTCAACGCGTCTTGCAAAGAGGGAAAGTGCCTCCCACCGCGTTGTACCTGAAAGTGGACAGCACAAACTACGAAAATAGGCACTCAGACAACTTGAAAATACACTCACACAACTTTCTCTCATCGTTTTTTTCCCCTTGTTTTTTTACTTCTTTCGGATTGACTGCCACAGCAGTGCCATCGCATCATCATACTGCAACTTGCCTGTCGGCCTCTTTTCTGACCTCATTTCCATCTCCTTTTTCTTCTGTTCTTTTTTTTGTCTTCTCTTCTCTTCTCTTCTCTTCCCCTCTTCCCTTCTATCCCTCTCTTCTCTTCTCTCCCCCCCTCATTCAATCATCGACATTCATCGCCGCCACGTCATGGCTGCCACCATGGCTGCCCCGTCCAGCGAAGCTGGCTTTCCAATGTCGGATGCAGGCATGCACCGTGGCGTGCCGTCCTCGTCTTCCGCCGCTCCCCGCCACCGCAGCAGCCATTTTGGCTCGTCGTCGGGGCGTCCGCGAGGCCCGCCGTCCGAGAGCCTGGGCGGTGCTCCGAGCGACGACGAGGGCGAGGGCTTTGCCGAAGACCAAGTGCCACGTCATGTGCGGCGAGGCCACGACGACCCCATCCCGCGCGTGGAGGACAAGATCGGCATGGCCGTGCAGCATTATTTTGAGACGTTTATTGAAGAGTGAGTTTGTGGTTTGGATGGTTTGGACGGTTTGGATGGCATGGCTGGCTGGCTTGACTGTCTTTACTGGTTGGCTGGCATGGCTGGCTTGACTGTCTCGACTGGTTGGCTGGCATGGCTGGTTGGCTGGCTTGGCTGTCTTGGCTGGTTGACTGTCTTGGCTGGTTGACTGTCTTGACTGGTTGACTGTCTTGACTGTCTTGCTAATCTTCTTAGATTTGTCGAGGAGCCGTCTTTGTCGGGCGACGTGCCGTCCAGCGCGGCGACGGACAAGTTCTACATTGCACAGATTCACGCGATGCGCACGTACCAGCTGTCGACGTTCTACGTCGACTTCAAGCACCTGACGCTGTGGAACAACGGCGTGCTGTCGGAGGCGGCGCTGCGCATGTACTTCCGGCTGATGCCCTTTCTCAACGCCGGCCTGCACAACATGATTGCCAAGTACGAGCCGCAGTACTTCCGCGAGCACCGCCAGCTGACGTCGTCCACGGCGGCCAGCAGCAGCACGGCCCACACGACGTCGGGCGCCAGCCACGCCGGGTCGCTGTCGGCGGCGTCGCAGCAGACGGCCGCCGTGCTCGGCAGCAAGACGAGCAACCAGCAGACCGACAAGGTGTTCACGGTGGCCATCTACAACATGCCGCTGGTGTCGCGCATCCGCGCGCTGCGCGCGGCCAACATTGGCCAGCTGCTGAGCATCTCGGGCACGGTGACGCGGACGTCCGAGGTGCGGCCGGAGCTGTCGCTGGCCACGTTCATCTGCACGGCCTGCAAGAGCGTGGTGCCCAACGTCGAGCAGGTCTTCCGCTACACGGAGCCGACGCAGTGCCCGGACCCGACGTGCCAGAACCGCCAGTCGTGGCAGCTGGACATTCGCCAGAGCACCTTTGTCGACTGGCAAAAGGTGCGCATCCAGGAAAACAGCAGCGAAATCCCCACCGGCAGCATGCCGCGCACCATGGACGTGATTCTGCGCGGCGAGATGGTCGACCGCGCCAAGGCCGGCGAGAAGTGCATCTTCAACGGCATGCTGATGGTCGTGCCCGACGTCAGCCAGCTCGGCCTGCCGGGCGTGCGGCCCACCGCCG
Organism: Raffaelea deltoideospora; assembly: GCA_019925385.1. NCBI lineage: Eukaryota > Fungi > Ascomycota > Sordariomycetes > Ophiostomatales > Ophiostomataceae > Raffaelea > Raffaelea deltoideospora. Next base: position 568,757 of record JADHKP010000001.1, read on the forward strand.
TCCGCGACGACCGCAACGCCTCGCGCGGCGCGGGCGCCGATGCCGCCGGCGGCGCCGCCGTGTCCGGCCTCAAGGCGCTGGGCGTGCGCGACCTGACCTACCGCATGGCCTTTCTGGCCTGCATGGTGCTCCCCGACACCACCAGCCTGGGCGGCAGCAGCAGCATTCCCAACGGGCCCGACGCCACCGGCACGGACATTGTGGCTGCGCTGACGCAGTCGGTCTCGCGCGACGGCGGCCTCGGCGGCGGCCACGGCGGCACGGGCATGACGCCGCAGGAGGCACAGGAAGCCGTGCTGGCGGCGTACACCAAGGCGGAGATCGACGACCTGCGCAAGATGGTGCACAGCGACTACATCTACGCGCGCCTGGTCAAGTCGCTGGCGCCCATGGTGTACGGCCACGAGATTGTCAAGAAGGGCCTGCTGCTGCAGATGGTCTCGGGCGTGTCCAAGGCCACGGCCGAGGGCATGCAGCTGCGGGGCGACATCAACATTTGCATTGTGGGCGACCCGTCGACGTCCAAGTCGCAGTTTCTCAAGTACGTGTGCAGCTTTGCGCCGCGCGCCGTGTACACGTCGGGCAAGGCGTCGTCGGCGGCGGGCCTGACGGCGGCCGTGGTCAAGGACGAGGAGACGGGCGAGTTCGCCATCGAGGCGGGCGCGCTGATGCTGGCGGACAACGGCGTGTGCTGCATCGACGAGTTTGACAAGATGGACATTGCCGACCAGGTGGCCATCCACGAGGCCATGGAGCAGCAGACGATTTCGATTGCCAAGGCCGGCATCCAGGCGACGCTCAACGCGCGCACGTCGATCCTGGCGGCCGCCAACCCGGTGGGCGGGCGCTACAACCGCAAGGCGACGCTGCGCGCCAACATCAACATGTCGGCGCCCATCATGTCGCGCTTCGACCTCTTTTTCGTCATTCTCGACGAGTGCAACGAGAGCGTCGACCGCCGCCTGGCCGAGCACATTGTCGGCATCCACCAGCTGCGCGACGAGGCCGTCACGCCCGAGTTCACCACCGAGCAGCTGCAGCGCTACATCCAGTTTGCCCGCACCTTCCAGCCCGAGTTCACCGACGAGGCCAAGCAGCTGCTGGTCGCCCGCTACCGCGACCTGCGCGCCGACGATGCCCAGGGCGGCGTCGGCCGCAACTCGTACCGCATCACCGTGCGCCAGCTCGAGTCCATGATCCGCCTCAGCGAGGCCATTGCCAAGGCCAACTGCGTCGACGAGATCACTCCGGACATGGTCAACGAGGCCTACAATCTGCTGCGCCAGAGCATCATTTCCGTCGAGCACGACGACGTCGAGATGGAGGACGACGACCTGGCCGACCTGGCCGACCTGGGCGACGACAACGACGGCGACAGCGACGACGTGCGCCGCCCAGCCAGACAGGCGTCGGAGGCGGCTGCCGACGTGTCAATGGGCGGCAGCGGCGGAGCTGCTGGAGAAGGCAGTGGCGACAACGACGACGACGAAAACACCCAAAACAGACAAGGAACTACACCGCAGCCGGCGGCCGGCCGCCACAAGGTCAGCATCACCTACGACAAGTACATGGCGGTTGTCAACGCGATTGTGCAGCAGCTGCGCAACGACGAGGTGTCTGGGCCGGGCGAGGGCATCGCCGGCGACGACCTGGCCGACGCCGTGCTCGAGCAGCAGGAAGCCGACCTGGCTACGGAGGCCGACTATCACCGCGAAAAGGCGCTGGTGCTCATGGTGCTGAAGAAGATGGTCAAGGTAAGCGTCAAGGGAGAAGGGGAGAAGAGGAGAGGAGGAGAAGAGGAGAAGAGGAGAAGAAGAAGAGAAGAGAAGGAGAAGATGATGAAAGACAATACAAAGGGAAAACGTCGCTCTCTTTACAAACCGATGGCTAACAAGACAGGAAAACATTCTCATGGCAGTTCGTGGCCAAGGCATGGCAGACGACGCCGAGGTTGGAGCAGGAGCTGGTCCGTCTGCTGCACCACGGCCGCCAGCAGGCCAGATTATCTATGTGCTGCATCCCAACTGTGCATTTGAAGAGTACTAGTTGCGGGGATGGCGATAGAACGAGAAACGAGACCAGGGGAAACCAATTCTGAAACTGAAGCACCAAGGAAATGGGAGGGAGTTTTATGGCGTTTTGTTCCGTCTTTGCAGCTTGGGATTGAATGCTGTTGATATACGAGGGACGTGAGACGTCTCTGAATGCTGGTTTGCTCATAGCCAAGGCTAGACACTTTTTGATTTTACGCTTGTGACGAGTTTTTTTTATTTGTATCTTGTATGTTGGCGTGTCTGATGGACTACACAGATGAGGATAATACACACACATAATAAATATGTATGGCCACAGATTGGAGATTACAGATACTTTTTTTGTCTGGCGAAACAAATACGGCCACGGATTAGAGAGCCTACCGATATTTTTGCATGACAACGAAAAAAAACTTTGTTATTTTGTGTCTCCATTACAGCTCGCAAAAGAACAGAGACCTTCAGAATGCCGCCATTCCCCTCTCGTACATGTTCTACCGGCCCTTTTTCTTTTTCCAGAGCCCCAGTGATAGACGCCAACAGAGACACGCGACGCGGCTCGGTGGACGAGCAGAGGAGACATAAAAAAACAAAGAGAGAATAAAAAGGAGAGAGAGAACGGGAAAACAAAATGGAAGCATGGACAGAACGAAAAGCTAAAAGCCCTTGAGAAGAACCTATGAACCTCCAACCCTGAAGTGAAGAGTGTCCCTTTTTTTTTTTTCTTCCCGGCATCTGCGAGCTGTCGTCTGCGCACAACCCGACACTAAGGCCACACAAACAAGCAAGGAGAGCAGGCAATATCATACACACACGCATACGCACGCAGGCACGCACCGAAAATGGTAGTGGGAGAGAAGCCCAGCGCCAGTGGGGGACGACAAGGGGCAAAGAAAAACCTCAGGCAGGCCACAGAGATAAAAAAAGAAAAGCGAAAGAGACAGAAAAGCAGAACAGAGAGACAGATTCCCCAAAAAGACAACCGTCTTTGGCCACGCAGAGTGGTAATATATATCATGTCGTCCTTTGCCTTGCCTCCTGCTCCTACAAAGTATCAATGTGCCTCTCTGGCACAAGTTCCACGTCTTTTCTTTGGCCATTTCCATAGACCAAAACATGGGGAGGTAAGGAGGTAATAAAACACACGCGGAACAGCCAATATAATAATACGAAGAAAATTGTGGGCTAAAGAAACAAGTAGGTAAAAAAGATAAAATAACGCTCCTCCTGGCCTATTTTGTCTTGTTTTTTTTGGGTTCTGAGGGGGGGGGAGAAAAATGTATAAAGGATTCTCCCAATCTTCCAAATCCATGGTCCATCCAGGCAAAAAGTCGTTGATTAACGTTCCCTTTTTTTAAAAAAAGAGAGCGGAATAAACAACGACAAAACAGCATGACCTCCCTCTTTTTGAAAAAGCGAAATGATGAAAGAACACAGCGTCTCTTTGAAAAAACGAAACGATGAGAGAATACAGTCTCCTCTTTGAAAAAGGCGAAGAGAGAACAGAGCCCCTATATTGAAAGAGACGAGAGCAGAGTATCTCTCTTCCGTCGTTTCTCGCTTTCGCTCCTCCCTTCTCCGGTTCTTGTTCTTCGGGACAGCCGAGTGGCTGTTAGGTCCTTTCTCGAGCGCCCGGACCTCCGCAGGTGCAGCCTTATCGGTTCTTGCACCTTTTTAAATCCTTTCAGGTTTGGACTGGTGCAGCAGAGTTCTTTGCCCAATTCTCTGACCGGTGCCGAACTCCGCCGCGGTGTCGGCCATTGCCACCGCCACGACCGCCGCCTCCACCAGACGGCGTCTCGCGGCCTGTTCCGGGTGAAGCCGTGTGGCCATGATCGTTGTTGTTGTTGTTGTTGTTGTTGTTGCTGTTGTTGTTGCTGTTGGTGTGGTTGCTCTTGTTATTGTTGGTACTGGTGTTGCCGCCGCTTCCGTTGCCGTTGCCGCTGCCGTTGCCGTTGCTTAGGGCATGCGATCCGGAGTTGGAGCTCGCTCCGTCTCCGCCTCGGCCCTTGTTGGAGCCACGCTGAGCCGTTCTAGGGGAAGCATGGTGGCCTCGGTCTCGGTCGCTTCGGTCGCCCTTCTCGCCCCGGTCGCCCCGGTCGCCTCTCTCGCCTCTCTCGCCTCTCTCGCCTCTCTCACCCCTCTCGCCCCTCTCACCACGCTCGCCACGCTCGCCACGCTCGCCCCGCTCGCCACGTCCAAAGTTGTTGTTCGATCGCCGCGGGTTGCTGTGGGTGCGCGGCAGCGGCAGCGTCACAACCTTGGTGTTGCCCTTCATGCCCGGCACACGGATGCCGATCCGGTACGGCACCCCAAACAGATCCTTGGCCGCCGCCGCATCGTGGTCCAGGCTGGTGGCGCTGGTCAGCAGAAAGCGCCGTGGCAGCGGCTTCGGCGCCTCGGCCGGCTTCCACGCCAGCTCCGGCGCCCAGTTGGGAATCCGCACCGGCGGCAGCGAGCCCATTTCCTGCCGCTCAAAGCACTCCTCCGCCATCGGCCGCGACATGTACGGCTCTGCCACCACCGGCTTGGCCGCCTGCGCTGGTCGCATCGCTCTCGGTCCCGTCGGAGGCCCTGCCGCGGCCGCCGTGCGCGTGGAGGCCGCCTGCTGCTGGTTTTGGCTCTGGCTCTGGCTCTGCTGGAGATGAAGACGCGTCAATGCCGACGCCGACGACGATACTGCCGCCGCCGCCGCCGCCGCCGCCGCACCTGCACCTGCACCTGCACCAGCCGTCGAAGCCGCACCGCCTTTTGTCATGGCCGCCGATGCCCCCCCAATGGTCCTCGACGGCACCGACGGCGACACGGCTGCCTTGCGATCAAACAGGTTGTCGAACTTGGCCTGCCAAGAACTGTCTTCCTTGGACGGTCCCTGTGCATTATTCCACTGCGACGCCGCCAGCTGCGGATGCGCGTGCTGATGCGGGTTGTGCCCATGCTGGCGGTTGTGCTGCTGGCCAGCCGCCACATCTGCTGCGGCAGCATTCGAGCCCTTGGGCGGCAGACGGACAACAATCTGCGGCCGCGGAAGAGAGACGTGCGGATGCATTGCGTCCCCGTCAAACGCCGGGTGGCTCTCAGTGTCCGGCGGCGGCGGCGACGGCGAACCGGGCAGCCGGCCACCACCGCCACTCGCCGGGAGACCGGCTGGCTTCCCAGCTGTAGCGCTGCCAGATGCCATCGTTGCCGCCGTTGACACGGTGGACGCCGTTAGCACAGCTGCAGCCGTTGCTGCTGTTGCTGTTGCACCAATCGCAGCCGAAGCCGCAGCCGAAGCCGCAGCCGCAGACGCCGGCCCAGCCGTAGACGACGCGTTGGAGGCCGCCGCATGGTTCGGGAAGAATCGCGAAGGTCGAGACTGCTGTCCTGCGGCGCCCGACGACGTGCCACCGATCGCATTGCCCGCCCTGTGCACCACTGTCCGGTTGTTCTTCTCCTCCACCCGGTCGCCGTCGTCGTTCAGCCGCGTCGGCATCCACGTGTCCTTGATCGACGGCCGCAGATCCTGCAGCGTCATGCCGCGCGCCTCCGCTTCCCGCTGCTGCTCCGCCTGGTGCGCCTTCCGCTGTGCCAGCGCCTGCTCGTCGCCCGCCTTGACAGCGCTGGCCCACGCACTCCGCGTCGAGCTGGCCGAGCTGGCCCCACCGCCAACAGCACCGTCGCTGACGGCCGTGTGTGCTGTCGGCTGCGCAATCTTGGGCGGCCCGATGGGCGCAATCGAGGCGTTGCTCGCTGCGCTCTTCTGCGACGCCGCCGGAGGCCCAATCGGGCCAGGCCCGGGCTTGCCGGCTGCTTGTGAGCCGGATGGCGCAAGCGGCTCCGAGCCCCGCCCAAGATCCGCATTAAATGTCCCGTTGCCCAGGCTCCGGTTGCTGCTGGGCGCAGCCCAAAGATTTCGCGATGGCGTCTGGCTCGTGGCGCCCCACGACGGTAGTCGGTCCGACTGTGGTCCTGCTTGCCACGGTTGCTGTTGCGGCGCATGCTGCGCATGCTGCGGGTGCTGCGGGTGCTGCTGGTGTTGCTGGTGCTGGAGGTGCTGTTGATGCTGCTGCGGGTGCTGCGGGTGCTGCGGGTGTGGCTGGTGCGGCTGCTGGTGCGGCTGCGGAGGCTGCTGCTGCTGCTGCTGCTGTTGCTGCTGCTGCTGCTGCTGCTGTGACGCCAACATCGCTGCAGCGTCGCCACCCGAGAACCGCAAGCCATTAGCTCTAGCTGCCATTTCGTGATCGCCTTCGGACTTGCCGTCGAGCCTATTATGGGACGACGTTGCAATGGACGTCCCAGCTGCTGCTCCTGCTGGTCCTCCTGCAGCTGCCCCCGCTGCCCCTCCTGAAGCCGCTCCGGCAGGCCCCCCTACTGCTCCTCCGGCTGCCGCGGCTGCTTTTTGTTTCGCAGCCGTCTCCGACGACGGCGAGGTATCGTCCGTCGTCGACACAGATGCCGCCGTCGCCGCCGACTCCTCTCGCGCAGCACGCTCCTTCTTTGCGCTCTTTCGCTCCGGCGCCGGCCCCATGGCTTCCAGTTTGAGCCGGATCCGTTCCTGCTTGGCCGCCTCCTCACGTGCCTCCTCCTCCAGCCGTCTTTTCTTTGCCAGCTCGCGCCGCTCCCGCATAATCTTCTTTTGCAGCTCCAGCTCCTCCTCAATGCTTGCTGCCGATGCTGCCGATGCTGCCGCCGGCCCGCCGTGCGCCGCCGGCCCATTAACACCGCCGTGCGGCGTGGCAAACGTCGCGTTTGGCGACCCGCGCGGTTGCCAGGCTCGAGCCCCCGACGGCGAAAAGTTTCTGGGCGATGCCGGGCTGTCGCTCCGCCCAGTCAGCGACGGCTGGCGCGCTCCTAGCAGATCGGCCGGCACATGCTGGTCGCCGGGCCGCCCAACCCGCTGTAAAAAGCCACCGCTGCCCCCGCTCACATTCGACGACCCGCGACGCCGACCATACGGACCTTCTTGCGCGCCGCCCGCCCTATGAGTCTGGAAGGCCGGCGACGGCTCCGGCTGGTCAGCGCCTTGCGACGACCGTGTGAGCAGCGTAGTGGTCGGCGGCTGCCGGTAATGCAAGTCTGCTCTGGGGCCACCGCGGCGATCGACAACGGGCTCGAGCCGCCCAGACTGCGAGTTGAACAGCTCTCGATTCCCGTGCCCATGGCCGTCTCTAAAGCCAGCTCGACTGAAGTCGTCCGCTGCAATTTCTTTGTACGGCGGCGGTGTTCCGCTCTTTTGAGGGCCACCCGCAAATGCATCCCTCTGCGGCAGCGGCTGCTGCTGCTGCTGCGACGGCAGTTGCTGCTGGGGCGGCAGCTGGCGCTGCTGTCCGTCCAATGCCTGCAACTCCGTGACCACGGGCGAAGACTTGTCAACGGGGGGTAGCGCGGCCCATGGCGACTTCACTGGAGTCGGCGGTGCAGGGGGCTTCACAACCAGAGTCGGCTTTTCAAGAGCCCCCTTAAGGACCAAGCCTCGCCCCGACGGCAAGCCGGCTGGCTTAAAGGCCGCCGAATCCGTCCCAGCCAGCGAGAGGCCTGGTCTGGCAAAAGAGCCGCCGGTGCTGTTGCTAGTGCCGTTGTCTTTCGTCGACAGAGCAGGCGGTGCAGCTGGTGACGCAAACGTCCCATCCGGTGGCGCTGGCGCTGCTTCTCGGCCTTCGGTCGGTTGCGCTTGCGCAGGCTGGCTGCTCTCTTCATGGTGGGGAATGGTTGACTTGGTCCCGTCGGTCCATCGGATCTCCTCAGCCGGCCAGTCCTCGTCGTCGTCCTCGATGTCGGCCCAGTTTGCTTGTCCCTTTGACTCGTCTTGCTGCAACCGTCTGGCCATGTGAATGCCGTACTCCTTCAGTTCTTCGTCCGTGAACTTTCTAGGTTCAGGAGCTGGGACCGCTGCAGTGATCAAAAGAAAGAGATAATTAGCATAAGCTCCTACACAAAAATCTACCGCGCCAGATGTGAAGAAGTGAACCTACGCCTGTTCTTGTTCCACACAGCATTCGGGTCAGGAGCAGCAGCCGGCCGCCCGTTTGTGCCGGCCCCCTTCGCCACTAAGCCGCCGCCCGTCTTTGCAACAAGTCTTGGTCGTGCCGGAGCTGCCGAAGCACTGACGGACGACGGGCCCAGTGTCGGAGACGCCCGGTCGCCAGGCTTGGAAGACCCGAACGACGTGGCTGCCTTGGCCGCAAGGAACGTCTTGTTGACTGACACAGCTTTGAACGTGGTCGGCTTCCTAGTCGTGGACGAGGTTCGCACATGTCCCTTGTCTCCATCTTTGTTCTTTGACGCGTCGAGACGAGATGCTTCGTTGTCGGATCCACCGCTAATGCTAGGCTCCGCCGAGTTCACCAAGTCGTCGACAATGTCAGAAATGTGCTTGTTTGCGAGCTCGTCGGGAGAAGCAGAAGCGGCTGCGCCGTACACAGAAGGTGCATTGGGGCCAACATGCTGGGAGTCGTCGTTGATCTTTGTTTCCTAGCACGAACAAGTCAGCTTGGGTACCTTCGATTTAACACAACCAAAAGCAAACTACATTGTAGAAAACGGCATTGCAAAAAAGCACAAAACATTTGGCCAAAAAAAAAGGGAAATAGCATTTAAAGAGTGATGAACACATGAAAAAAGCGAAGGCGTAGAAGGATCACAAAACCAAATAACAGTCAAACCCCTCGGCAATGTCCATACATCTAGTTCAAACAAGTGGAAAAGCAAAAAAAACATCCACGCAAGAGAGGGAAAAAAAGCAAACAAAATCGACAATACTTACGGCCGCAGAGTCAGAGGTGGAGGGAGCTTCGACAAGTGTATGATCATGGATCTCAGCAGCCATCATACGATGCGCTTGGATTCTGACACACAAGAAAAGTAGGGCAACTGAATGCGCAACAGCTCTTTCAGTCACCAACAACCCGCCTCGACAAAAATAAATTTAAATGTCACAGATGCGGGTCGTTGTCGCGCAACGACGTCAGCTCCGGCAGAGTTTCGTAGTTCACGGGGTTTTGCTCTTTCGTTGAAGAGAATGCGAGAAGTCGGTAGCCCACGACAAAAAGACCGGTAAGTCGGAGTCTTTACTTGATCTGCCCTGTAATGGTCCAAACAGAACGACGTGCTCAGACGCGGCCGTTCGTCGCGAAACGTCACGATGGAGGCGTGCGTGTTGTTGATGAAATATCGAGAACAATTGCGAGCAATTCCAGCTCTTTTTTTTTCGCAGTCCCTGTCAGTTATCAGTGTCATTAAAATAAAAAGTCGCAATAAGATTCCTATGGCCAGGAATATAAAGAGAAAAAGGTACAGGGAAAACAAAACAAACCGAGAAAAGTAACAAAGCCGGGGGAGTAAGGTAACAAGTAAAGAAAAAAAGAGAGAGAAAAAAACGAATGCGGAGTCCGCGATGAAGCCAAAATGAAGATTTGGGAACAGTACGACGTAAAACTGCGGCTGGTTTGTTCTTACTACATCCTATTTTACTGACTGGACGACCAGGGGGGGTGATCCATATTACAGGGAGCAGTTTGATTGGTGGTGCGGTCATTTAGTCTTGTTTTGGCTTAGCGCTGGGCATCTCTGGGCATTGTCCTTTTTACAGGTGGTGCCTTTTCACTGCTAACAATAATGAGCAACTCGTCACTGCTCAGCACTGCTGCTCAGCACCCCAAAATAACTCTCGTTTCAAAGCTTTCATCATCGACAGCACAAACTGATTTCCAGCAGAGCCAGTAACACCGCCGACAGCCGCCCGGGTTTAGCAATAATGTACCGCAGTTTTGACGTTTCAATGTAAGATCTTCGCATAGGAACAGTGGCGGGATCTCTTTCTTTTTTGCGCGCGTAATTTCTGCGCGTGATTTCTTTCAATCGAGTCATACGGCAGGTTGAATCCTCTGGGCAAAGGTGGTCGTCAAGACTCGTACATCGTAATACTATCCATACAAGAAGTAGGCCACTCCGCCCTGATGAGTCGTCCGACTACGTCACAAGTCTCTTCTCCCGTATTACAACTCAACTTTAGGAAGGGCCGAGTTTCTACTCGTATGCCCAGAATCAGTCTGACAAGTGATCCGACACAAAAAGAATGTAGAATTTATGAAGTGGTCTTCCCTATCTCATCAATTCTACCTAGTAAACCCAACATCTTCCGCCTCACTTGCTTTATCTGACATGATATATGTACAATGCTGGAAACATGTGTCAGGAGAAAGACGCCACAGCCCGTTTGACTCATTCAACTGGTTGGTTTAGTGGGCGTTGTTCTTGTGGTGGCCTATGTAATGAGGGAGTGACATGGTTAGCTGGTGAACAGTACATCCGAACGATATATGCGTGAGATGAACCCGGAAATTCCATCGCCAGGCAGAGAGATTCCGAAATTACTTACGCAAATGGAAGTAGTAGTTTTGCACGTAGCCAAGAAGGATCAGCGCAGCAACCGCTTGGACGATGGCTAGATTTGAACAGTCAGTATCAAAACTTCGGTCCCAAACAGTCCGCGAAAAGAAGAGCAAGGCTTCCGTCGTCGCTGTTATAAAACAAGGCGCCGCCAAAAAAAAGTGAAAAAAAAAACAAACAACAAACAATCCAAAACTCCAAAAATCATCAATAGCCCTATACTTACGCTTGCCGGAGGAATTCTTGCCAAAGTGCTTTGCCTGGTATTTGCCGAGGATGCCCTTGGCCTTGACCTCAGGAGCCGGTCCCCGGGGAAGCTTCTCGTAGAAACTGACAACACGCTGCATGCGAACAGCATCGGGAGCAGAGCCGATAGCCTATATCAGGGTTGTAAACGATCAGCAAGACATACTCTAGCGAAAAGGCGCTGAAATCAAAATGTCCAGGCGTTGAAAAGGAGACAAAGCCGCCCAGTTAAAACATTTCCCATCCACCGCTGGCAATTGGTTTCTCGCTCTTGATAGAGGACCTCATTCCTCAAGAACAGCAAAATTCCGATCGCCGCCAATCACCAACGAGCCAACGGAAAGAAGAGGAGGAGGGGGAAAGGAGCATGCTCTAGGGCTTGGACATGTTGATATACGCAATTAACCTCGCGTACGCACCTTTGGTGACGCAACCTAATAAAACCAATTCAATGTCAGCCATCAGCATCACAAAACGAGCTCCAGCATCAATCCAAACACATCGAGACACATGTATATACATACCTTTGGGGGGATGAGCGTCGACAGCGCCCGGCGAGTGACGTAGCTCATGATGGCTGGTTGATGTTCGGACTTTTTCGGGACGCGGACAGAAGATGCGATTTACACGGCTGACCAAAAAGAGAGGGCAATCGTGAAATCAATTGACGCCGTGAAGTACAGCCGGAACAAGAAACAAGGTAGAATCGATGTTGTGGGACGCGAGGTGTTGGCTTTCCAATGGCTTCGATGGGAACAGAAACCAGCATTGGGTGAGCGGGAAAAAGTCGAGCTGCGAACGAAATAATACGAGCAGACCTCGGAAACGGCGACTGCCTTCCGCCAACCAATCAGAAGACGCTAAGCGCCAACAATTTTCTCGCAGCAATGTCCCCCACTCCTTCGGAAGAATATTTTCGCCTAAGCCGAAACCCTCCGGTCTGCCATCGAAACTGCCCATGATTACGACTATTTACCTCGCCGGCAGCGTCAGAAAAACCCGCCTACCAGCGAAACCCCGGCCGACACCGTTCGATTGCACCACATATACTGAACATCATACAACAATGGCGGCCGCTTTGCGTTCTTCGGCCTCGACGGCGTCGATTCGTCTGCTGAGAAGCCATGTTTCTACGCCGGCAGCTCGCATATTGGCGTCGCCGGCTTCGCGGAGGTTTGAGAGCTCTCTGACACCGGCACAGCCGACGCCAGCGCCTAAAGCACCACGAGCTCCAAGCAACGCACCAGACTACGGTGCTCATACCGATAGGGCAACTTCGTAGGTCTTTCTTTTGCTTTGTTGGCTTTTATGAAAAGGAGCGCCCCATTCGGCCATTCAATTCAACATTTACGCTTTGCTGTCTGCATTTGCCCTTTTCTAATATTTCTTTTCAAGAACATTTACTCCCGTTCCGAAGCGTGTTTTGGATGGCAGCGAGGACAATGACGTGTTGCCAGCAGCTGTTCTTTCTGGAGCCCCGATGGAGCTAGAGGCGCGGACAGTCTGGTAAGTTCTGATGGCTCCCAATTTCTGGCACCTCCGGCTCGATCGGTGGTCAGCGGGCTTTTTTTTTCAAGCTAACGGCGGCCAGCATCTACCAACCGGCAAAGCCGGCCACTCAGTCTGGCGACTGGGGCAGCCACCACTGGCGGATGGACTGGGATGTGCTGGGCAAGGGCCACCGCTGGGAGAATCCGCTGATGGGGTGGCAGTCGTCGGGCGACTTCATGCAGGGCACACACATCAACTTCAAGACCAAGGAAGACGCCATTGCGTTTGCGGAGAAGCAGGGATACGAGTACTTTGTGCAGGAACCCAAGCAACGCGCATTCCGACCGAAAGCATACGCCGAGCAGTTCGTGTACTCGCCTGGAAAGCTAAAGCAGGTTCGGACCAAGTAGACTGGCCAAGGTTGTTGGGCTTTCGGGGTTGGAACAACACGGGCACGCGAATATTGTTGTACTTTTTGTATTTCGGAAAGGGCAGTGCACGCTGTTATATTGTGTATATAAACAAGTCGTCGATTCATAGCTTTGATCCCTCTGGTCAAGTGTTGTTCCCTAAACAAATAACGTCTTTTTGGAGAGTTTGCCAACGATGAAAGCCACGGCCGCCAAAATAAGCCGTCATTGCGTTACATTGCAATGGCGGAGGTCATTTCTCCATGCCCGGCCGTTCGCAATTCAAATAAATCATGAATTCAAAACACCGACGCGAGTTATGGCAGGGAAAGGGAAATAAAACAAGAAGCACATTACAAAACATCCCGAGACAATTACCTGCTCAGCTCACAAGGCAACGGCTTTCATTTGCCAGACATTAATAATTCATGAAAACTATGCAATCCCAAAATGAAGACGATAAGCCATACTCCCCCAAAATAAAACCTATACCACAAAAGGGCTGATCCCTGGTGACCGCAATCCACTTGACCCGACAAAACGCCATAGACATAACATCATACACCGCCTTTGCAGACATAATACACAACATGACAAGTCACAGCCACCATTGACACTATGTAGTAATCATAGGCTCGTGGCCGTTCTCATGCAACCGTCCGTCAGCACTCTCGCCATCTGGGTTCTGCAGGCCGAGATCGATGGTCGGAGGCAGTTCCTTTCTGGCGTCTCTTGCCGCATTTTCAGCCCAGGCGCGCATCTTTACGAGGCTTCGAATGGCTGCTTCGCGCCGCCGGCTTTTGTCAAATAGGATGGCCTTGTTGACTTTGTCGGCCACCTCCTGCCGAAGCTCTGGTAACAGCAGCTTCTTCAGTTCTGGCGGCAGCTTGTCTGGTGAGAAGAACAGCAACGACATGGTCTCCTCCAAGTCTTGCAGAAACTCCTCCCTCATCGGTGCACGCGGTCCCAGCCTCTCCGTGGCAAACTTTAGCGCAGGTTGGATGTCCCCACCATTGTTGCCTGCTCGAATAAGCTCCACCAGCTGCAGCCGCAGCAGGGCGAAATGCAGGCTGGGATCTTGATTCAGAATCTGGTTCGCGACACACGTGTTAGCTCGGCGTCTTTGCAATGTTGACAAAGCGCGTGAGAACAAAAGAGCAGATGTGATAAAGGGAAGTTCTTTCTGGTCGCTCATAATTTTCAGTGTGGTTTGTTGTCTCATCAAAGGTCCGAAGACCATATGAGTGGTGCATGAAACATTTTTAATCATAGCGAGGAAGAAGAAGAAAAAGAAACAGAAGAAGAAACATTCGTGAGAGGTAAAATAACAAGTCCCAAAAAGGAAAGGAAAAGGGGCAGGCAAAAGAAATACCCACCTCTGGATCATAGTAGTTAAGGTCGGTGATAGCGTCCTCAATGTTGCCCTTGTGTATACAATTCATGATGCTCTGTCGCATGACGATAAAGCTGTCGTCTTGCTGTGGCTTGAGGTTGGCTTCCCTAGAAAAGTTGGCTGCTGCCCGAGGATAGCCTTCCATGGTCAAGTAGTCGAGGATCAAAGCATTGATGTCGCTGAGAAAGAGGAGGTTAGCAGAGAACAAAAAAACTGCAAAAACCTTGTTTTTTTTTATCAACAGACGGCTACGCGTCCAAAGAAAAAAGAGTGAACCCCAGTGTCGTAAGGCAAAAAATATCAGACCGCTTGGACTAAATATACTTTGAATCCGCATATTTAATTGCTCAGAGAGATTCCCATTGTAGTTTGTCATCACATTTGCCGACTGGGGTTCATCTTGTGCCGTTTGAAGAATCAGAAGAAGGCAAGAAAGGGATGATTGAGCAAACCTTTTCGGCGCCTTGACCAGGCTCACACGAGCTTCAAAATCACGCTTCCCTGAAGCGGCCGTGAATGATGACGACGCCTAAAGACGAAAAACGCCATGTTAATAAAGGAAAAAGTCGCCACCAAATCACCAAACTGTCGCGGCATGCAAGCCCGAAGAGACCATCTCGAAAAATCAGAAGAGACGGATTGGAGGTCAGGGATGCCACGTACCATGGTGTGAGACTGAAGGTCGAGAGGATGAAAGAAAATTTTCAGGTGGGCGAGCGGAGAACCATTCGGGGCCCTAAACCCAAAGAGACAAAAAAAGAGGCTGGTTTCAAGGCCAGCAGGTGCCGAACAGACGTAAAAAATGTTTCAGGCGCTTCTCCCATTCAATCGCCTCAAACCGAAGAAAACGCTTGATCCAGCAAACGGCTTCGGCCGGTCGTTGAGTGCGCTGTCGAGTGAAATGGCAGCAGATGAAGGACAAGGAAGAGAAAGTCGAGCGAAAAAAAGGGAGCCGAGAGAAAATGGGCTTTTTTGTGTAGGAGTATGGGTACGAGTAATGGGGCAAGGTAGCAGTTTGAGCCAATCAGATATGGTTTCTGGCGCTGCAGCTCTCGACTGCTTATATAATGAAAACATCCCACTCTCTCCCACGTGCAAACTTGTACGAGAAGTTGGGGAGCAAGATAGCTCCCAGAACGACAAGTTCGAGCCGCCTACAACAATATAACCGCTATCGGGGTTCATGTATTCTGGAAGCCGGCATACAGCTCCTGAAATTTGAAAGAGAAAGTCATGGTAGTTGGTAAAATGCAATGGCTGTGAGATACACAGCTTTTGATCGTCCACACAGTTCTGTCTCCGATTTCGCTGCGGCTGTAAACAGATAAGCGAAGCCTTGTCAGAAACGCCTATTCATAAATTTGAAAGAACCGCCAAGGAGCTCTTGTTCTTACCTTTGACTGTCTACGCAGCCCCCAAGGGGCTTTTTTGAGCAGGGCTTGCAATGGCCTCCCAAGGAGGCCCGGACCAGACAATTGCGAGCAAGGCATACTACGCACCGCCGTGGGCCGATCTCAGCATCATTGGCATTGCAGGAAGCTCGGGATCGGGCAAGTCGAGCATTGCCCGGTCCATTGTGAACAAACTGAATCTGCCATGGGTCGTGATTCTTTCGATGGTGGGCTGACTATGTTGTTCCCATGGCACTATCCAAGTTTTTGAGGACTCTTTCGTTTGAAATGCGAGGGGCATGCCAGAACTGACAACGCGTGACACTGCAGGACTCGTTTTACAAGAGTCTTGACCCCGAGTCGTCGAAAAAGGCATTCCAGAATGAGTTTGACTTTGATGCGCCAGAGGTAGGCCAGGCCATTGTGGTGTTGTCGCGTCGTCGATGCAGTTGCATCGTTGATGCCGTTTTTGCTGTCCTGTATGCGCAGTCAGTAGTAGGAGTAACGCTCACAACAATAGGCAATCGACTTTGACACTCTTCTGCAAACACTGAAAGACCTCAAGACTGGGTTCGTAATGCTTTTCGCCGAAAGGCCTGGGTTTGCTTGACATGAAATTTTCTGTGGCTGAGACTTTGGGCAGAAAGCGAACGGAGGTTCCAGTCTATTCCTTTGCAGAGCACAAGCGGTTAGATCACACCACAACAATCTACTCTCCCCATGTTCTGGTTTTGGAAGGCATATTAGCCCTGAGTGATCCAAGGATCCTGGAGCTGTTGGACATGAAGGTGTGTGTGGTGTTGGAGCGTCTGTCCGTCCTTTTTCTTCTGCCGATCTGCTGACGTTTGGTAAATTATAGATATTTTGCGAAGAAGACGCAGACGTCTGCCTATCCAGACGAAGTATATTCTCTCTCTCTCTCTCTCTCTCCGTCTCTTGTCTCTCTCTCTCTCTCTCTCTCTCTTTTCTTTTTTTTCTTTCTTCAACCTTTGAAAAAGCAGGCAGACTAAGCGACTGCTGTTTATAGTTCAGCGAGATGTGAGAGAGCGCGGCCGCGATGTTGAGGGCGTCATAAAGCAGTGGCTCTCTTTTGTTAAGCCGAACACTGTGAAGGTAATAGCCCGCCCAGTATTGGAGAAGCCAGCGCTCAGACGTGAAAATAAGGTTCTAACCCTGCCTCCAGTATGTCGAACCTCAGCGGAAAGTGGCCGATATCATCGTGCCTCGCGGGGTGGAGAACAAAGTCGCCATCAGTGAGTTCAGCTTGTGTTGATACCTCTCTCTCTCTCTCTCTCTCTCTCTCTCTCTCTCTCTCCTTCTAATTTAAACAGACACGGTTGTACAGTATATAGAGCAGAAGCTTCTGGAAAAGTCCCAGAAGCACCAAGCAACACTCTCCAGACTGGAGCTCGAGGCGCTACAAGAGCCCTTGTCCAAGAACGTCGTGTTTCTTCCGCAGACCCCACAAATGCGCGGGATGAGCACGATCATCCACGATGTGGCCACGAGCAGCGAGGATTTCATCTTTTACTTTGACCGCCTTGCCACGCTTCTCATTGAACTGTAGGGTTTTTTTTTTTTTTTTGCCTTTGTTATTTTTTGCTCGCTTCCCGCCTCTAACGGGTCCCACAGGGCTTTGAACAACGTCACGTTCGGCGAGGCGACCATCGAAACGCCGACGGGCCACAAGTACTGCGGGCTGCGCCCTGACGGCAACATCAGCGCTGTGATTCTGGAGCGCGGCGGGGCCGCGCTCAAGACAGGTCTTCAGCGGGTGATCCCCGACTGCCGGACGGGCCACATTCTGATCGAGTCGAATTTGCGCACGGGCGAGCCGGAACTGCGGTACCAGAAGCTGGCGCGCGACATTGGGCAGCATTCGACGGTGCTGCTGCTGGACGCGCAGATGTCGTCGGGCGGGTCGGCGCTGATGGCCGTGCAGGTGCTGCTGGACCACGGCGTGTCGCAGGACCGCATTGTGTTGGCGACGTACTCGGCCGGCCGCATGGGGCTGCATCGGCTGGTCAGCTGTTTCCCCGGCATTTCCGTCGTCGTCTGCCATCTCGCCCAGGACATCGAGGAGCGGTGGATTGAGCGGCAGTACTTTCGGTGCTAAAGACAGTTTGGAATTTGAGCGGCAGAACTTTCGGAGCTAAACATAATTTGAATCTTTCCCGTGTTTCTTTAATTGAGGTGTCTTTTTTTTTTTTGCCCAAGATATCTAGCATAGCATTGTCTATCCCTGTATGCCTTGGCTCATCTTACATCATTGAGTCAGAATTTCATATATATTTGCACGACATTCATCAGACATGTATTTACATCACATTACAAAGTATAGAAGCAAGACATAAACAATACCAACAGACCAAAAAGAGCTCAAGGTCCCACACAAAAACACGCGCGCGCAAAACGCTGTCGACAGATGCTTTCAAAGGCTTCGAATCGTGGCTCGCTTGTCTTTATACTTTGGGCCTATATCTCGTACGGCGACGCCGGCGCCTTGAATATCAGATGCGGTTTTCGCTTTGCCAAGTCCAGGATGGTCTCTGCAAAAACGCCGTTTGCCCCTGTTGTGAGTCAGCACTCGTTTCTCTGCTACGTCTGTCATCCGCGTGCCTTCAGTTCTGCTGCGTCTGTCACCCCCGCTCTTCAGTTTGGCTGTGCTCGTTTCTTACATGCGAACCAGCTCCGGGTGTAGCTGTTGACATAGTTCACATCCACGCTTTCGTGGACGAGGCCGAGGCGGGCGGTGCTGAGGACGAGATCCAGGCACTCTTTGATCTCGTCGTCGTCGTCGGACGTCTGGGCCTGGATGAGCAGGCTCATGGGCCATGCGTTTGTCAGACCGATATGGGGGCCTGTCATTAGTTTGAGAGGATAAGGCAAGAACAAAAAAAAAAAAAAAAAAAGAACAGAACAAGGCCAAAAGAACAGAAAACGAAACGGGCCGTCAACGCACCTCCGATTCCCTTGAACTCGCGGCCGGTCAGATAGTAGGGATTGGACTTCTTGGCCAGCAGCATGCGGCGGGTGTTGCGGTAGGTCGGGTCGTCGGCGGGCACAAAGCCCATGAGGGGCAGGGCCAGCAGGGAGGGGTAGTTTGCGTCGTCCATGAGGATGTGGGAGCCGTAGCCGTCGACCTCGTAGGCGAAGACGGAGCCGTAGAGGCGGTGGCGCACGACGCCGTGTTCCCAGACGCCGTTGGTGATGGACTGGCTCCAGCGGGCGACGGTCTGGGCGAGCAGCTCCTGGTGCTTGCGGGAGTACTTTTTGGGGGCGGCGGCGGCGGCGGGGGCGGAGCCGGTGCGGGCGGCGTGGGTGAGGAGGGCGGCAGTGCGCTTGAGCTCGACGGCCATCATGGCGTTTGCGGGGATGAAGAAGCCGAGGATGGTGGCGTCGTCGCTGGGGCGGAAGGCGGAGCGGACGAGGCCGGTGGCGTTGTTGAGCGGGTTGCCGACGCCGGCGAGGCCGAGGGTCTCGGTGCCGGCGTTGGTCCAGCGCTGGAAGGAGTACTCGTTGCGGAGGTAGCGGCCGGTGTCCGGGTCAAAGGTCGGCTGCGACTGCTGCTCGAGCACGCGCAGCACCGTGTCGAGGGCGCGGAACCAGCGCGGCGTCAGAAAGGCCGTCGACTGCGTGTGGTCGAACAGGTCGTTGCCCAGGGCCAGAAAGTGCGCCAGGCTGTCGAGCTCGTACTTGCACTCAAACACCACCGACGGCTCGTAGGCCGGGTGCACCTCGTCCGTCTGGCCGTTGTGGCTCGGCTTGAGCCCGGCCATCGGCGGCGGCTGGAAGGCGTTGCAGTAGGGGCTCTCAATCACATACTCCGCCTGCGTGTTGATCGCCCCCAGGATCAGGTCGAACACGGCGGCGTCCTTGCGCGCCAGCGGCTGGTAGGGCGACAGCTGGTTGGTCGAGTCGCGCAGCCACTCCGCCACAATGTCGCCCGTGATGATGAACGACTGCGCCCCCGCCCACTTGCCCTCCTCCTGCGCCGCCGCCGTGCCCGCGTGGCCCATGTTGAAAAAATGGACCGCCTCGTGCGGCCCCGGCTTTCCCGGCTTGCCCGGCTTCCCAGGCCCCGGCGCCGGCTGCTGCAGCGGCTGGCTGCCGTTGGTGTGGAACTTGACCGTCGTGTCCGTCGTCGACGGGAACGCGTTCTCAAACAGCCGCGCCAGGTCCCGGTCCTTCATGCGCGACGTCACGTCGACGATCACCTGCTCGATGGCATCCGAGTGGAAGGTGCGGCACCGCTTGTCTGGCCGCTGGTACGGCAGAGCCAGGGGGCCATTGCTGAGAGGCCGGCTAGAACGGGGTTGGGTCAGCGTATACACGGGAAATGCGGGCCCAAGACAGAACAAAGGCAAAAGAAGGCAACGGGCAGAGACGGCGAACGCAACAACCCAAAACATACTGCGGATACGACGAGTACAGCGTGTAGTCGGGACACATGTTGAGATCAAAGATATGCTGCTCCGCCACCGCCGTCGCTGGTGGCCGCTGCGCAACCAGCGCCAGCGCAAGAGCCGCCAGCAGCCGCCTCGCCATTGCTGTCGTCGTTTCCCAGCGGAAGACCGGGGCCGTCGACACGGCACTGCAGAAAAGAATAAAGAAAAAAAAAGCGACAAAGTCAACCAATTGCCAGTGCTTCGCAGGTCGCCGTGGCCCGTCGTGTCGCAAACAAAGAAAAAGAAAAGAAAACGGCAGACGCAAAGACGCAAAGATGTCGAGATCTGAAAAGATTGGCTCAAGGTCGCGCGATGTTGAGATGGGGTGTTGAGGCTGAGGACTGGTGGATAGCCGCCCTGTTTGATGAAGCTCCGAAAATGTTCCAGACTTGGCTTAGGTCGAATCTTGCACGAGGGCCACGCTACTGCGGAGCTCAAATGGCCGGCCACTAGGGGCCCACAGCCCGCTTAGGGCCTTAGCACCTATAAAGGCCTGATATATGCGACGTACTCGTACTCGTACTCCGTATTTAATACAACGCAAACCTACGACGTAATACAGTGCATTCAATATTCCGTGATATATTAGAGCATTTAGATAATGAATCGTGTCAAAAAGCAAATCAGCGCACTTTACATTGGCTTTCTTGAAACTGGCTCCTTACACATGTGCCATTTAGGCTTCTCCTTGCCGCGTTTCTCGCGTACATTTCTTTGCACGCCATGCGACTTCGTGCCACGACGACGGGCATTTGCCGTCTCGCAAACTTTACTTTTTGGTGAAGAACGACATGATGCTTCCCTGGCCCGTCTTGGCCGCTGGCTTTTTGGCCTTGGCTGCTGTTTGAGCGGCCGGTGCTTTGGCCGCCGCCTGGACCGGTTTCGGCGGAGCCTCGTCCTCCGAAAACGACTCCCAGCCGGGTTCTTGGATGGTGACTGCTCAAGTGTTAGTGAACAAGTTGTAAAGCAGCGTGCAGGAGTGCAGAGCAGAGTGGCTGGCTGTGGCCATGAAAAACGCCCAACAGCCCGTCGATCCACAATACGTAAAACATGTATCCTTTCCTCCCCCCCCAACTCACCCAGATAACCCTTCTCGTCCTCAATCATCTTCTTCCGCATCACCCGCCGCTTGCCGCGCCGGCGTCCGTCTCCGGTGCTGGCCGAGACCACCTCGCCCGGTTCTTCGGCCTGCTTGGCCGACTCGGCGGCCGCGGCTTCGGCGGCTGCGGCGGCTTCGGCTTCGGCATCTGCCATGGCCGTGTCTTCTCTGGCGTCCTCATGGTCGTCGTCTCCGTCATCGTCGCCGTCTTCGTCGTCGTCCTCCTCCATCATCTGCCGCAGCGCTGCCTCGCGGTCTTTCCGCGATTTGCCACCCGTGACGGCCTGCGCTTTCGGAAGAAGGCCCAAATTGTCGGCGCCGCCAATGTCATTGTCGTCGTCGCCATCGTCATCCTCGGACATGCCCATGGCCGTGTCCTCTTTTTCGTCCTTGGCCGGTGCCGCCATCTTTTTCGGCTTGGCTGCAGCGGCCGCCGCCCCCTTGGCAAATGCGCCCATAATGCCGCCACTGCTGGCCGACGACCCAGTCCCCTTCTTCACCGGGGGCGGGCCGGGCTTCTTCGCGTCGCTGCCGCCGCCGCCGCCGCCTGCCGCAGAGGACGGCTCGGACGACGCGTTCGCATTCGCATTCGCGTCGCTCTTCGCCGCTGCCGAACCCCCATTGCTGGGCAGCCTATTCCAGATCGAGTTGGGGCCGGGCGTGCTGTCGCCGGCCTTGGCCGCTCCCGCCGTTCTGTTCCACACGGAGCCGGGCTTTGGCGCGTCTTCTGGTCTCGCCGGCGCTTTGGGCTTGCCGGCCGGCGCTGCGGCCGCGCGAACAGAGCCCGGAGCCTGGCCCTTGCGCTGCCGCCGCCGCACGTGCGAATTGGGAACCGTGCCGTAGACCTGGGCCCACTCGTCTTCCGGCGCCTGCGAGCCACGCAGCTCGTCTATGCGCCGAATCGGGTCGCAGAGCTGCTGGAGATCCTGTTGTGCTTCCGTCAGCTGCCAACGGCCGCGCACAACACACGCAAAGTTGCAGTCCATAATTGAAAAAAAAGACAAAAATCGTACCGTCATGGGCTGCAAAGATATGCTATAGACATGGATCGCCTCGACGGTTGCATATTTGGAGAGAACCTCTGCGTAGAGCTTGGTAAGCGGCTGACGACTTTGCTTGAACAAACAGAAAAACACAGCTTCCCCCGCATCCATTCACCTTCCAACTGCTCCTCGGCAGCCAGTGTGAGCGCAAGCACCGGCACTTGTCCCGACAGCAGATCATCGTCTGCGCCCGCGTCGTCCACGTCCATGCCACTGTCGCCAGCTCCATTCTGGCTGCCGCCGGTCTCTTCGACGGCCTTTGTGCCGTATATCAAATATGTCGCGTGAATCGAGCCGGGTTTCTTGGCGTTCTGGGAACTGTGGAAATCGAAAAGCGCCCTGGTCTTGTAAGCATTTCTCCTCTCTCCTTCTTTCCCCCTCCCTCTGTCTATCGGCGCGGACACGTCCCAACTTCTGCAGAATGCTAACAAAGCCCCTCTGGACTCTTCATCGCCTTAACTCACTTCTTGGCTGCATTCACATGCATCTTCACGGCTCGGCTGAGGTAGCGGTAAGTGACCTGTTCACGCGTCAGAAAGAAAGGACATGGTGAGCGCTAGCTAACACCACACACATAAAAACAAACAAAAACGAACCACTCGCTTCTCCACAAGAACCTCCCCGGCCAGGAATTCCTTTGCCTTGTCCATGGCAGAAAAGAAGCGCGTGCCTGTACAGCGGTGCTTGTTGTTGGTAGTGACAAGGAAAAGAGCTGCTCTCCCCTCTTGCCTCTTGCCAATTAAAGATCGAGGCGCGTGATCACGTGCGTGCATGGGACTGCATACCGTATGCTTTTTTTTTTTTGCCCGAGTTTTAGTGGATGAACCCCGCAAGAGAGCCTAAAAAGGACGCGACGCGCAAATCCTAACAGGCGATCCGAGTTTGACGGAAATGTCGTTTTGTGCCTGCGGGTTGCTACGTAAAGAAAGGCCAAAGGGCAACCAGCTGCCGCCTCGGAGGGCATGATTTCGTTTTGTTGATTTGATAAGCTTCTTTTTTTTGCCAAAGGGACCGACTCGAGAGAAGGTCGATCTGGGCCGGCGAACTTTTTTTTTTGCTCCCCTATTGTTTGAGGTTTAATTCATGTCACTGCATCTCCGGCGGCGATGGAGTTTCGAGAGGCGACGGAGGTGGCCGATTCGACGGACTGGCTGGAAACGAGACTGGCCTGTGTGATGCCGGTCGAGCAGGCGTTCCGCTGCCATGTGTGCAAGGACTTTTACAACTCGCCCATGCTGACCTCGTGCAGCCATACCTTTTGCTCGCTCTGCATCCGTCGCTGTCTGTCGGTGGACGGGCGGTGTCCGCTGTGCCGGGCAGCCGACCAGGAGTCCAAGCTGCGCGGCAACTGGGCGCTGCGCGAGGCCGTCGACGCTTTTTGCCAAGCGCGCGCTGCGATTTTGGAGGTTGCTCGAAAGCCGGAGCCGGGGCCGGGGCCGGCGGCGGAGCCGGAGCTGGCGCCAGTCGTGGCCATGGGCGGAACGGGCGGCGTTTGCGGCGTTTGCGGGCACGGCGGCAGCAACCAGCGGGCAGCTTCGCCAAAACGAAAGGCCGAGTCGGACGCCTGGACGGGCGATGCGTCCACGGGCGGCGGCCCGCAAACCAAGAGAACTCGCACGTCTGAGCGGCTGAGCAAGACCAAGGCGGCAGCCGCGGTGGCGGCAACAGCCACGGCAGAAGCGGCGATGGCGTCGACACACGATGGGGGCGGCGGCGGCCGGCAGCTGGTGATTGAGCTGGAAAGCATGCGTAGTAGCGGGAGAGCCGAGGACCGAGGCGACCCGGACTATCAACCAGGTACGTTGTGGGATTTGCGCGGTGTTTGCTCTCAGCACCGACTGAAGAAGGCCAGAGCGAGCGTCGATGATTCTAATGCAGTTTCCCTTCTACAGATGACGGCCTTGTTGCGTGTCCGATCTGCTGGAAACGGATGAAGGCCTGGCAGGTGGACCGACACCTCGACACGTCCTGCAGCAGCTCGCCCCAAAAGGAAGCAAAGGCCTCTGCGAAGGCGTCGACGTCGGCGGCAACAAGAGGAGGAGGCGGCGGCGGCAGGGGCAGTGGCAGTGGCAGTGGCAGTGGTAGCGGATCGGGGCAGGGCAGCGCGTGGCCGCGGCCGCGGCAGTCGGCGAATCCCTTTGCGGCGGCGGCGGCGACGGTCGCCCCGCCTCCCACTGGCCCGCCTCCCGAACGCCTGCCGTCTCTGAGCTATTCGCTGCTGAGCGACGCGGCGCTGCGCAAGAAAATGGCGGCGCTGGGCCTGTCGACGGCGGGGCCACGGCAACTGCTGGAGCGCCGCCACAAGGAGTGGACGACGCTGTGGAATGCCAACAGCGACTCGGCGCGGCCCAAGCGCAAGGCGGAGCTGCTGCACGACCTCGACGTCTGGGAACGCACGGTGGGCGTGGAGGCGCTGGGGCCGCTGGGCGCCGGCGGCGCAGCCGGCGGAGGCGGCGGCGGCAGCAGCAGCAGCAGCTCGGTGCTGGTGTCGCGGTCGGTCGCTGCGTCCAGCTGGCAGACGGCCCAGATCCGCGACAAGGAGTTTGACGGGGCGGCCTGGTCGGCGAAGCACAGCACGTCGTTTAGGGAGCTGATCAACAGCGCGAAGAAGTCGCGCTTAAAGGCAAAACCGGTGGACGAAGCACCGAGCGCGAGCACAGCATCAGAGACCGGAGGGGCAGAGGCTGAAGAGACTGGAAAGGCCGGAGAGGCTGCAGAGGCTGCAGGGGCTGCAGGGGCTGCAGGGGCTGCAGGGGCTGCAGAGACCGCAGAGATGGCAGAGGCAGCGGCAGAGGCAGCGGCAGCAGCAGCGGCAGCAGCAGCTACAGCAGCAGCTACACGAAGGACAACATCAAGCGCAGCACCATTAGAAGGGGCAGCACAAGAAGGAACAGCACCGCAAGCGGCATCTTCTCACGAGATGGAACGACCTGCAGTCAGCTCCGGTACGGCAGACAACAACAGAGGTGACGGAGCTCCAGCGGAACATGTTTCGTTGTCGATATCTCTGGGGAAACAAGTGCAATAGTTGGATATAGAATTGGTTAAAAAGGAACGGCGTAGGCCTGAAATGGCCTATTGAAAACATTCATGTTACATGTGATTGTTGTCTGGAGTATGGCTGTTTCCAGCTTTTTACAGTTGCAGGCTGTAGGCTGTAGGCTGTACGGAATGGTGTACGCTGAGGCGGCAAGCTGTAGGCTGTAGTGTAGGCTAGAGGCCTGGAGGTTAGAGGCTTGTACGGAGTAATATTACGGGTACGGAGTAGGCACACGCTGTAGGCTTGCGTCCTATTTGCAGTCAGGTGACAATAACTAGCCCCGCCTTGACCCAAAAATGCTCTAGCAACCGACAGGCTGCAGCCTGGAAAAGTAAACATCCCTGGCGTCATCTCAAAATATTCTTTGGGTCGACCGCAATTCCAGCCATATTGCGAAGCGGCCGAGCGGCAACACGACATCGGAAGACCTACGGCGCGCGTGTGGTTTGCGCTATTGCTGAGGGATAGGTGCATTGACCTGCGTCCCAGCTGGCGTAGGCTGTCCAAAGATGGCCAGCAACGCGCAGCGAGTCCAGTTTCTGATTGCCCGAGAAGACGGGTTTAACAGGTGAGTTTGGGTTGGGGGGGAGTTGGGGGGGTAGTGACTGCGTGCCCGTCTGTACGTTGCGTGTCTGCCTTTCTTGGGCTTCTGTTGAGCGTTTTGTGTTTGTTTTGTCTGGTGAATTGCCATTTCTCTCTTGTTTCTCTACTATTTCGGCTTATTGTCGGTTGTCAAACCTCTGTTCTGGTTCTTTCTCTGTCGTCTATTGGTCTCTTGCTAAAAGCTCAGATACCGCTTGCCGGCCCTGTACTCGGACTTTCGCAGCCTGCGTTCCAAAAACCCAGAAGGCTATGCTATCAATGTCGGTGCCTGGCGGCGCGGGCTTGCGGCTCTCGCTTTGGCCGGCATGCTGCCGAGCGGCGGGTCGTCGACGGCGGCGCAGACAAGCGCAACAAAAGCGGCAGACGCCGGCCGAAACTGCCTGATTCTCACGGCCGGCCCCGGGCTCCTGGACGCGCTGCACACGGACCGCTACGGGCAGCCGCTGGCGCTGGACGCCGTCATCGAGGAAGCGGTGCAGGACCGCGATCTGATCCCGCTGGATGCCTTTTTGCACGCCAAGGACAGCATCTACAGCCGGCCGCCGTGGCTGTCCCTGTCGTCGGTGGCGGCGCTGCCGTGGCATGCCTTGTCGTGGGGGTTTCGCCAGCTGAGCGGCGGCGGCGGCGACGGCGGCGGCGAGCACGGCGGCGGCAGCGGCCGTGTGGCCCAGTTGGGCGGCGGCGCTGCCTCGGCCGCGGGCAGGACGCTGCCGACGCAGCTGCTGGTGGTGAGGGCCAACGTTGAGACGGCGGCGACGGCGTTTGCGGAGAAGACGGCGGAGTTGCGGACGCGGTTTGACCGAACGTGGTCGGTGGCCCATTTCAAGCGCGTGTTTTCGCAGCCGGGTGCTCTTCTGGGCAGTGCCGGGGTGCGGCTCCCGTCGTCGTCGTCGTCGTCGTTGTCGTCGCCGTCCTCACCGTCGTCCCAGCCTGCGCTGCCCCGCCTTTCCGACGCGGATCTCGACGTTCTCCTGGTCTTTCTGAGCAGAGACCGCGGGCTGGTCGCCTACGACGGCAAAGTGGTCAGGCTGCTTGGCGGCGGCGGCAGCGGCAGCGGCAGCCCGTCGGCGGGCATCACGGACGAGGACCGCGCGGTGGCACAGCTGCGGGAGCTGCTGGACTCGATGGCGCACCAGACGAGCGCTCTGAGCCGGCGCATTGACGACCTGAGGGTGGACGCCAAGCTTGCCGTGCAGCGCGGCAACCGCGTGGCGGCGCTGGCGGCGATGCGGCAGCGCAAGCAGACCGAGGCGGTGCTGACGACGCGGTTCGCCACGCTGGCGCAGCTGGAGGCCACGGCGGCGCGCCTCGAGCAGGCGGCCGACGACGTGCAGGTGGTGCAGGTGCTGGCGGCCAGCGCCGACGCGCTCAAGACGCTCAACGGCCAGGTCGGCGGCGCTGGCCGCGCCGGGGACGTCATGGCCCGCCTGCGCGAGCAGATGGACGCCACCGACGAGGCGGCGCAGGCGCTGGTGCTCGACAAGAACGACGAGGCCGACCTCGACGAGGAGCTGGAGGCGATGGTGAAGCAGGAGCGCGACCAGCAGGAGCGTGACAAGCAGGAGCGTGACAAGCAGGGCGCGCGGGAACGACAGGAAAAAGAGGAAAAAAGGGCAAAAGAGGACGAGGAGGCCGCCAGAGAGACGAAACGGAAACTCGACGCCCTCGAGCAGCCGCCGGTGCACATCAACGACCCGCAAGAGACAGGGCAGGCGGCAGACAGCCAGCGCGAAGAAGACGAGGTCACCGGCAGCTTGCGCAACCTGTCACTTGCTGCAGACGGGGCCTAGGCTTGGGGCTCTGGGATTTGGGATTTTGGGCTGCGTGCTAGCTTCTTTGGCAGAGGATCTCGGGTCTTGGGTGTTTTTTTTTGGTCCCTTTTTGTTCCTTTTTGTCCCGGATCGTTCGATGATGCATTGCCAGGTGTTTCGGATTGCCGGAGGGGGATTGTCTCGATGTGGTTATACATTTCCTTTGGTATTGGGGTCTCGTTTATTACGAGTATGTCTCGTTTGATTTATTTGTCTTGATTGATTTTGCATATTCTAGTTAGGCCAGAAATCTCGCACTGATCGGCTAACGAGCCCACTCGCCGACTCCGCCAGTCCCGGGTCTTCACAATGCCTGCCCTGTAGCAGCTCTTCTCCAGTAGTCCCATGAAGTCCGTCGCGTCCGCCCCGGAGGGAGATGCTTTCACAGATGCAAACTGTCAATACGGGGTACTTTGAGTTCTATGTGTTTATTAGTCAGCGTTGTCTGATGCCAGTAACAAGGACTGCCTACTCATACGAGTATATTGACTTTGGTCCGGACACTCTCCACGTCCGGACCCCGACGCTGACAAACTGTGCCTGCTTTTGCTTGGATCTCGTGAGAGTAATAGTAATATGCGTTAATGTACAGAACTGGCAGGTTTCTGATTTTTTATTTTTTATTTTTTTTTCATGTTCTGTTGGCCACGCCGAGATATTCAACTGGACACTGGGAAGCCAAGCATTCTCAAAGGCTGTAATACCCCTGAAAACGCTAGCAGCTTAGCGCATCAGCCGTGCATCTTCGGGGAGCATTAACACTTGCGGGCCGCCAAAGGCTTCGGCGATTTTTCAAAAATAGTTCTCCGTAACAGCACCCCAGAAGGCACGCCATCGACAGAAACGGCCCCGACGACATGAAGATTCTCTGTCTTCACGGCCGAGGCACGAGCGGCGCCATTTTTAAGTCGCAAACAGGTGGGTGAACGCTTTTGATGTGAGAAGTTCGTCACTGTTTTTTTTTTTTTTTTTTTTTTTTTTTTGGTCTTCTCCGCATCCGAAGCCAACCACTGATGTGTCACTCCCAGCTGCCCTGCGTGCCAAGCTTGACTCGTCGTTTTCCTTTGACTTTCCGGATGCGCCGTTTCCGTGTCCGCCGGCGCCCGGCACCGACGTGCTGTTTGCGGCCGGCTCGTTTGCCTGGTGGCTGAGCGACGACGCCGCGTCCATCCGGGCGGCCCACCGCTGGCTCGACCAGTACCTGGCCGCCCATGGGCCCTACGATGCCGCCATGGGCTTTTCGCAGGGCTGTCTGCTGATCAGCAGCTACCTGATGGTGCGGGGCCAGGAGAGCGGACAAGGGTCCTCGACGTCCTCGACGTCCTCGTCGCCGCCATCGCCGCCTTTTCGTGCTGCCGTTTTTGTCTGTGGCGGCCTGTCGCTCAACTTTCTGGACGCGGCCCTGGGCCTGCCCGTGCCGGCCAAGGCGCGCGACCTGGACGCTCGCTCGGTTGCGGCGCTGCACAGAAAGGCCGGCCGGCTGCGCGAGCTGGCCGCCCACCCGGACCAGATCCAGCGCGGCGTCGGTCTGTGGGACGACACCGGCGATCTCCTGCACGACCCGGCTGCTCCGCCGCTGCTCGTCTCCGACAGAGCCGACGACGACGTCTTCGGCCTCGATTTTACCGCTTTTCCCGCCAGCGTCTTCATCGACGGCCTGCCCACGGCCCACGTCTACGGCTGCAAGGACCCCCGCCTGCCCGGCGCCATCCAGCTGGCCGCCTTTTGCCGCAACCGCCGGCTCTACGACCACGGCGGCGGCCACGAAATCCCCCGCTCTAGCAGCGTGTCGCTGCACATTGCCGGCATGCTGGAGCAGCTGGCGCGCGACATTGGCTGCCATCCAAGCCAACAGGAATCATAGACGTAATCTTAAAAACAGAAACAAAGAAATGGGCCTTGGCTACGAGTGTCTGCCAACCAACAACCCACATATCAAACATACATGGCCAGACAGAAATCAAACAGAAGAGTTTATTCAAAGCAGAAACCGTCCAGGCCTTGCTGACTGGCGAGAGAACTTTGCCGTTTGCCTTGAAGTGTCTGGTTGGGAAAGATGTTACAACGAGCAAGCTTTTTTTTTGTTCTCTCCCTTTTTCCTTCCATAGCCTCGCAGGGCAAGCCCCCGGCAAAGGGCTTTTTGTTAATCAACACGGCCTCAATCTAAAAAGCTTGAAAATTTGCTGCTGGTCGCAGATCTACTTTCGATGTCATATTATGTTGCACACTCACAGTAAAACGGAAAGTTGTGCCGAGCGGGGTGGGAAGGGTCTGCAGCGTAGCTTTTGAGATGCAGAGGCGAGCAAAGAACATATGCATGTCTTCTTTCTGTCTCGTTCATCAAAGTAGCTGGACAAATTTTTCAGCGAAATCAAATATCTCGACAAATTTTTCGGACAGCTAAGCCTGGTGGCGAAAAAGAGGGCAGGAGAAGAGAAAGAAAAATTCTGCCTTTCTGGAGCTCTTTGGCTCGAGCGGCTAAACAGTCTACTCGGGACTCCTGGCGTTCTTTTTTAAGAGCAGTCCACTATCATGTTGTCATCCTTGCGCTGGTGCTACGTTTCATGAGAACATTGGCAGGCGGCACGTTAACGATGAGGAAAACGGCTGGACTTTTTGGCAAGTGCTACAATGTCGATATCACGATCTATACCGGCTTTTATATGACGCCACGTAATCGCTGTCTTTTAGCAGTCTTTTTTTTTTTGTGTGTGTATTTTTTAGCTACTTATTTCTATATTTACCTATAGCTAAACGTGCTCGTCTGACATATGGCATCATGTGCTTTTATGGCTCTTTCCTCTTTTTACTATTGCTCTTGCTATGTTGTCGTCTTTCTTGGACGAGGGGGCTCATTGCTCCTGCCGCCTGAATAGACAGGAACGGAATTACGTCCTCCATTGTACTTCTCGTCCCTCTTTTGTTTTGTTTCTTTTTTTTCCTCTTTTTTTTTTGTGTGTGTCTCTCCCCTCCTCCATCTTGTTCCGCTTTTTAACACTCCTTTTTCATTCTCCCCGTGTGCCTTTCAAGAGCGCCAGCAGTCCAATTACTCCAACAGAATACTCTGAGAGATTCTCAAGCCTGGCTTCTCTCTATTTTTTATTCTTCATCTTTTTATTGTGTGTCACGCTGTTTGAATTGGAAGTCACATTCTTTCTGCATGCAATCAACAACACGCCTTGGAGATCTAAAAGCTTGGCTACCCTCTTCTTCCTGTCTCTCCATCTAAAATATATGACGTGTTGCCATTTCATATTCGGCACTGAGTCGAACTGGGCCACGAACTGTATGATATTATGATGCAGATGCAGGTGTTCAAGCGGAATAAATAAAAACTGCCTGCATTCTTCCGACGTGTTCCTGGCGCTTTTTCCCCCATTGTTCTTGGCATTTCTCCCGAGCCCGAGGTTGGCTTTTGCTGGAGAGACAAGCAGGAGGAGTGACAAAAAAAAAAAAATAGGCGGAGCTTTTTATATTCGGGCTTATGTATTTCTCCCCGCAAAGCTTTACCGTTTGTTCCTCGACATAGATTGCCATCCAGCATTCAGCCATAATTCTTCCCACACGCTTTTGCTAAATTAGGCGATATTGCAAGGCTCTTCAACAATTTCTTTTGTCTCTCTTTTTTTTTTACTCTGCCTTAAAGTTTTCATTTTGGGGGTTTTTTTTGGGGGGGGGGGGGGGTTGTTTGTTTCCCGCTTGCCCTTTCTGCCATGCCAGATGAGCCAAGCAAACTCCAAGAGCTCTATTCTCTCCACATTCTCACACTTTAGGGACCTAGACCACACGGAGAATGGCCAGCCCGTCATGCCGCCGCTGCTGGGCCAGAGAAAGTTCTGCACTGGAGAGAAAGCCAAGTCCTCATACTCTATTTGGCCCAGAAAAGCCTTTGGGATCTAGAAAACCACTTTTATAAATCCGCAACATTATCCTAACAGCCTAGACGTCTCCCCACTTACGGCGAGGCCAAGGGCGACGATGTAGGGACTGGAGAGAGAAACGAGACGGCAGGGGGGAAGCAGACAGCAACAAGCACCATTCCACACTACTGATGACTTTCGACAAAATCAGAAAGCAGCAAGACAAGCGACAAGGTACTATTACTCTTCATCGTTGTTCAACCCCTGATTCGGCTGGGCGGCTCTGACAAAGCGTCTGCAAGCGTCTGCTGTTTGCATTCGACCCCCTCTCGTCCGATTTCGCAAGCTATATATCACTCTCTGCGTTTATATTTATTCGCCTGGACTCCCCCAGTGTTGGTCTACTCCTCTTTGCTTCGCTTCCTTTTCCCCCTTTTCTTTCCCGTCCTTTCTTTTGTTCTGTTCCTCTTGTCGACTCCCACCGCCCCATCCTCCCCAACCGACAAGACAAGTTGAAACTCAACACAACCTGCCCACCATGTTGTCCAGAACGTTTCTCGCTGTGCTCTGTGCTGCAGGCGCGGCTGTGGCCAAATGCACTGGTGATCTCGAGATCGACAACTTCTCTAACTACGCCAGTGCGCTGAACAGCTTAAACAATGCCACCAGTGGTATGTCTGACAGCTCTTTTCTCGTTACTACAGCTGCTGTCCAATGCAAATGCTAACATGCGCCCCCCTTCCCTCACTTTAGATGACCAGACCATGACCAGCATCTCGGTGCAGAATGGTGTCCTGCACTTCACGCCCAAGGACGAGAACTCGTACTACTACGAGAGCTTCAGCTGCGTCGATGCCGTGGCCCAGGGCTACGGTGGGCTGCAGTTCACCATCACCTATCCGCCAGGTGCCTCGTTCACTCTGGAGCTGCAGACCAAGACCAACTGTGCGGCCTCCAACTACACCAGCGAATGGTTTGCCATCTCTGGCCTGACCGGCAACCAGCAAGTCGTCACGCTGGATCTCAACGTCTTTGCCGAGTCGCACCTCAATGCCATTGTGGGCTTTGTCTTTGCCGGCTTCTCCACCGTGGGCGAGTACACGCTGAGCGACCTCAGATTTGCTTGCCGCAACCTGGAAGCCCGGAACGAGCAAGGTGAGTCTGGAAGGCAGGATGAGAGGGACACCACCCAGGGCCACCCCAGGGCCACCCCAGGGCAGCCAGCAGCACTCTCTCAAACGCAAAGCTAACTGTTCTAGAGCCACCCGCTATATTTCTTAGATCAGACGCGTCGTCGGCGGCGCATATGCTGGACAGGCCATTATCGATAACGGCCCTTTCTGATGCAAAGGGCGCACAGGCGTCGCCGACTCCCTCTCAACAACAGTCCAGCTCTTTCAGTGTTGTTGCTTCTTCTTCTTCTTCTGCGTCTCTTCTTTCTTCCATTCCTTCGTCTACTCTTTTGTATGCGTCTTCTGTTCTTTCTGTTTCTTCGCCACCACGGGCTGCCGTCCTGTCCACTACTCCGCCCCCAGCCGCAGTGAGCGGCAGCAGCCCAGCGCTGTCGGCTGCGTCGGCCAACCCAACCATTACGTATGGCAAGGCCGGCGTCCGACGATACGACGCGCCGGCCGCGAGCCCGACGACGCGGCGCTCGACCATTGCGCGCACAACGACGCAGCGAGCCAAGCCGACATCGGTGGAATCGTGCGAGAGCCTGCTCATTGACGACTGGGAGTCCCAGTCGCGGCTCACTTTTCTGTATTACAATTCTCTCTTCCAAGCGTCGAGCGACGACGGCACGATGAAATCGATCATTGTGCACAACGACAACACCGTTACTATTACACCGCAGAACACGGACTCGTACTTTTACAGCGAGCTGCCATGCATTGACACCACCGGCATCTACGGCGGCATCTCGCTCAAAATCAAAGCCAGCCGCGGCACCACCTTCTCGGTCCAGCTGGCGTCCATGTCCGCCTGCAACAGCGGCAACTACACGGAGACGCAGACGCTGTCGACGGCCGACCTCGGCTGGACGTTCGACGGCACGCTGAGAAAATATGACATCCCGCTGTCCCGGTTCGACCGCATCGACCTGGAAAAGCTATCGCTGTTCTATTTGTCGTCGCTGACGGGGCCCATCACGCTGGGGCCGGTGGCGCTCTACTGCGGCGACACGCCGTCGTACTATCCGGCGCCGCCGCACCCGGTCAACCCCACGGAGGACTATGCCGTGGAGACGCCGGCCAGCGCGGAGGGGTCGCTGTTGATCGACGACTTTAGCAGCAAGGATTCGAACGGGCTGGGACAGTGGCACGGCTGCGACGAGGACTGCGTGACGGCCCGGTTTACGCGCGCGGGCGTGGTGCTGCAAACAAACGACTCGGACGTGTCGTGGTACACGTCGCTGGCAGACAAGTGTGCCGACATCACGGCGTTCAGCGACTCGTACCTGCACATTCCGTACTCGGGCAGCAGCAAGTTCTCCATTTCGCTGCAGCAGGCGAACGCGGAGTGCAATCCGAGCGTGGCGCCGTCGCCGGAGACGTGGGACTCGCTGGAGGCGTCGCGCTATGCCTCGGAGTCGGACATCTACATCCCCATGTCGCACTTCAACGTGGACCTGAGCCGGGTGTCGGCGTTTGCGTTCAAGGGCTTCTACACGACGGAGACGACGACGCTGCGCAAGCTGGAGATTGTGCCGTCGGTGCCGGACGGCTTTGAGGTGCCCAACAAGCTGCCGTCGGGCAACTTGGTGTTTGCGTGCAAGCGGCCCAACTCGTTTGCGTTTGCCATTGACGACGGCGACCCGGTGCTGGCGCAGGAGGTCATGGAGATTGTCAAGTCGGAAAACATCGTGGTGACCTTCTTCACCGTCGGCCTGCCGCTGCTGGACCCGGGCACCAACCTGTCGGCCGTGTATCTGGACATGCAGGCGCGCGGCCACCAGATTGCGCTGCACTCGTACACGCACCCCAAGATGGAGGGCCTGCCCGACAACGCCGCCATTGACTGGGAGTACAACAACGACATTGCCGCCGTGTCCAAGGTGTTTGACGGCATGCACACGCCGTACTTCCGCCCGCCATTTGGCACCGAGGGCGCGCGCATGCGCCAGCGCCTGGCCGTGGCCCTCAACGACACCGAGCCGTACGTGGTGATGTGGAGCGTCGACGTCGAGGACTGGAAGTGGGGCCAGTCAGACACGCCGGAGAAGCAGCTGGACGCGTTCAAAAAGGGACTCTCAAACGGCGGCAGCCTGGTTGTCATGCACTATCTGTACCCCAACACGGTCAAGTATCTGCGCCAGTTCATCCGCCTGGCCAAGGCCACCGGCAAGCAGCTGATGCGCGTCGACCAGTGCATGATGGATCCGCGGGCGCCGCCATTGCCTTGACTTGGGGAGAGAAAGCAGTCGTAGTCCTGGCAACACGACCTATCTTTCTTTTCTCTTGATCACGGCTTTCTTGTTTGTCTTTGTGTCTTGGTCTCTCTCTTGGTCTCTCTCATTTTTTTTTTTTTTTGCATCTGTCGGGGCACTCTCTCCAGCGGGAAAAGAAAAAGAAAAATGCGAAAATGCGTCTGGTTTTCCCTTGCGTCTTTGTCTGCTTGTCACCTGCATCTCTCTCGGCTGGGGCAATCCATGTCTTTGCAATCGGCTCTTTGTACTCGTCTGATGGCTATCAACCAAAAGTTTCGTTGTCATGCTTTGCATGTATGTTTGTCTGATAAGGTCGTTGTTCGCTCGCTTGGTGCATATAGTAATTGTCATCTTCGGCCTTTTTTTCCCCCCCAACCATTTTTGTTGTCTGACGATAAAATAAAGCTTTAACTCGATCTGACCGAGCGCATGATTTGAAATGGTTAGACTGCGCATGGGCTGGCAACGGGGATGACTGTTGACCGTTGAGCTGTCACTTCAAGAAATGTAAAGCTGGCGACCTGTATCGATACCGAGTATGACTGGGACCCGGACCCTGACCCTGAAGCGCCGACCAAAATGGAACTTTGCAGGCGAATAGCAAATACCCGACTGTTTATTGGCTGCAGTGCAAAACTGTCAGACGTAAGCCCGGTCAGCGTTGGATATGCCGGGTGTGGGTTGCTGAGTGAGCCGGATGCATCTGAAGCATGCACGAGGCTGTTGGGCCGCAATCTTCCCCTCTGCGAGGATGCATAGAGAGGAGGAGAGACTCAGAGACCGGTGCAGCAGAAAAAGGTATAAAGGCAAGGCACCGACACGCTCGGTTGACGGGTGATGATATGTGGCTTCTGCGTTGTTGTCCCCAGTTGTTATGTTTGATTTCGTA
Organism: Raffaelea deltoideospora; assembly: GCA_019925385.1. Classification (NCBI taxonomy): domain Eukaryota; kingdom Fungi; phylum Ascomycota; class Sordariomycetes; order Ophiostomatales; family Ophiostomataceae; genus Raffaelea; species Raffaelea deltoideospora. The sequence continues at coordinate 604,311 of JADHKP010000001.1, forward strand.
GTCTCAGTCTCAGCTACAGCCTGCATCATTGCAGCATTGCAGCTTTTATTTTTGCTATTGCAATCTGCCTCCGCCTTGTGGCTATCATCGTCTTGCTTTTACTGTCAGTGGTCCATTGTCGCTGTTGCCTTGTGCTAATTCCGCCATTATGCCTATGCCAACCGACCCCAACGTTCTGGCGACTGGGAAGGCGCTGCTCAATGCCTTTAAGAGCGCTCCGGGAACACAGCCAGGCTACCGCCCAGGTAAGCGCAGAGAGAGAAGGCCATTTGCGTTTTTGTCATTTTCCTGCTCTTTTGCCCAAGCCAAGCAAGGCAAATGGAGAATGGAGGAAAAAAAAAAATATACTGACAAGAGGGGCAGCGCACGCCAAAGGTCTGCTGGTCAAAGGCTCGTTTGTGCCGACGGCCAAGGCAGGGCAGCTCTCGCGGGCGCAGCACTTTACGGCGGCGTCGACGCCCGTGGTAGTGCGGTTCTCGTCGTCGACGGGGGTGCCGCATATTCCGGACACGGACAGCAACGGCAACCCGCGCGGCATGGCGCTGCGGTTTGTGCTGGCGGAGACGCCGCGGCGGGTGCACACGGACATTGTGGCGCACAGCGTGCCGTTTTTCCCGGCGCCGACCGGGGAGGGCTTTCTGGAGTTTTTGCAGGCGGCGGGGGCCGGCGGGGCGGCGATGGGGCAGTTCCTGGCCAGCCACCCGGCGGCTGCGGCCTTTGTGGCGGCGCCCAAGCCGACGCCGGCCGGCTTCGAGCACGAGTCGTTTTATGCCCTCTGTGCGTTCCGGCTCGTCAATGCTGCGGGAGCGGCGACGTATGTGCGGTACCGGATTCTGCCGGTGGCCGGACAAAAGACGCTGAGCGAGGCCGAGACGGCGGGGCTTGACGCCGACTTTCTGTACAACGGGCTGCGGCAGAAGCTCGGCGGCGGCAGCGCCAGCACGCCGGTCCAGTTCAAGCTGGTGGCCCAGGTGGCCCGCGCCGGCGACGTCACCGACGACAACACGGTGCACTGGCCCGAGACGGGGCCGGATGCCCGCGAAATGGTCGAGCTGGGCACGGTCACGCTGGACTCGGTGGTGCCGGAGACAGAGCAGGCATCGCTGCAGCAGTATCTCATTTTCGATCCGGTGCCGCGCGTGGACGGGGTCGAGCCGTCGGCCGATCCGCTGCTGGATGTGCGGGCTGCCATATATCTGGACAGCGGGCGAGAGCGGCGAGCGGCACCGCCGACCAGGTGAGGAGATGGTGGCATGGGGGGAAGGGGACAAGAGAAGGAGAAGGGAAGACAAGAGAAGGGAAGACAAGAGAAGGGAAGACAAGAAGAAAAGGACGTGAGGAGAGGGAAATTGGGACAGAAGAGACAAGAGAGGGAAGAAGGACAGAGAAGAGAGCGAGGAGATAGACAATGAGAGCGACAACGAGGAGGGGGTGGGGGGGGGACAAGGGAAAAGGGAATGTTGGCGAATCTCGCTATCAATCCCGACATACACCTTGTAGTCCGTTTGGTTAACCGTGTAGCAAAGCGACATCGGCTTTTTCAGAGGTTTTTTTTTTGCTCTTGCTAGCTTTGGTGAGACCAAATCGTTCCGTAGTAATTGTGACGCCTGCCAAGATGATTTCCGTTTTAGGTAAAAAACAGTGCGGCCTGACAGAAACTCTGCCTGCATGGACCAAAGAGGAAAACCGATGCCTCCTGCAGCATGATTGACCAGATTGATTGGTTGGTTGGTGCAGAGCAGTTGAGGACTGGGCCAATTGATATGCAAAGTCGCCTGACGTGATTGGTGCGAGAGCCAAGCAACTGCGAGATAAAGGAGGCAATAGGCAACAACATTTCCATCAACAGACCTAGGTAGAGGCCGGGAACGGAGGGGGAAAAGATGAGGAAAATGTCAAGGAGAAAAAAAAAAAATAAAAGAAAAACCATGGATGAGCAGGGAGGAAAGTATAAAAGCCGGTTCTTTTTGTGTCTAGGAGATATTTTGATCGAAGAGTAATAGTTTTTGTAGCATGAAGAAAACAAAGAGCTTTGGGTCTACATCCACAGGACAGGTTCCTTCCAGTTTCTGGCAGTTCCCGCTGGGGGTTCCTGTGGGTTCCTTACGGTTCTGCCAGTTCTGTTTCTGTCAGTTCGATCCGCTCCTTCCCTACATTTTTATTTTGAACAGTCTCTTCTGTGGGCGCCTTCCGAGTACGTTCGCTGTGCAGCTCCTTCTGCCCGTTCCTTCCGTACAAGTTCCCCTTGTGGCTGCCATTGCCCGGCGAAATGGCGCTGGCCAGAAATGGAGGGTTCAAGACTGCCCCTGAGAGGTATTATACGGCCGCTCTGGAAAGCCCCCCGCCGCCCAGCCTGGGCTGGAAAGGCAAAGGCAAAAGCGACTCTCGCCCGAACCGTTCGCTGAAAGAGGGTGGCAACGGCAACGGCAACGGCAACGGCAACGGCAACGGCAACGGCAATGCCCACGACAGCAGCAGCGACAGCGACAGCGGCAGCGGCAGCGGCAGTGGGAAAAGTGGCAAAGTCAACAACAAGATGACCGTCTGGGCTGCGAGAGGACGAGTCCGCCGGGGCAGAAGCAGCGACAGCGGCAGCGAGGGCGACGGGGACAGCGACACAGACGGCATTGACTCCCGTCCGGCCAGGGCTCGTCTTGGAAACGGCAGAACGGCCAGCTCGTCGCCGCCGTCGCCGCCGTCGTCGTCGTGCAGCTGCGGGAGCAAATGCTCCGGCCAAGGCAGCCACGTCAGCCGGAGCAGCATCCTTGGAAGCAGACCTGTTGGCGGAACTGTGGCCGAGCGAACGTCGCATTCGGCAGCGAACGGCAGCCAGCGCCGCCGTGGGGGCTGGAACAGCCGACAAGACCACATTGGCGGCGAGCGCAGCGCTCCGCCGCGCAGCAAGACCTGGACGCCGGGAGCGACGAGCCCGAGTCAGGGGCAGAGGCAGATGCAGACGCACGCCCGGCTCTCTCAGCGCTCTCGCCAGTCACACCTCTCTGACGGCGAGCAAAGGTCGAGCCGGAGGCCGCGGGGTAGTAATGTCTCGCGCAGCATCCCACGCGGAGGCGGCGGCGCCAACAGCTATTATGGTAGCGACAGCGGCAGCGGCAGCGACAGCGGCAGCAACAGCGGCAGCGAGAGCAAGACCAGGCGCAACAGCCATAGACACACCAGCTGCAGCGACAGCGACAGCGACAGCGACAGCAGCGACAGCGATGCTCACCATCGAGGCTACCGCCGCCACGGCCGCCACGGCCGGCAATCCAGGTCGCCAGCTCAGCAAAGCAAAGCCAGGATGATATCCACAGCGGTGTCCGGCAGCCGTGGCGGCCAGCAGCAACTGAGGCAGCAGCTGCAGCAGCAACTGGAGAAGCAGGAGCAGCAGCAGTCGCCACAGTCCTTCAGCTGGAAACGGGCCACGCGGCACGCGCTGCGCGCTGGCGCCATGGCGGCTCTGACCAACAGCGACATCCCCGGCCGCTGGGTGGGCGACAAGGGCCTGCGCGTGGCCACGGCGGCGCTGGGCGCCGCCATCGTCGATACATACATGGACTACCACCACCCGAAGCGCGTCAACGGCATCCGCCACACAGCCATTCGCCAAATTGCCGAGTTTGCCATTGGCAAGTCTGTGGCCGGGCCGATTATGAAGCGGGCAGAAGCGGCACGGCAGCGGGAGGAGAGAGAAGACAAGTAGATGGGGGAGGAGAGGGGAGGAGAGAGAAGACAAGGGGAAAAGGGGACAAAAGCCGGGGTATATGATGGACGGGTGATGTTCCACGGCCCCCAGTAGGCAGTTCCACGGGAGTATTACCCACTGCAGACTAGAAAGTAGAACGCGAGTTTAGGGAGAATAGAGCTAAAGCTTGCTAATTGCGACATGTCCTAATACGGCGTGCTTCACTGTCCGCCAGTGTGCTTAGTGGATAAACACGTTATCACGTGCAGACATTCAGCCCAGAAGCCACGAAATACGGAGAAATGCTGGTGCCAGTTTTTTGCTTTTGCATCCTGGACCAGTGCTTCCTGGACCAGCAACATCCCGACGTCCTCTGCCGACACCACCAGCAACTGGATCTGTGTGGCGCGGGTATCTGTGTCCTTTTGCTTTTCTTTGATTCTTTTTCTTTTTTTTTTCGAGATTCTGTTCTTTGCTCCTTCTATTTCCAAGCTCCGCATTTTAGAGGAAATAAATCCGATTCGATTTTGAACTGTTCGTCGGTTTCTCGAGGCCAGTGCCCCCCTCCCCCCCCACGCTCTCCCTCAGCGCCGAGGCCAAACCGTCGGACATTTGATATCTGATCCTGACTGCTTCGAACGCCTGGGGCTGTTCTCCATGCCGCCCTCCGACGATGCTCCGTCGCCGACCGAGCCGATACAGTCGCCGTCGCCGGCCGCGGCGGCGTCTTCGCTGACGCTGCCCAAGCAGCGGCAGCCGGTGGTGGGGTTGGGCTCGGGCGGCGTGCCGCGGCCGGCGGCGCCGCATCTGCACCACCATCTTGAGGGGGCCAGTCTGCCGGTGCGGCGGCCGACGCCGACGACGGCGGCGCTGTATGCGTCGACGCTGACGCCGCCGGGGTCGCGGTCGATGTCGCCGGTGGGGCGGGCGGGCTCGCCGGCGGTCGGCAGCGGGGCGGCGGCGCGCACGCTGTCGATGACGTCGTCGGTGTCGGCGGCATCGACGGCGGCGGCGAGCAGCGTCGGCGGTGGTGGTGGGACGGACACGGCGGGGCTGGCAGGATCGGTATTTGGGTCGGGGTCCGGACCATCCGGGCCGGCGTCGGCGCCGGCATCGGCATCGTCGTCGACGGCGACGCTGGCGTCGACGCTGACGTCGACGCTGGCATCGGCAGCGCATGGGCGGCGGCACGCACAACAGCCGTTTGCGCGGTCGCTGGTGGAGACGGCGGCGGCAGACAACCCGGGGGACGTGCTGCACGTGATGCTCAAGGGGTTTGTGCCGCACGTGGCGGTGTATGCGTCGCCCGACACGGACGAGCTGGTGCGCGACAAGGGCCTGCGCGGCGGGCTGTGGGAGCTGCTGCGGCCGTTTGGCGAGCACGTGCAGGGCCGCGTCACCGTGCGCGACACCAGCAGCGGCGGCGCCCGGCCGTGCGACGACTTTTCCGTGCGCTTTGTGCGCTTTGGCGACAACGTCGAGGATCCGCCCGAGCCCGTGCGCGGCGTCCTCCAGTCGCCGGCCACCAGCCCGGCGCTGCCGCTGTTCAACGGGCGGCGCCGGCGCAGCAGCGCCGCGGGGGGCGCGACAGCCGCTGCCGCTACCACTGCCACCGCCGCTGCCACTGCCGCTGCCACTGCCGCTGCCACTGCCCCTACCACTACCACTGCCGCTGCCACCACGCCGACAAGCCCCGACGCCGCCCCTCTCAGCAATGCCGCGGCCGTGCGCATCCCCCTGGTCGAGGCCATTGTCGACCAGCACCTGCGGTATGCAGAGCGGTCGTTTCTTGGCGGCCCGCCGGCGTCGGCGGGATCGCAGGTGGACGAGGGCGGCCATGCCGGCGCCTTTGCGGGCCTTGCGGAGCCGGACATCAGCCACGACAGCACGTCGCCGTACTACGCGCTGTATGTGCGGCGGCTGCTGTCGGGGCTGCCGGTGGCCAGCCACGAGACGTTTGCGCACCCGGTGGCGTGCGTGATTGCCATCAGCTCGCGCAACGCGGCGCCCATCCAGACGTTCCAGGAGCTGTACCGCGACATCAGCGCGGGCGCGCGGCGGCTGCCGCGCTGGGTCGACAGCGACTTTCTGCGCTACTACGTGCTCGTGCACGACGAGGACCGCGGCGACATTGCCGCCAGCACCGCCCTCTTCGACAAGATGAAGCGCAGCCTGGGCCTGCACTGCCACCTGCTGCGCCTGCGCAGCAGCCCGGCCGCCGAGTCCGACGACGACGCCGTGCCGCTGCCGCGAAGCGACTGGCTGAGCCCGGCCGAGGAGTGCGCCGACCTGCAGCGCGCCGAAGCCATGGAGCTGGAGGGGGAGGGCGAGGGCGAGGGCGAGGGCGAGGATGGCCAGGATGGCGAGGATGGTGACAACGACGGCGACGACGGCGCCACCTCCTCCTCCTCCGACTACTTTGGCGCCCGCTACATTTTCGACTCGGACGCAGCCGCCATGCGCACGTTTGTGCGCGAGATGGTGACGCAGTCGCTGGTGCCGACCATGGAGCGCAGCATGGCGCTGTGGAACGACCAGGTGGCGTCGAAGCGCAAGGGCCTGAGCGGCCGCTTTCTCAGCCTGTCGAAGCGGTGGGCCGGCTTTGGCGGCAGCAGCAGCAGCGGCAGCGGCGGCGGCAGCGGCAGTGGCAGCGGCAGAACCACCACCACCGCCAATGCCAACGCCAACGCCAACAGCAACGCCAACAACACCAACACCAACAGCAACTACAACTGGCAGGGCGGCTTCTACGCGGCCGAGACGGCCGAGGCGGTGCTGCGCAAGCTGGGCGACTATGCGTTTATGCTGCGCGACTGGAAGCTGGCCATGTCGACGTACGACCTGCTGCGGGCCGACTTTGCCGGCGACAAGGCCTGGAAGCACCACGCGGCGGCCAACGAGATGTGCGCGCTGGCGCTGCTGGTGATGGCGCCGGCGGCGTCGTCGCGCACCAAGCCCGAGACCGTGCAGGCCGCGCTCGAGCAGGCCTGGTACTCGTACCTGACGCGCTGTGCCAGTGCCTACGGCGCCGTGCGCACCGCCGTGCTGGCCCTCGAGCTGCTGCGCCTGCGCGGCGGGCCCGCCGCTGCCGACGACGCCGTGCGCTGGGGCATGCGCCTGCTCGAGGCCCGCCTGCTGGGCCGCGTCGGCGACGCCCTGCTGCGCGAGCGCCTGGCCGTCTGCTGCAGCACGCGCTTGTTGACCGGTGGCGGCCGGCTCTCCGGGCTCGGCTCCGGGTTCGGCTCCGGTCCGGGCTCCGGCAGTGCCGCGAATGCCGCCCCGCTCGGCAGCTGGCGCCGCAAGGCCGCCTTCTGGAGCGTCCTGGCCGCCGATGCCTGGGTCGCCCAGGCCAAGTACATCCAGGCCCAGCGCTGCCTCAACCACGCCCGCCAGTCCTACTCCATGCTGCCGGCCGACGACGGCATCGCCGGCTTTCGCCACGCCAGCGCCTTCATGGCCGCCCTGCAGACCCAGCTCAAGCAGGGCCTGACCGTGTCGGAGGGCGGGGCCGAGAATCGGGACGACGACGGCGGTGGCGACGGCGACACTGAAAACGAAAACGCCGGCGCACTAGCCCGGCCGGACTCATGACCACCGAGCCAGCACTGGTGGAGAGGGCAATTTGCAGTTGCAGTTGCAGTTGCAGTTGCAGCTGTTCATGGCCGTCGGGCTGTGCTAGCACTGCTGCATTACAAAGCCTGCAGGCTGGGCTACAGCAGCTGGTTACCAGGCCATAAGCTGCGCAATACAGCGCCTGTTGCTCAGACGCTCGCCAGCTTCGCGGGCCTGATCTTTTGGTGGCTCTGACCGATCATTGTTGACTGGCTTCTGTTTACTGGTTACCACTGTGCAAGACCGATACGATTCATAGACAAGCATGGAACGGCGTTTTCTCTTTGGTTTTCAATTTCACATTCTGGTCTGCGTGCGTCTTTTCTTTTAGATTCCTCACCTTTCTGCCGTTTGCCCAGGCTGAAAAAAGGTGCTCTGGTCTTATCTACAAAGCGCCTCGTCACTCTAATCCTCGCTTCGTAGCCTGTCAGCTTACGAGTACGGAGAGCGGGCCAGTCTCCCTGCTTGCCCGCATCGATAGCGCTAGCTTTGAACAGCACAAAAGTCCCCCTTAATGTACGAGTGTTTTAGCGGCTCTCGGAGGCGTCCGGCCCACATTTCTCAATCAGTAAGAAAACACACCGCCGGCGCTGAGAGAGGGAGCAGCAAAGCCCCCTTCGACTACTCGTATGATCGGACGAGGCTGCGGGTGAAATTCCTCCAGACCGCACGCTGGGCGTGGGGTATCAGTAATGGTCTGCCTGGCCAAGACACAGTGGCCTCGCTCCGAAATTGACTCGTCTCAGCACAAAGTAGCAAAAGCACCCAACTTGACTCGTCTCTCCAGCAGCAAAATCACTCTAAATTGTCTCGTCTCAGCACAGAGTCAGCGCCAAAGCCCTTTTAATAAAAAACTGCTCTCTTCAGGCGGCATGTAGAGGTACTGTGGTCAATCAGATAGACCACTGAGGGATTTGCTGTTTGCCCTGCGATGATTACAGTATTAGTATTAATACTCCGTACTGGTTGTGGCGGGATTTGCGCAGCCGCCTGCTGGAACCCCACGCTCTGCCGCAAAGGCTGCGGGCGAGTTTCGCCAACAACCGCGCTATAAATTCTTGATTTCGAATTCTAGGCGGCCGTCAAAGCTGCGGACATCTCCGGCCGAGCTGTATAAATGTAAGGCTTTCCCTCTGTCGAGGCGAGGAATTGGACAGCATTCTCACATTGTCATAACCACGATACAATATAAACTATTTCATTTTCACTTAGACATACATTCTTGCTCACACGCACACGCACTCACACGCAATCACTAACACACCCACTCACACACTCACACACACTTATAAGCTCTCACAGTCCTGTCTCATACACACTCTCTCACAGTCCTCTCACACACTCTCTCACACACAATGTCTGCTATCAAGTTCGAGCCTCTAAAGCCGGCTGAGGGCTCCAAGGTCAACTTTGGCGCCGTCGTCACGAACGTGGACATTGAGAATCTGACGGGTAAGTTGGTCGGTAGCGGTTCTTCTTTTCCCTTGCCCCTTTTTCGAGTGGTCCTTCTTTCCCCACACACACTAACAACGACAGATGCCGACTTTGAGGCGATCCGCGAGCAGCTGTTCAAGCAGCAGGTGCTGGTGTTTCCGAAGCAGGGCCACGTGTCGCCGAAGAAGCAGTTTGAGCTGACGCAGCGGTTCGATCCGGCCGGGTCGTCGTACGGGCACGGCAAGACGCTGGACGCCAAGCGGTCGGTGCTGCACCCGGACCTCAAGACGATTCCGCACCAGCCGCAGGTGCAGGTGATTGGCAACGGCTTCGTGCCCGAGTACGAGGGCCTGACCAACGTGCAGCTGCGGCACCCGCACCACCGCACCTTCCACGCGACCGTCATCCCGGACGAGGACGACCTCAACTTCACGCGCTTCTACCGCTGGCACATTGACGCGGCGCTGTACGGGCTGGCACCGCCGGTGGTGACGACACTGCTGGCGGTGCGCGTGCCGGGCGGCCGGCGGCAGATCTGCCGCTACGACGACGGCACCGGCGACGAGCTCGACGTGCCGCTGGGCACGACGGCGTTTGCGTCGGGCGAGACCATGTTTGAGCGCTTGAGCCCCGAGGACCAGCAGTTTGCCCGCACCACGCGCGTCGAGTATGCACCGCACCCGTACATCTGGATGAGCAGCGCCAAGTCGCGCCCCGACGGCCTCGGCATGGTGTCCGAGGGCCGCGAGCTGCCCGAGGCCGAGCTGCCGCCCATCGAAAAAGACAAGATCCAGATCCTGCCCATGTGCTGGCGCAACCCCGTCACCGGCAAGCTGGCCCTGCAGATCCACCCCAGCGCCGTCCGCCGCCTGCACCTCGCCGACGGCTCCGTCATCGACGACCTGGCCAAGGTCCGCGAAATCGTCCACCGCCTGCAGCGCCCCGGCATCGCCCCCGAGCTCGTCTACCCCCACGACTGGCAGGAGGGCGACCTGGTCCTCTTCCATAACCGCGGCCTCATCCACTCTGTCGTCGGCGCCTTTGCCCCCGACGAGGTCCGCCTGTTCCGCCAGTGCAACATTGCCGCCAGCGCCATGCCCGAGGGGCCGGCTCCCGTGCCTGCTGCGGCCGCCTAGGCGGCGATGCCTCGTCACGACATGATCACGACTCCTTTGTTTTTTGTTTTTTTTGTTTTTAGAATTTTCTTTTCGAGCAGAGAAGCACCATCCTTGGTTTCGGCGTCTTTGGACAAGCTAGCGTGCGGTTTTGCATGGAATGTTTTGATGAGATTGCTTATTTGATTCTTTTGGCTTTTGTATGTTTTGATGAGATTGTTTTTGTATTCTTTCAGATTTTAATTCTTGTAATCAAGATACCGTTGTTAGATGTGTACAAGTATGAGAAAATGATTTGATACCAATCGGCAAGAGCTTCATACTCGTCTGATACTCTAATCGGCAAGAGCCACATACTCGTTTGATACTCCAATTGGCAAGAGCCGTCACCAACTGGCAAGAGCGATGTAGCCAGCTGGTGTGAAAGGCAAGGGCGATGCAGCGACACTGCTGTACGACTTGCGAGTGCTCATAAATTAGCGAATAATGATGACTAACACACCAAAACCCCCTGGGCCAAGCACTACTCGTACTCCCTATTATCTCGTAATATCAGCTATCGAGCTGACTCCACCCACAGTTGGACATTCTCCAACCTCGTCCATCATGGCGACTCCGCGTCCAAACATGAACCAGGCCTACGCCACCACAGCGCCAGACACGAGCGGCGACCCAGTCAGCTCAGCGAGCAGCCAGAGCACAGCGACGCTGAAAAGCGTGCCGACGCTGGCAGGGGCGGCGGCGGTGGTGGCGGACACCAGCATCTCGGCCAGCCAGCCGTTTCCGCAGCTGGTCAACAATGCCGATTCGGACAGCGAGAGCGACGCCGATGCGGGCGGGTCGTTGCTGGGGTCTGGCAGCAGGAAGCGCAAGCTGGGCGGCGGCGGCGGCGGTGGCGGCAGCGGGAGCGGCGGCGGGAGCGGCGGCGGCAGCAGCAGCAAAAACAACAAGAGCCGAGGCCACCGCGACAGCATCGTGGACGACGACGACGAGGCGGATCCGGCGGTGGCCAAGCCGTTTGTGCGGACGAGCAGAAGAAGCGCCGACGACGCGGCGGCGCGTCTTGGCGATGACGAAACGACAGACTACGACGAAGACAAGGAAAGCAGCCGCACGTCGAGCGTGGCGGCAGCCACGGGCGGCGGCGTGGGCGGAGAGAGGAGACGACGACGCAGCGGCAAGGGCGGCGGCGACAGCAGCGGCATCGGCAACAGCAACGGCAACGGCAGCACCAGCGCCAGTGCCAACGCCAGTGCCAGCGCCAACTCCAGCGGCCCTAGCCGGCATGGCGATCATAACGGCGGCGGCGGGCGGCGCAACCGGAGCGGACGAGTCAAGTGGGACAAGGAGTGGTTTTCGTCGGCGGGAGCGCACGAGCGGATGGGCCACAAGATGCACAAGTTCACGTTGTACGAGACGGCGAGCCGGTACTACATTGTGGGGGAGGACGTGACGGGGCGGCGGTTCCGGGTGCTCAAGATCGACCGGACGGGGTCGGCAGAGGACGGCGAGCTGGGGCTGACAGACGACAAGATTGTGTACACGCAGCAGGAGATGACGCAGCTGCTGGACACGATCGACGACGGCAACCGGGCGACGGGCGGCATCAAGCTGCGCTGCACGACGTGGGGCCTGCTGGGCTTTATCCGCTTCACGGGGCCGTACTACATGGTGCTGATCACGAAGCGGTCGACGGTGGCCGTGCTGGGCGGCCACGTTGTGTACCAGATTGCCGGCACGCAGCTGATTCCGCTGACGCCCGGCCGAGGTGCGCCGAGCCGGCCGGCTGCCGCTGCTGCCGCTGCTGCCGCTGCTGCCGCCGCCGCCGCTGCTGCTGCTGCCACCTCCTCTGCCGCCGCGGATCACCACGATGGGTCGGGCGGCGGCGGCGGCGGCAGCGGCGGCGGAGGCGGAGGCGATGGCGGCGGCGGTGGCGGAGGCAAAAATGCAAGTTCGGGCGAGGCCGGGCACGGCCACCGACGGGGCGGAGCGACGGCGGCGGACGAGGCTCGGTTTCTGGCGATTCTCAACCACATCAACCTGTCGCAGTCGTTCTACTTTAGCTACTCGTACGACCTGACGCACACGCTGCAGCACAACATCAGCCGGGAGCGGGCGGCGCTGGCGGCGGGGCGGCGCTGGGGGTGCGACGCGGAGCCGAACGCCATGTTTGTGTGGAACAGCCACCTGCTGCAGCCGGTGCGGGAGGCGCTGGCGTCGCCGCTGGACTGGTGCCGGCCAATCACGCACGGCTACATCGACCAGGCGTCGATCTCGGTGTACGGGCGCACGGCGTTTGTGGCCATCATTGCGCGGCGGTCGCGGTATTTTGCCGGGGCGCGCTTTCTCAAGCGCGGCGCCAACGACCGCGGCTTTGTGGCCAACGACGTCGAGACGGAGCAGATTGTCAGCGAGGCCAGCACGACGTCGTTCCACGCGCCCGGGCCGCGGCTGTTTGCGAATCCGCAGTACACGTCGTTTGTGCAGCACCGCGGCAGCATTCCGCTCTACTGGACGCAGGAGAGCGCGGGCGTGGCGCCGAAGCCGCCGATCGAGCTGACGCTGGTCGACCCCTTCTACAGCGCGGCGGCGCTGCACTTTGACGACCTGTTTGCGCGCTACGGCGCGCCCATCTACGTGCTCGACCTCGTCAAGGCGCGCGAGAGCCAGCCGCGCGAGAGCAAGCTGCTCGACGAGTTCACCCGCGCCATCCGCTATCTCAACCAGTTCCTGCCGCCCGACAAGCGCATCATCCACCACGCCTGGGACATGTCGCGCGCCAACAAGAGCCGCGACGTCAACGTCATCGCCGTGCTCGAGGGCATTGCCGAGACCGTCGTCGCCACCACCGGGTTCTTTCGGAATGGCGAGGGCACGGGTACGGAGGCCGACACGCCGGAGGGCCCGTCCGCTGGAGGCACATCACGTGACACGCCCGCCGAGCCGGACCCCCCCTCCGATGGCACCACCTCCGATGGCACCACACCCCCCACCCGCATGCAGAACGGCGTGGCACGCACCAACTGCATCGACTGCCTCGACCGCACCAACGCGGCGCAGTTTGTCATTGGCAAGTGCGCGCTGGCGCACCAGCTGCACGCGCTCGGCATGCTGGAGCAGCCGCAGCTCAGCTGGGAGACGGACGCGGTCGTGCTGTTCACGCACATGTACCACGACCACGGCGACACCATTGCCGTGCAGTACGGCGGCTCGCAGCTCGTCAACACCATGGAGACGTACCGCAAGATCAACCAGTGGACCAGCCAGTCGCGCGACATGCTCGAGACCTTCAAGCGCTACTACAACAACTCCTTTCTCGACGGCCAGCGCCAGGAGGCCTACAATCTCTTTCTCGGCAACTACGTCTACACCCCCGGCCAGCCCCTGCTGTGGGACCTGCCCACCGACTACTACCTGCACCACGCCGACCCGCGCCACGTCCGCGACCGCCTCGCCCGCCGCCCCAGCCAGGCGGCCTCCTCTACCTACCGTGCCGACCACGCCGCCGACCACGCCGACCGCCAGCCACGCCGCCGCGACTACATCCACTGGTACACCCCGGACCACCTGGCCCGCCGCACCATGCCGCCGCTGCCGCCCAGCGCCGTGCTGGCGGCCGGCGACGCCGCCGCCCGGACCAAGCCCTCCGCCGCCGCCCACCGGGGCGGCCGGCCCGCCAAGAACCCGCTGGCCAGCCCGCTCGCCCTCTTCGACGACTACTGGCTCGAATACTACAAGCCCTTTATCCTGTCGTCCTTTGCCAAGATGTTTGCCTTCAAGATCAAGTCCACCATGAAATACATCCCCATCCGCTCCACCCGCGACGGCCAGTACGACCTCAGCCCCTTCAAGGTGCGCAGCGACGTCGGCCCCGACGACGCCGCCAGCGTCGCCCCGTCGGCCCAGCACCAGCCGCTTGCCGTGCCCCCGGGCCACCGTCGGGGCGGCTCGCTGAGTGTCTCGGCCCAGGACGCTGCGACCGCCGCCGCCGCCGCCGCCGCCGCTGCTGCTGCATCGCCCACGACATCCTCGTTTCTGGCCGACGACGAAAAGGACTCGGCGTCGGTGGTGTCGGTCCAGTCCGGCACTACCAGCAGTGGAGGCCGTGGCCTGCGCGGCTGGCTGTATCCGAGCAGCAGCGGCAACAACAATATTAACAACAATAACAACAACAACAACAACAACAGCCACCGCCACAGCCATAGCCACAGCCACAGCAGCAACAGCAAACATACCGGCCGCCAGCCACATGCCCTGGCCGGCATCATGAAAGACGGCGCCTTGTCGACAACATTGACAGCCGCCGCATCGGCCGCAGCCCCGACGGTGACGGCGGCCACAGCGGCTGCGGCTGCAGCCGGCTCCCCCCCGGCGGCCTCCATGGCGGCGGCGGCGACGTCGACCACGCCAACGTCCATCACATCGCTGTCGGGCCGGGACGGCCGCCAGTCACGTGATCAGGTCAACGGCCACGCGTATTCGCAGTCGCAGAACCAGCTGCACCAGCTGCAGCGGAGCTCCTACGCGGCCCAGATGGACGTGCACTCACAGCTGCAGACACAGTCACAGGCACAGTCACAGGCACAGTCACAGACACAGTCACAGACACAGGCACAGGCACAGGCACAGGCACAGGCACAAACAGAGGCAGACTCGAATTTGCAGACATATCCCTACGCGCACAGCCAGCAGGCTGGCGCCGTCGGACGCTATTATTATTATCCCACCGCCAACAGCGCCGCCCACAGCAACACGACCAACAACCTCGACACAACCATGGCAACCAGCGGCGGCCTGCTGTTCGAGCACGACCCGCGCCACAAGCCCAAGCAGTCGACGCTGGAAAAGACGCGCCGCGCCCAGTGGACGTTTGCCCAGATGGTGCAGGGGTCGCTGAACCCGTCCGTGACGGAGACGGAGGACTACGAGCGCTACATCCGCCACCCGCAGAACCTGACCGTCGTGCCGTCGTCGGCCGGCGCTGGCAGTGGCGATGGCCGTGGCAGCGGCAACGGCAACGGCGCCAATGCTGCGCCCGGCCCGGCCGCAAATCGGGGGATGAGACCGGCTGCCGTCTCTTCTGCCGACAGCACAGCCAACAACTTTGAGTACCAAGAGTATGTCAACGGAAGCTGGAAAACCAACGGCCTGGGCCTTGTGATGCCGGACGCGGGCGCGACAGCCAAGAAAGCAGCAGGAGCAGCAACAACAAACGGCGCCTTTGCCGCTGCCGACGACGACGACTTCGCCATGTACGCCGAGCTGCTGCACGTTCCGGAAAACCCGCTGACCGTGACCGACGGCGATGCTCAGAAGAAGCGGTACAAGGCCTATCGCAAGTGGCTGCGCGGCAAGTCGCTCTTTAAGCAGCAGCCAGTGGAGTAGACGTGGTGCTCTGAGTCGAGTCCTGCCGCGCTGAGTCCTGCCGCGCCGAGTCCTGCCCCCTCTTTCTCAGTCCTGCCCGGCTGCCCGAAAGAGCTCTTTGAGCCGGCCGTCGCGAGCCACCAACGGGCCCACAGCCGCTGCCACGTCCACGCCGGCCGCCGTCATGACGGCCACGAGCATGTCGGCCGCTCGGACGAGCTCGCGCCGCAGCTTCCGGGCCCCCGCCGCGTCGTCGTCGTCGTGAATTGTGCTTCTGCCCGCGCTCGTCGCCGTCTGGCGCGGGTCGCCGTCCTCGCACAGATTGAGCCAGCACAGCATCAGCATCCGGAGCGTCTCCTCCTGCCACGGCGGCTGCGCAAACCGCGGCCAGCAGTTGGCAAGGATCGCCTGCAGGGCGCCAACGGCCTCGACCACGGCCGGCTTGTAGCGCATGGCAAAGGGGTCGGTGAGAATGGCGGCGAGCATGGGGACAAGGTCCTATTAATTATCAGCTCGTTAGCATGCAATGGGCCAGTCATGACTTGGCAGCAAGGGAAGGAGGGCGGAAAGTCTTTATGTAAATAGAATGAACAGGGCAACGCGAATGAAACCAAGCAGTGGCCGGCTCTGCCGCAAACGTAGCACCAGAAGCAACATTGAAACCAACCTTTAAGTGCTTCACGGCCTGAAGGCCCATGGCATGCACCACGAGCCCCGTCTGCCGCACCAGCAGCTCTACCACGCGGATGTGTTCCTGGGCGTGGAAGTAGCCTGCGTAGATGCCTTCGCGGAGAATGCGGTCGAGCAGCGCTTCGGCTGCGCGCGTCGCCGGGAGACTGCCGCCGGTTCTTTGCTTGTCTTTTCTCCCCTTGTCACCGTCCTCCGCCGCACCGCCGCCGGACCCTCGCCGCCCACCGACAGCCACGGCCAGCGCCAGCAGCGCGCCGTACGCCGGCTCCAGAAGCTGCAGCGACTCGGCCTCGGGGGTCAGGCGCGGCAGAAACAGGAGCGTCGGAAAGACGGCGTCGGCCAGGACGCTGTCGAGGCCCGTGCGGTGCAGCAGCGAAGACGGGCTGCTGCTGTGTCTGTTCCCGTCGACGGCGCCATCGTCCTCGTCGCCCTGCATCGTCTTGACCACAAATGTGCGAAGCAGCTGCAGGCCTCGCGCCCGCACGGGCGTGGCTGGGTCGTCGACGAGGGCCAGCAGCACGGGCGTGAACAAGGGCCAGTGGCGGTGGATGAGAGAGGTCTTTTTGGTCAGCATTGGTGGGCAAGCGACTGTTGCGAAGCGACAGAAAAGCCAGAACAAAACGCAAAAAAAAAAGCAAAAAAAAAAAAGACTGCAAAACAAGAACGCAAAGAACAGACTGCAAAACAAGAACACAAAGAATAGACACCACGACGCCCCACAATACACACATCAGACTCGGCCACGGCCCAGGAAAACACCGAGACGGCCCGCAGGTCGCCGTACTTCCACGGCTTCGTCGCAAACGACTCGGTGTTCGGTCGGCCGCCATCGACGGCATACGCTGCCTTGCGGCCCGTCGACGTGATCGTGGCTGGCCTCGAGCGCGCAAACAGCGGCCGCAGGTAGCCCTTCAGGACGGACTCCACCAGCCAGTCCGCCTTGTTGTCGCGGCCTCTGCTGCTGCCGCTGCTGCCGCTGCTGCCGTCGCCTTTTGGCGTGGCCGCCTGCTCAAAAAGCGTCTGCAGCAGCCGCGCTGCCGCCGCCGCCGCCGTCGCCGTCGTCCATGGCTGCCCAGCATCGGCCATGGCCATGAGCGCAAACACGGTCTGGTCGGCGTCTGCCGAGCCAGAGAGCGCGAAAGCAGCCTCGCCTTCGCCTTCGCCTTCGCCGCTGGGCCCATTGCAAAGCAGCACCTGCTGCAGCACGGCAATGCCGTCGTCCGCAGCCCGCTGGCAGCGCTGCACGACGGCACGGCTTCGGCCGCCGCTGCCGCTGTCATCGCGCGCAACGTCCATCTCGTCATCGTCGTCGTCGTTGCCATCATTGCTGTCGCCGTCGCCGTCGCCGTCGCTGCCAGCCCCACGCACAACCGGCGAGACCGCCCGGACCACCAAGCCGCAGATGGCTCTGCGAGCTGCCGCCGAGTCGCCGTTGCTGCCGGAGTCGCCGTTGCTGCCGCCGTCGCCTTCTAGGCCACGGCCAGCCGACGGCGGAAGCCGTGCTCTCAAAGCCCGGAGGCGCTGCTCAGGCGGTGTCTGTTTTTAAAAAGGGCAGCGTCAGCATCAACGACGGAAGACGCAATTTGTACACAGAGCCTCGAAGAGATAGGGCGCGCCCTACTTTCTCATTCATCAAGTCCAGGTCTCTGACAAGACCTGTCCAATCTATGGCTGCAGTGCGGTCATGTTAGCAAAAGCGCCGGGCTTCATTTTTGTTTCAGTCTCAGAATAAGATGACAACGCACCAGTGTCGAATCGGCTGCTCTCAGGCCGGCCTTCTGTCCCGTTGCGCTCGGCTTCCATGCTGGTCTAGTCTTGTGTCCGCGATCTCATGCCTTTGCGCATGGCTGGAGCGGTTGGCAAAGTCTTTCGGCGTTGTGCAGACTGACAGATTTCTGCGGGTGATGATGCCTAGTGGTTTTATAATGCTATATTGTTACACAAAGTCGCTGGACTCTGGGGGCAGTATTATCGCCTAGGGCGGTGAAGGCGCTAATTCAAAGCACCCAAAGTCCAGACCACAGCCTAACAACGTCAAAAACCCGCCCATAATACTGCTCTGTACAAAATCCAAAATATATCCATAGCCCAGTATGAGTATTAATACGTCGTAAGCGATACGGCACGCCAGCAAAAAACGAAACGTCAGCTGTCCATCTTTGCCATATGCAATCCTTAACCTCGTTCGGTGCTGCCATCTGGACCATATGCAATCCTTAACCTCGTCCGGTGCTGGCCAGACGCATTGATTCCATCCCTTGTAGCCTAGAGAACCAAAAAAACAAAAACAAAAAAGCCGCTCATCAGACAAATGCTTTCCCTCACAGCCAGTTCGTCCGTTTTAAAAAACAAACTCTTTCCCTCAGCAAGTTCGCCCCTTTAAAAAAAAAAAACAAAGAAAAACAGCAACAGCCCCCTTGGCCTCAGCTGACATCGGCAGCCTCTTTGAGAGCCGCCACAAGAACCTGGTCGGCCTGGCGCGCCGCATGCACCGCCTTGGCCAGCATGCGCAGATGCAGTCCGCCGTCTCGTGACGGCGGCAGATCTCCCTTGAGCCACAGGTTGGTGACCTCGTCGCGGTTGGGCAGGTACGCCACGCAGCAGGCCGCCAGGATCTTTCCGTGCTCGGCCGGCACGGGGTCCACGACGAGCGCCGTCGATGCTGAGGGCGAATCCTCGTTGCCGGCGTCTTCTCCGCCTCCCGTTGCCGCCGTCGTCGTCTCCACCACGGCGGCCACGCCGCCAGCCACCGTGTCCACGCAGTCGATGCCGGCGTCGGCCAGCGCCGCCGCTGCCACGGTGATGCAGCCGCTCAGCACGTTCATCATGCCCCACAGCTCCTCGGCCGGGTCCTGGTCCGGCGCCGACCGGTCCTGGTCCGCCTCAATCACCGACACCACCACATCCACGCCGCTCTTGGGCCAGCGCTCGCCCAGAATCGCGCCACGCAGCGACGTCTCCAGGTGCACCGCCAGGTCGCGCTCCGACGTGTCGCGCACATACCCGCGCCGCTCCCGCGTCGCAAACGGCGCATACTTGACGTGCGTCGTCAGAATCAGGTGCGGCGAGAACGGCATCGACCGCGGCAGCGCCCGCGGGCCGTGCACCGTGCAGCTCAGCTTCAGCCCCGACGCCCCAGGCACGCCCCCAGAGCTGAGCTCCAGGTACGCCGAGCCAGACGCCGACGGCGTCACTCCCGTTTGCAAATCTGTTTTTTCGTCAGCACATAACCCTCTCTCTGTCTGCTCTCTCTCTCGCAACACGCCTGCGCACTAACATATTTTCCGTATTATGTCGTTGGGCCGCGACCTCTCAAGTAATCTGCTCTTGCCCCGAGCCTCTTTCGGAAGCAATGGCGCATAAGTCGCCCCGACAGGCCCATTGACCCGTCGCCGGTCCGCCATGTTTGCTTGACGGCGGCGTTGGAGAGGCTTTCACAGGCTGCCTGAGCTTTCAATTGCACTCTAGCTATAAGGGTACTCTCGCCAGTGCTAGCGCTTTCGACCAGCTATAATCTCAGTGTAAAAAATATAAATAAAAGGCACACATATTCAAATGAAAAAACTTAACATATTCTCACATTCGGGCGGCCAGAATAGCTTGGTAGTTGCAGAGAAAATGCTGCTTTGAGACCAGTACGGGTTTAGCGCCAGTTGCCGTTACATGGGATAATGCCAAGCCACAAAATGTCAGCCACACATGCCCACAAAATCCCCACTCAAGTGCAGTTTTACTCCAAAATCGAAATTTCTGTCCGGCCTCAATTTTTTTTTCTCCTTGTCCTACACTCTTTTCTTTCAACTTCCCATGTATGTCACCAAGCTAGCCCTTGGTTGACGCCAACGCATGGCGATATCCTACATCAGATGTTTGCAAAGTTTGCTCGATGCGAGATGCTGGATTCAGTATTGGGGGGGCTGTTTTTTTACTAGTTTCTCAAAGCTGGCAAGCAAAATGGCTTTTTGACCTTTTGCCTTTGCCGTCGTTTGGTCTAGATTGTCAGGTAAGCTGTGACTGTGCCGGCTGGCGAAAAAGACGCTGCAAACCTCCAAGTCTTCCTGATGATACTATATCCACAGTTCCCGCGACTTATCTGTGAGCGATTGAACTACATGCACTACCATCTGATCCAACTTTGACGAGCACCCGGTTTATTTTGTTCTTTCAAATTCTCGCCGGTCTTGTGCTGCCGCTAACTCGTGGAAACAATTAGAAAAACAGCTCTGAGACTTGCAAGGCAATTCAAATGCAGACGCCGTTCAAGAGTAAGAAAATCCAGCCCACTCCCCCGGCCTTCC
This sequence comes from Raffaelea deltoideospora, assembly GCA_019925385.1. Classification (NCBI taxonomy): domain Eukaryota; kingdom Fungi; phylum Ascomycota; class Sordariomycetes; order Ophiostomatales; family Ophiostomataceae; genus Raffaelea; species Raffaelea deltoideospora. The sequence continues at coordinate 624,506 of JADHKP010000001.1, forward strand.
TGTTACTGCCGACTGCCACGCTCGTGTTTATGATGATACAATATTTATCAGTTCTGCTGCTGAGCAAATCTTGATGACGACCAATACCACTTACCAAAACAACATCTGACATAACACACAAAGCCCCATGTCCTGGCTATATGGCATCTTTTTTGGCTTGTTTTAGCACTTCTTGGCTGAGGATAGAAGCTGACATTTACGACAGGAGATGAAAAAATTAAAACCAGCACCAGGGACTGCACCGAGCAAACAAATGAAGCAATGCTTTCCCAAAGAAGTCAGTCCGAAGCTCGTTCTGGGTTTCTTATGTCTCCGATTTACCTCCCGCATTCCTCACGTCCCCTGCCCTCTACCACCTCTGCTTTTGTGATGACACTCGCTTATCCATTCACTGATACCCGGCGCCGAGCCATCCTCCCGCACTGGAGCAGGACAGTGCTTTTCACTGCGCTCTTGCTCTCTCTGAGAGTAAGAAGAGCTTTGAGATGACATCTGTTACTGCGAGGATATGTTGTGGAGTCGAGCTTTGCTCGTCATTTGGCTTCCGTGCTGGACGGGCCACACAAGCCGTTTTGGCGGGTGTGGCTCGTCTGGCCGGTGCTGGGTACATGACGTAAATGGCTTGTCTGATGCAGTTTCTTCCCTGTCACCCATACAGTCTGTTGAACTGCCCAGTTTTGGAGTTTGTGCGATAACGGCGAGAACTGACAGACAAATACAGAGACGAAGCCGTCAGTCTGCTGAAATGCACAACAATCCCGAGCAAGAGCATATGGGCCTGCTGTGAGGAGGTAAGTTGTAAAATCGCCAAACTTGGTAACAGTTAAGATACTTGACTGGGGACCGTAGTTACTGTGTAGATGCCAAGCGGCAGTTCTCCAGAAATCTGTTCGTGCTGTCAGCCATAAACCTATATCAACATGCCTGGTGTGGAATCATGGTGCTCGCGAAGAGGTTCTGAATAAAATATCATATCCATATAATCAGTAAAAACATTTGCTCAGGTTCATTGCACGTGATTTATTTTCTCGTATGCGCGACAAGTACCGGTACGACGTATGGGTGCAGGCTTAGCCTGTTTGACACGTACTGCTACTTGGATAAAAGTACAGCTATGCCGCAAAGAGTAGCATTTTGTACCTTACCGTATATTAGGACCCGAAAGAAAACAAGGAAAATAGCAAAATTAGGGGAGTATTCGCCCTTTGTACCCCCAAATTCGCGAGGCTGATGCAGACACCTAATTATTTTATATTTTTTTGTCTGCTTAGCCCCCTTTCCCGTACTCGTATTTGCAAACGGGTTATTACTATCACTCCCTTTCAACTTCACGGAAAAGCAAACGGCCCTCATCCCCCAATTCTCCATCCCCCATTTACCCTCGCGGCCCTCCCCCCCCCCTCATTGCAGCACATCTTGCCACCGTCTGGCCCATTTTCTCTCTCTTTTTTTTTTCTTCCCTTCTTTCATTCATTTTGTCGACCGTTTTTTGCCTCTCTTGTGTGGTTTTAATGCTGCTGTGTGGGACTTGCTCTTTTTTGCCCTTTCTTTCTCCCTAATCAGTTTTTTTTTGCGGACCCGGCTAAGGAGAGAAAACGAAAAAGAGAGCTCCTCCTATTTACTTATCCCGTCCTCTTTATCCCCTGCTATTTATCGTCTCGTTGACAGCAAAGGCCTACCGGAATCTCCGATAGTGTTGGACAAGTCGGACGGCGGAACGGACCACAAAAAGACGATCGATTTCGGGGGAGTACGATTTCTTTGACACGACTGAATCGATAAAGGATACGAACCCTGTTTTTGCCCCGTTTGAGTTCCAATCTATTGGCCTCTTCCTTCTTGTCTCCCGTTGCTCTCTCTCTCTCTCTTCTTTTGTCGTTCATTGTTGCGTCGCACATGATTCCACCGCGCGTCTTCGACACCACCGCATGAAATGTTACCTTACGCATCGTCCGGGTCCAAGATGACCCCCAGGCACACTGCTGCTGGATACACCAATGGGTATCCACGGGCGTCGAGCACGCTTGAGTTCTCGCCGCATCGGTACGTTTGTTACGCGATGCTTGCAGACTTTTTTTGCTTCTCGCTTTTTGCTTTCCCTTCTCCCTCCGCTTTGTTTTCCCTTTTCTTTTCTTTTTTTCTTTTTCTTTTTCTTTTTTTTACCTTGCTTTTATGTAGCTAACCGCATGTAGATACCAACCTCGAGGCTCACCTCCCTCCCTTCGGCGGCGTCGAAAGCTCCTTGTGCGGCTCGGCATTCTTGCGGTGATTGTGGTCTTTGGATTGTTTGTGTGGCCAGGCGCGCCAGTGATGTCGCTCCTTTCGTGGCATCTGTTCTCGGGCGGAGACGACTTCCAGCTGGAGACGGTGCGATACTATGACCTGACCAATGTCATGGGCACGGCGCGTGGTTGGGAGCGCGAGGAGCGCATTCTGCTGTGCGTGCCGCTGCGAGACGCCGAGGCGCACTTGCCCATGTTCTTTTCGCATCTGCGCAACTTTACCTACCCGCACCACCTGATCGACCTGGCCTTTCTGGTGTCCGACTCCAAGGACCACACACTCGATCTACTGGTGCAGAACCTCGAGGCCATCCAGAACAACGACGACGCCACCGAGCACTTTGGCGAGATCTCCATCCTCGAAAAGGACTTTGGCCAAAAGGTCAACCAGGATGTCGAGAGCCGCCACGGCTTTGCCGCCCAGGCCAGCCGCCGCAAACTGATGGCCCAGGCCCGCAACTGGCTGCTCAGCGCCGCGCTCCGCCCCTACCATTCGTGGGTCTACTGGCGCGACGTCGACGTGCAGACCGCTCCGTTTACCATTCTTGAGGATCTCATGCGCCACAACAAAGATGTGATAGTGCCAAGTACGTTTTTGGTCTTTGGCTTCTGTGTCCCCTGGCTTTTGTGTCCCCCTTCCCGCCTTCTCTTGTCGGCCCCTAATTTTTTTTTGTCTCCTTTTTTTTCGGTCTGCTTACCCGTTACTGACAAACAGATGTGTGGCGCCCGCTTCCTGATTGGCTTGGCGGCGAACAGCCTTATGATTTAAACTCGTGGCAAGAGTCGGAGACTGCGCTCGCTTTGGCCGACACGCTCGACGAGGATGCGGTCATTGTTGAGGGTTATGCGGAGTACGCCACCTGGCGACCCCATCTTGCCTACCTCCGCGACCCATACGGCGACCCGGACATGGAGATGGAGATTGACGGCGTTGGCGGCGTCAGTATTTTGGCCAAGGCTTTGGTCTTCCGGCACGGTGTCCATTTCCCAGCCTTCAGCTTTGAAAAGCATGCCGAGACGGAAGGATTTGGCAAGGTGAGATACATTTCGGGTCCTTTTTGTGTCTGGATAAATCAGTTTGGGGCCATGGACTAACAGTAATACCACAGATGGCAAGACGCATGGGCTTTTCGGTCGTCGGCCTTCCGCACTACACGATTTGGCATTTGTACGAACCCAGTCTTGACGACATCCGCCACATGGAGGTATGTACCAGTGTTCAGTGCTCCGTGACTTCTTTGCTTTACTTTGCCATTTGCTTTTTGGATGAGCGGACTGTTCTAACAGTTTTCTTGCAGGAAATGGAAAACGAAAAGCGCGCTCGCGAGAAAGAAGAAAAGGAGAAGGCTGAAAAGGCCGAGCAGATGAAGAAGACGTTTGGCGATGCCAACCCGCAGTGGGAGAAAGACAAAGCCGCCCTGCAAAACATTGTCGTTGATGAGAAGCCAGCGGGCGAAGGTGCCGCCGCTGCTGCAGAGGGCAGCAAGCCTGCCGAAGGAGCTGCGGCTGCTGCGCCTGGCGCAGCCGGTGCTGGCGGTGCTGGCGGTGCTGCAGCTCCAGCGCCTGGCGTTCCTGCCGGCGGAGTTGCCGAACGGCCGTCGGTGGCTGAGGCAATGAAGCCCGCCGCCGAAGAGAAAAAACCAGCTGCTGCAGCTGGCGACAAAACGTCAAACGCTGGAGGCGCTGTCAAAGATGGTGCTGTGGCCAAAGCCTTGTAGTCCGAGAGCTGAGTTCTTATTGGAATTGGGGGCTCAAAGAACGTCAAGTCACAGGAGACCTTTTCTATCATCACATCGATTCTCCTTTGCCACGTCTAGGCATAGCTGTAGCTTTGGTCTACCCACTTTATGATTTTTTTCTTCTTTTTTTTGTTACGTTTCTACTGTCTCTTTTTGTTTGACCTTCTTTTCTCTTTTTCTTTTTGTTTTCTTTTGGAAGAGGGTCGTTTTGCATTTTCCCCACCCTTTCCCATCTTTCATTTCATCGGCAGCATGCCGACGTCCTTTTTCATACTTGCATTCTCCTTTCGTACCGCCAAGAAGATGAAAACCAACAACTGCATTGCACGCCGGCCATGAAAACCATCAGCACTGCTTTCAGCATCGCGCCTTGTCAGAAACATTTTGTTCCTCTTAGGCGAAGATCGTGGGCTACAGGCATTTTCTAGGCTTCACGAAAGAGAAACGAACTGTCGCTATATATACACTGAAGAACGACAACTTTTTTTTGTGTGTGGTTTTGTACATTAGAAGAGAGGCTTCCTTTTTGTTCTGGATTGTTGGCTTGTTTTTATTAGCAACAGGGAGAGTAGGTTTAGAAGAGAAGAGCCGGAGATGTATATGGACGGGGCGTTTAGGTGCAATACTTTTATATATAAATGTTCCTTGATGCTGTCCTTCATTTTTCTTGGGCACGTTTTTTGCGGTTTTCTATTCAATTTTTTTGGTTCCTGCTGGCAAACATCTTTAGCTCGCCATCGATATGCTGGAAGCAAGCGAGATAGAAATGCCATAACAAGAGCCTTTGGCAGTCTATCTTGGATTGAAATGGCAAAAAAATAATAAAATAAAATAAAATCACCCGAAACGGAGAAGCATCGTTTTATTATTTCTTAAAAATGTAGGGGGAAAATGCTGATATGCCTTTTCTGACAAGTCGGCATATTAAAGATGGCAGTCGGAAAATACAAAGCAGTGTGAGCATTTTCACAGTTGTCGTCTACCCTTGTAGCTGCCTCTTCAAGCTTTATCCCCGGTGCTGCATATGCACGCGTCTGATTGGCCGGCTGTCGCCCTAAACCAAACATGGGTCTATGACAAAAATGCATTGCTGGCAGTTTTTTATTTTCGAACTCCTTACTTGTCCCCTAATAATGGTTGAGAGCCTCCTCAACCGCTGGACCATTTTCTCGCCAACATACGACGAGGTATATCCACAGACTGGCATCCCCCACAGCGCAGGTTGCCTGCTACTGCTTCTCTGTGCTTTGTGGTGCTCAACCCTTTTTTTTTCCTGCACCCGTGTCTTACGCTCTCTCGATCTGTTATCTCGGTCTCGTTTACGGTTCTGGTAAACCTCATGCATCTTCGAGTATAAAATAAACTGGTGAGAAGGTGGCATCTTTGGATAAAATCCTTGCCGCTTTTGCCATTCTCTTTCCCGTCCCCCCTTGAGAGGGCCTCGGCTTACTCGGTCTCGCAGACTCGCTCTTGGCCACTCTGTGACTGTTTATTCTCTCTTTTGTTTGTACTTTGTTTTATTTTATTTTTTCATTGTCTTTGGCCTACTTGTGCTTGAGCTCGTCTATGTTGCCTACTTTGTTTTTATTTTAATTTTTTTTTGCTCCATTTGCCGTCCTGCCAAGAAACAACGACTCGCATCGAAAAAAAAAAAAATTCCTTTACATTGCTTTGACGATCTCTGTGGATTCGTCGTCGATCCTCAAGCCAAATCCAACTCCGAGTGCTGGACCGAGCTGTTATTTTGGTTCCGTGACCCTTTCTCGACCAGAGGAAAAGGCCGAGACCGGCGACGGCTGCTCATCCGCAACGTCACATAGCGCGACAACCAGAGCAATTTCTCGAGCACATCGTTTCTCTCTCCCAGCTTCGGACTCGCGAATCACGACTTTTCGGACCGAGGCGGCTGTGCGTTACGGCTTAATAGGTTGAGGCTGTCAGCAAGAAGCGTCAGGCACGGTTGCTCGCCCAGACACAGACACAACAAAGGCAGACGGGCTGTCGATGGAGGGAGGCGGTGGCAGCAGCAGGGCAGCGAGGCGGACAGCCGGGCCGGTCACGTGGGCGGCGTCTCAGCGCATGCTGTACCGGAGCCGGCCCGTGACGGTTGCGGTAGACCCGATTTCTCTGGTGATTTCCGAGTGCATCAACATAACGTCTGCGATCCAGAAGCATGCGCGGTCTCAGCACTTGTCGGTGTCTGCCATTCTCGGCGGAAGCGGCCCCAATGTGCTGGCCACGTCGTTTAAAGTTGGCCCGGCTGATGGTGTAGGGCGACGCAGCCGCCGGACCGGTGCAGGCGGCGCCGGCGGCGACAACGCTAGGAGCACCCGCGGCGGCAACCATGGCGCGAGAGGCGGCGCCTCAGAGGACTTCAACCGTTGGGGGCTCCGGGGAAAGAGGGGCAAGAGCATGGCGGACAATCCACTGATATCTGGCTTTGGCCGGCTTCGCCAGGAGCTGGCGGGCGTCAAAAGTGAGTTTTTTTTTGCAAAGAGTGAGGATGAGCATGGCGGCAGGTCATCAGTTGCGGAAAAGGCGGGTTATTGGCGTGTGTCGTGTGTGTCAGGGCGCCAAGATGGGGGGCACAAAGACATGTCTTTGCTTTGCCACGTTCTGCTACGTTTTGCTGCGTTCTGCTGCGTTCTGCTGCGTTCTGCTACATTCTGCTACGTTCTGCTAACACCATGGTCCAGGCATTTACGACTTTGATTCGCTCATGCTGCTGTACCCATTTCTGCAGATCATCCAGGCCAAGGGCACGGCGGCGCCAATTACAATCTTGGCGCTGCGGGCGCTGCGCAAGTTTCTGGCGTACGGGTTTATCGGGCCGGCGTCGCCGAGGTTTGCGCTGGCGATGCAGGCGCTGTCGCAGGCGATCACGCACTGCCAGTTCGACATTAGCGACAGCGCCCAGGAAGAGGTGGTGCTGCTGATGATTCTCAACCTGATGGAGGACATGCTGTCGGGGCCCGGTGGCGACATTCTGAGCGACGAAAGCGTGTGCGACATGATGGGCCGCGGGCTGACCATCTGCTCGCGGCCGCGGTTCTCGGAGGTGCTGCGGCAGACGGCCGAGGCGACGATGGTGCGCATGTGCCAGATAATTTTCGAAGACCTCAAGCATCTGGAGGAAGAGGCGGGCGAAGAGGACGACGCGCTGGACAAGCAGACCAATGCCGACATGGACACGGTCAAGATGGTGTCGGGCCCCGACGGCCAAGAGGCGGCGTCTCCGCTGCCTCCAGGGAGTGCCGGTGCCAGCCCGTCGCCGGTGTCGTCGCCGCCGGTGGCGTCGAGCCAGGCAGCAGCCAGGAGCCGTCCCAGTGCAGACAGCGACCATACCGGCTCGAACGGCGAAACAGTGCCTCTTCCGTCTGCCCATGCAGGCACGGCAGCGGCAGCGGCAGCGGGCGAAGGAGCATTGTCGGACGACCTGTCGGACAGCAAGAGCAGCGGCACAGCGTCGGCAACGGAAGATTCGGAGTCGGTGGACCTGCGGCCGTATTCGCTGCCGTCGGTGCGGGAGCTGTTCCGGGTGCTGGTGGAGTTTCTGGACCCGAACCAGCGCAAGCAGCAGCCGGACGCGATGCGGGTGATGGCGCTGCGGATCATCCACGTGGCGCTGGAGGTGGCGGGCCCGTCGATTGCGCGGCACCCGGCGCTGGCGGCGGTGGCGCAGGACCGGCTGTGCTGCTATCTGTTCCAGCTGGTGCGGTCGGACAACATGGCGATTCTGCAGGAGGCGCTGACGGTGACGTCGACGCTGCTGTCGACGTGTCGCGGGGTGCTCAAGCTGCAGCAGGAGCTGTATTTGGCGTATCTGATTGGGTGTCTGCACCCGTGGGTGGAGATTCCGCGCGAGGCGGAGATTGACCCGTCGCTGTACGAGGGGATCCCGCGGGCGCCGAAGCTGGTCAAGCCGCCGCCGGGCGTGGCGGTGGCGGGGGCGGCGGGGGCGGCGGGCGGCGGGGCAGGGTCGCAGGGGGGCAGCGGACGGTCGACGCCGGTGCCGGTCAAGGACCGGCAGAAGCTGGGGCTGGAGGGCGGGATGCGCAAGCCGGAGGCGCGGCAGGCGATGGTGGAGAACATTGGGGTGCTGGCGCGGATGCCGACGTTCATGGTAGAGCTGTTTGTCAACTACGACTGCGACACGGACCGGGCGGATCTGTGCGAAGACCTGATCGGGCTGCTGTCGCGCAACGCGCTGCCGGACTCGGCGACGTGGAGCACGACGAGCGTGCCGCCGCTGTGTCTGGACGCGCTGCTGCGGTTTGTGCAGTTCATGGCGCAGCGGCTGGACGAGGCGCCGGTGTTTGCGGGGTATCCGGCGCCGGCGGCGCTGCGCGAGTCGCGGGCGCGCAAGAAGCTGATCGTCAAGGGCGCCAACAAGTTCAACGAGAACCCCAAGGGCGGGCTGGCGTATCTGCAGGACAAGGGCATCATTGCCGACGCCGGCGACGCGGCGGCGGTCGCGCGCTTTCTCAAGGGCACGTCGCGCGTGTCCAAGAAGGTACTGGGCGAGTTTCTGTCCAAGAAGGGCAACGAGGCCGTGCTGGAGGCCTTTATGGGGCTGTTTGACTTTGCCGGCAAGCGCGTGGACGAGGCGCTGCGCACGGTGCTGGAGTCGTTCCGGCTGCCGGGCGAGTCGCCGCTGATTGAGCGCATAGTGACGTCGTTTGCCGACCGGTACTGCAGCTCGGCAGTTGGCGCTGGCGCTGGCGGGGGCGAGGCCGAGGCCGAGGCCGAGGCCGAGGACGGCAGCGGAAGTGTGAGCGCCGCCGTGCCCGAGGACGTGGCCGACAAGGACGCGGTGTTCATCCTGACGTATGCGATCATCATGCTCAACACGGACCAGCACAACCCCAACGTGCGGCAGCAGAAGCGGATGACGGTGCAGGATTTTGCACGCAACCTGCGGGGGCAGAACGGCGGCAAGGACTTTGCGCCCGAGTATCTGCAGGAGATCTTCGACTCGATCAAGAGCAACGAGATCATCCTGCCGGAGGAGCACGACAGCAAGCACGCGTTTGAGCAGGCGTGGCGCGAGGTGCTGGTCAAGACCGAGGCGGCCGGCCCGCTGGTGGCCTGCAACACCAACATCTACGACGCCGACATGTTTGCCACCACGTGGCAGCCCGTCGTGGCCACGCTGTCGTATGTGTTCATGTCGGCGACCGACGACACCGTCTTCAGCCGCGTCATCCAGGGCTTTGACGAGTGCGCCCGCATCGCCGCCGCCTATGCGAACCGGGACGCTCTCGACCGGATCGTCTACTGTCTCAGCCTGATGTCGACGCTGGCGACGGAGCGCAGCGGCGCTGGCAGCGGCGGGGCGGGCGCAGGAGGCTTGGGAGGAGGAGCCGCTGGAGCAGGTGGCGGTGCCAACGGCAGCAGTGGCGGCAGCGGAGGCGGTGGCGGTATCGGCAGCGGCGGTATCGGCGGCATTGGCAGCGGCGGCAGCACCAGCACCAGCCTCAACGCAGAAGTGCAGGTGGACGGCGGCAGCGTCATGGTCAGCGAGCTGGCGGTGAAGCTGGGCCGCAACGTGCGGGCGCAGCTGGCGACGCTGGTGCTGTTCCGCGTGGTGACGGAGAACGAGCACATGATCCGGGGCAGCTGGCGGTACATTGTGCGGATCTGGCTCAACCTGTTTGAGAATGCGCTGATTCCGGCCTTTTTTGCCAGCGACCAGGCCAGCCGGATTGCGCTGCCGCCGATTCCGCTGCAGAGCCCCGGCCAGGTGGTGGACCGCGGCGCCAAGCAGGCCGAGTCCGGCTTCTTCTCCGCCTTTACTTCGTACATCTCCAGCTATGCGGCCGACGACCCGCCCGAGCCGTCGGACGAGGAGCTCGAGAGCACGCTGTGCGCCATTGACTGCGTGAATGCGTGTCACGTGGGCGATGTCTTTGCCAATGTAGCGTGAGTATTTTGTGTGTGTGTGTGTGTGTGTGTGTGTGTCACGTGCCGTCTAACCTCTCTCACAGGAACCTCACAGGCGACGGACTGGAGGCGCTGGTGGACGCGCTGCTGGAGCAGATTCCGGAAGACCACGGCACAGGCGCGGTGATCCAGGTCAAGGCGGAAAACGTGCCGCCGACGTCGCCGGCGGCGGCGGCCAGCCACGGCAGCAGCGGCAAGGCGGCAGCGAGCGCAGCCTACGACCCGTCGGCGGTGTACGTGCTGGAGTTCAGCACAGTGCTGGCGCTGCGCGACGCCGGCACGCTGCGGCTGGTGGGCAAGCGCGTGGTGGACGCGCTTGCGGCGGTGCTGCGCGACGCCAGCCGGTGCCACTCGATCGTGGTGGGCCGGGCGGCCTACTACCAGTTCAGCCTGCTGCGGGCGAGCTACGACCTCGACTACGACTTTGTGCGCGTGCCGGTGCTGCTGCACGCCGTCTCGAGCTTTCCCAAGGACACGCTGCAGACGACGGCCGACGGCGTGCTGCAGGGGCTGCAGCTGTGCATTGCCGAGCCGGGCCCGCTGCGCAGCGAAATCATGACGTCGCCCGACTTCTGGGCCATTCTGGGCGCGCTGGCCCACCACGCCGACTCGGCCGCGACCGTGTTTGCCATTCTCGAGAGCGGCGTCAGCGGCTCGCCGCCCGCCATCCTGGCCGACAACTACGAGGCCGCCATTGCGCTGTGCACCACCTTTGCCTCGGCCGCCAGCGTCGGCGCCCGCGCCGAGCAGCAGAGGCTGCAGCAGCAGCAGCAGCAGCTCGACCGCCGAGGCGGCCGCGCCCGCGCCGCCGCCGCCGCCAAGCAGCGCCAGCCGCCGCCGCCGCCGTCCGACAAGGCCGCCGCCGCCAGCCAGAACGCGGCCGTGCAGCGCGGCGTCAAGGCCGTCAACATCATCTACAACATGACGTCGCGCATTCCGCACCTGATGAACCAGTCGCATCTGGAGAGCAGCGAGGGTGAGTGGGCGAGAAGGGAGAGAAGAGAGAAAGAGGAATGTGGAAAGAAGGGGGTGGGAGAGTGTGCCCCATCGGACGTGACGACAATGCTGACAGCCTCTTCCCCAGCCTGGTCCGCGTACTGGCTGCCCATCTTCCAGGCCTTGACGACGCAGTGCACGAACCCGTGCCGCGAGGTGCGCCACCTGGCCTTCTCGTCGCTGCAGCGGTCGCTGCTGTCGCCGGAGCTGACGTCGGGCAGTGCCGGCGACCACCGCGAGTGGACGGCCATCTTTGGCGAGGTGCTGTTCCCGCTGATTCTCAAGCTGCTCAAGCCGGAGGTGTACCTGTCCGACCGCGACGGCATGAGCGAGACGCGCGTCCAGGCCGCGTCGCTGCTGTGCAAGGTCTTTCTGCAGTATCTCGTCCTGCTGTCGGCCTGGGACGGCATGCTGGACCTGTGGCTGCAGATCATCGACATTCTCGACCGCCTCATGAACAGCGGCCAGGGCGACAGCCTCGAGGAGGCCGTGCCCGAAAACCTCAAAAACGTCCTGCTCTTCATGGCCAGCAGCGGCTACCTCGTGGCCCCGCGCCAGGACCCGGCCAAGGCCGAGCTGTGGGTCGAGACCTGGAAACGCATCGACCGCTTCCTGCCCGATCTGAAGACCGAGCTGGCTCTCGATGCCGGTCCCGACGACGCCGGCGACGCCGGCGACACCGGCGCGAGCAGCAGCAGCAACGGCGAAGGCGGCGGACAGGGGTCCGGTGGCGCCAGCAAAGCACCGCCAGAGCCAGAAGCTGCCCCTGAAGCTGCCGGCAAACCAGAGACGGGAGCGGCGCCATAGCGCGGGGGAGATCTGTTCGTTTTGCCGGGGCTTTCAGAGGACCAAAACAGTGGCACACGGGGAGACATGTCAAAACATTAGTCGTATAGATTTTTAAATTTTGAAAACAAGCGTCTACGCAATGCGGAGTAAACATTCAATATTAAGCCTTTTTTGAAGTCTCTAGATGAGAGTACTCGTAATTATATCAATAAGCCGTGACGTCTCTTTTGCTGGTGTCTTCGCTGACTAATCAAGGAAAACGAAACGAAAAGCAGTGCTTCAGATCTTCAGAGCTTTCTCTTCACACCATCACCAGCCAACAAACTGCTATCCACCACTTTATGGCCATTTGCACTCGGCCGTTTCCGCAGTCATGTCGAGCAACGCGCCCATAGCCACGTACGTTGTGTCATTGCACTTCATTTATTTGAAACCGACATAAACATCGTCTTCGTTGAAGCTGTGGTGTCGCTGGTTTTTGACATTTTCGCTTTCTCCCTTGCTCTTTTTTTTTTTTTTTTCGCCACCTTTGATTGCCTGTCCTTTTTGTTTCGCGTTCATGCTTGTGCTTACTTTCCTACTTTTTGCAGGGTCTATGTGCGGAATCTGGAAGAGCGGGTGCGGCCGGAGACGCTGCGCAACGCCCTGATGGCCGTCTTCACCGAGTTTGGCAACGTGATCGACATTGTGGCCAAGACCAACCTCAAGGCCAAGGGCCAGGCGTTTGTTGTCTTTGACGACCCGGCCGCCGCCCAGCGCGCCGTCGACGATGCCCAGGGCTTCCCGCTGTTTGAGAAGCCGATGATGCTGGCCCTGGCCCGCTCGCGCAGCGACGCCACGGTGCAGCGCTTTGGCACCGAGGAAGAGTTTGAGGTGCACAAGCGGCGGCGCATGGCCGAAAGAGGTGAGTTTGGCGACTGGGAGGGTGACGCGTGAGAGTGAGACGGTTGTAGCCTTTTTTTTTTTTTTTGTTTTTGTTTTGCCTTCACTTTTTTCGGTAGTTTTCTTTCAAGGCACGTCCGTCTTTCCAGTGCTAACCAGAAAAAAACAGACAAGCGAAAGGCGCTCGAGGCGGCCGAGGGACAGAAGCGCCTGCTGCAGCGGCCGCCTGGCGTGGGCGTTGGCCCCGGAGGTGCGGCAGCGGCGGCAGCAGCCGGTGCAGCCGGCGCAGCCGCCGCGGCTGCCGCAGGAGGAGTGCCCGGTGCAGCGGCTGGCGGCATCGCGGGCGGCGCTGCACAGGCGCCGGCTGCACACATCCCCGACGAGTACTTGCCGCCGAACAAGACGCTGTTTGTGCAGAATCTGCCGGCCGACTGCGACGTCGAGAAGCTGACGGAGATCTTTGGCCGCTTCGACGGCTTCCGCGAAGTCCGCATGGTGCCGGGCCGGCGCGGCCTGGCCTTTGTGGAGTACGATGCAGAGCCGGGCGCCATCACGGCCAAGGAGAACGTGGCCGACATGGTCCTGGGCGAGGGCGACGACAAACGGGCCATCAAGGTGACGTACCAGCGCCAATAGCGCAGCAGACCAGCCGTCTACCCGCAGAGTCTACTGAATTGGCTCACCAGATGAAGGCGTGGACGAGAACTACAAGTTCTGGTAGACTGTCTGTCTGTCTATCTGTCTGTCTGTCTGTTTATTTTGGGTTGTTTCCAATAGCTGGCGTTTCTAGGTCATTCGGCGGTAAACATCCCATCAGCAGACCACGTCTCTTTCCATTGCACTACGGAAACAAGACCAGGTCATCTCCTTTATGATATACCAGACGGGAGGGAATCCAGATCATATACAAGGAAAATACACGTTTTTTTTTATTTTAGAACAAGAAAATAAAAAATAAAAAATAAAAAAATTTCCTGTAACCAAAGAGCAACAATTAGCGCAAACTGTAATACATGACTACGAACAAGATGAGACCTGGCTGCCCCAGTTAATTAACAAAAGCAAAGGCCCGAAAAGCAATGAGAACGGGCAAACACGATTGGCGATGGTTGGTCATGGCCCAGCCCTGCAGCTCTTCTATTGCCGTGCCTCGGCCACGCGCCGCAACGACACCCTTCCCCAGCCGGCCGCCTAAAAAATCACATCGTCGTCCTCCTCGGCCGCCAGCAGGTCCGCAGGCCCATCCGGCTCGGCCGCCGCTTTGCTGGCGCTCTTTGTCTGGGCCGCCTGCTCCAGCTTTTTGGCTTTGAGTTCTTCGTCTTCGGCCGCGGTGTCCCGCTGCTTCTTGCCGGCCACCTTTTTGAGCCGGTAGAACTCCTCCCGATCGAGCTCGTCCAGTTCCGAGTTGATGTCTGATGCCGTTAGTTCCCGGGCTGCTCACGGGCTAAAGAAAGAGACGGTTTTTCATTTCTCGACACCTACACTTGATTGTGTTCTCTGTCCGCGGGATGATAACGTATTCACTGCAAAAAAATAGTGTTAGACAGATTTCTCTCAACAATCGCATGCTGGGGGTCCTGCTATCTGCCCAAAAGCACTGACATTGCATTGACTAGAATGGATGTTAGCATGTGGCCACATCATCAAGTTGAATGGAGGAAAACCGGAAAAGCACAGCTGTCGACAGACAACCAACTCACCTCGTCGGTTGACGACTTTGATGACCTCGTCGAGAATGACAAACGCCGTCTGATCTCCGTTAGCAGTGGCCTCGGCATCCGACACCACAAAACACACAGCCGCCAACTCACCTGCAGGCTGGCCAGCTCCACCAGAGCCTCCACTGCACGTGCGTATGTGTCGCGACACCGCTGCACTTGCTGGCCGCCCTTGCCCAGACCCGTCATGGCAAAGTCGTTGTTGCCTTCCGTCAGGTAGCTCTCAAAGGCCGGCAGCAGCACGCCCGACACGTTTTCCTGGCGGGCGCGGATGCGGAAGCGCGCCGACCGCGCCGATTCCTGCACTTGGTAGCCAATGTCGCCGCCCACGGCGTACGTCACCTCGGCCAGCGAGAAGGCGGCTATCTGCATGACGCGGCCCATCTTGCGCTTGGCCTCGTCGATGCGGCGCGTGATTTCTGCACAATCGTTGTCAGGCTTCTTGTTTCGTTTTGGGGGGTGGGATCTGCAAAAAGGTGTGTGCCCGCTCTGCTCGGGATGCCCTTGTTCGTCTGTTCTTCCGTTCTCCCTGCCCCTATCTCATCTCATCTCTTGCCCACGAAAAGTCCTACCTCGAAATCGCCTGCCCATGGTTAGCTTGGCCCAACGGTCGGTAGAAGCAAAACACTCTCTCTAAACTGCCGGGGGCCTCTTTCCCAACACAATGCTCCGTGCTTACTTGGTCAAAGCCTCGCTCTTGCGCTTCAGCAAGCTGTGGCCCGTCTCGGCTCCTTTCAGCTTCGCCTTCATGATGCCGAGCGACTGCCGGGTGGCAAACACCGCCTCGCGTTCCTAAATCCAACCAAAACAGAACACCACCGTCAGACATCCAGCTGTTCCGGCACATCAGGGCATTGGTGACCATAGTAAGACGGGGTAGATGGGAGGAGGGTGCATTCGCAACATACGCCGGCGCCAGACATGGTGAGGCCTTTTCTGTCCTGATCGCTATCAAGTGCCGGGAAGCGGTTTTGCAGTAAGAAGGACGACCAAAAAAAACACCTCCGAGTCGGAGTGCGCGCACTCGAGATCTCCGGGAGTCGACAAATGGAGCCCAAAGTCTCAAAGCCGATTGCGTGGTGAGCTGTGTCTGCAACTTGAGGTCAGTCGCAAAGTGAGTTGATTATCGTCGAAAAGATCGCACCCTGCACGTATTACGAGCAATTATTGTTAGCTGCACGAGAGAGCTATGGGTCCCCGCTATTATAGGCGGAGTCCACATGTGATTGGCTGCTGTCAGGAATACTTCTACGAGTACGGAGTACACTAATACGTAGACTTTTAACTGCCGTCTCATGTATTTATGATGCACGTGCATGTACACACACTAAGCCCTTTACGGATGCGGAAATGTTTCCACAGCCAAAAGCAACAAACCCAAAAAATACGAATACTTTATGAACCTGCCAACGAAAAACGAGTCACCGACCCAACAACGAACGCCACGACAACATCGCCCACTGGACGACGACGACGGCCACGCAGCCAGATGCAGCACATATAGCACGTCGGGCGTTATCTCTCATTGGGGCGGTTGCTTGGTTCTCAGAGCTTCCAGTCCGTGTCTGGGATTCCCAAGTGTTGCGCCATGTCTGCGATTGCATCGGCGTAACGGACGCGTATCAGATTCTTTGGAGTTGTAGCCTCATCTGGCTCTCTCCAAGTGAGCTGTGTGGTTTTCTTCTTTTCTTCTTTTTGTTTTGCTGTGTGGTGTTTTTTTCTTCCTTCATTTGACTTTTGCCTCTGTCTTTCTTTCTCTTTCTCTTTCTCTTTCTCTCTTTCGTATTTTTTTTTCTCGTGAAACATGGCCAGCTCGACATCGCCGCTGGCTGAGGCCAGTCAAGGGCCCAAACCGGACTTTCATCTTCTCGTAAGAGTTTATTTCTATCTGTCTCTGTTTTGTTTTGTTTCTCGGGTGTTATATTTTGATTCGGATTTTGCATTTTGCCCCGTGCAATGGTGGTTGCTGATGCAGTTGTGTTTGCAGGACGATGCCGACGCTCCGTACGAACAGGACATATACCGAAACCCAGGCGCCACGCGGCCGTGGCTTGCTTACATTCGACATAAAGCCCAGCGTGGCACGCTTCTGGAGCAGGCATATGTGATGGAAAGAGCGTGTGCTCACCTGCCGCGGTCCTTTAAGCTGTGGAAGCTGGTGCGTATTGGCGGAGGTGGAGTTTTGTTTTAGGGTTTCTTTTGTGTTTCTTTTATGTGTTTTGTGTGTGTGTGTGTGTGTGTGTGTGTGTGCATTTCTAACAGGCTCTTCCAGTATCTGACGTTCCGGGTCGACCATGTGCGCAAGCTCAACGCGGCCGTGTTTGCGGCCGAGTATCGCAAAGTGAATGCGTTGTTTGAGCGGGCGCTGATTCTGCTGAACAAGATGCCGCGCATCTGGGAGATGTATCTGCAGTTTCTGATGCTGCAGCCGCTGGTGACGGCGACGCGGCGCACGTTTGACCGGGCGCTGCGGGCGCTGCCGATTGCGCAGCACAACCGCATCTGGGCGCTGTACCGGCCGTTTGCGAACTCGGCGGGCGGCGAGACGGCGGTGCGGGTGTGGCGGCGCTACATGCAGGTGCACCCGGAGGACGCCGAAGACTTTATCGAGCTGCTGCTGGAGGCGCGGCTGTACACGGAGGCGGTGCGCACGTACATGGGCATTCTCAACAACGCGCGCTTCCGCAGCAAGAAGGCCAAGGGCCACTACGAGCTGTGGAGCGAAATGGTGGACCTGCTGGTGGAGCACGCGGACGCCGTGCAGACGGGCCCCGAAACGGGCATCGACGTGGAGCGCATTGTGCGCAGCGGCATCCAGCGCTACTCGGACCAGCGCGGCAAGCTGTGGGCCGGCCTGGCGGCGTACTGGACGCGGCGCGGCCAGTTTGAGCGAGCGCGCGACGTGTTTGAGGAGGCGATCACGACGGTGATGACGGTGCGCGACTTCACGCTGGTGTTTGACGCCTACGTCGAGTTCGAAGAGTCGGTCATCAGCGCGCTGATGGAGGCGGCGGCGGCGCAGGCGGACCGGGCCGCCACAGCAGCGGCAGCAGCAGCGGCAGCGGCAGCAGCAGCAGCAGCGTCGTCGTCGTCGTCGTCGTCATCGCCGGGCCACGACGGCGGCAGCACGGCGGCCAAGAAGGCGGCTGCAGCGGCGGCAGCCAAGGAGGCGGCCAAGGAGGCGGCGCGGAACGAGGCGGCGGACTTTGAGCTGGACATGCGCATGCTGCGGTTTGAGCACCTGATGGACCGGCGGCCGTTCCTGCTCAACGACGTGCTGCTGCGGCAGAACCCGCACAACGTGGCGGAGTGGGAGAAGCGGGTGGCGCTGTGGGGCGACAACGGGGCGGAGGTAGTGCAGACGTACACAAAGGCGATTGCGACGATCGAGCCGAAGAAGGCGGTGGGCATGTTCCACAAGCTGTGGGCGCACTACGCGCAGTTCTACGAGCGGGGCGGCGACATGCGCACGGCGCGGCTGATCATGGAGAAGGCGGTCAAGGTGCCGTTCCGGTCGGTGGCGGAGCTGGCGGACATGTGGATCGAGTGGGCGGAGATGGAGCTGCGCGGCGAGCACTTTGACGAGGCGGTGCGGGTGATGGCCAAGGCGGTGCAGGCGCCGAAGCGGTCGGCGGTGGACTACTTTGACGAGACGCTGACGCCGCAGCAGCGGGTGCACAAGAGCTGGAAGCTGTGGAGCTTCTACGTGGACCTGGTGGAGAGCGTGGCGTCGCTGGCGGAGACGCGCAAGGTGTACGAGCGCATCTTCGAGCTGGGCATCGCCACGCCGCAGACGGTGGTCAACTACGCCAACCTGCTGGAGGAGCACGGCTACTTCGAGGACGCCTTCAAGGTGTACGAGCGCGGGCTCGCGCTCTTCAGCTACCCCGTCGCCTTTGAGCTGTGGAACCTGTACCTGACCAAGGCCGTCGACCGGCGCATCGGCATCGAGCGCCTGCGCGACCTGTTTGAGCAGGCCATCGAGGGCTGCCCGCCGCGCTTTGCCAAGGTCATCTTCCTCATGTACGGCAACCTGGAGGAGGAGCGCGGCCTGGCGCGCCACGCCATGCGCATCTACGAGCGCGCCACGCGCGCCGTCGCCGACGAGGACCGCGCCGACATGTTCAACTTCTACATCACCAAGTCCGCCTCCAACTTCGGCATGGCCTCCACGCGCCCCATCTACGAGCGCGCCATCGCCACGCTGCCCGACGCCGAGGCCCGCGACATGTGCCTCAAGTTTGCCGACATGGAGAAGCGCCTGGGCGAGATCGACCGCGCCCGCGCCATCTTCGGCCACGCCTCGCAGTTCTGCGACCCCCGCACCAGCCCCGACTTCTGGGCCAAGTGGCACGCCTTCGAGGTCCAGCACGGCAACGAGGACACCTTCAAGGAGATGCTGCGCATCAAGCGCAGCGTCCAGGCCCAGTTCAACACCGACGTCAACTTTGTCGCCTCCCAGGCCCTGGCCCGCCAGCAGCAGTTGCTCCAGCAGCAGGCCCTGCAGAAACAACAGCAGCAGCCGCAGGCCGCCGGCGACCACGCCGCCGAGGCCGCCGCCCTGCAAGACGCTTCCACGGCCGACGCCATGGCCGCCCTCGAGCGCCAGGCCCGGGCTCCTGTCGGCTTCGTGCCCGCCAGCGACGGGCCCACGGTCGGCGGCGGCCTGGCGCCAGCAGCAGCAGCGCCTGTCGTGGCCAATCCAGACGCCATTGACATTGACGACATGGACGATGATGAATAGGGGGGTAGGGGTTAGGGGGTGGAGAGAAACTTTGTGTTTTATGTCTGTCTCTGATTTTGGGGTTTGAGCTTTTAACTTTTTATTTCACAGCTACCTCGCTCATTTGCTCGTCTATCCTTTTTTTTGCTTCTCCTTTGTCATTTCCTTGTTTCTATTGTGTTTTTTCATTGTGACTTCCTTTTGTCTCTCTGTTTTCTTTCTGTCTTTCTGCCTTTCTGTGTCTCTCGCTTGCTTCTCAATCTCGGTTTCGTTTTGTAGATGGTCTGCAATGGGTGGGTGGCATTTCGGTGGGCATATACTGGCTAGGTTTGTTTGAATACTAGTGTTCAAGAAAATGTAGAGAATCAAGATAGGGGCATGAACCGTAGGCCGTCCAAGATAGGGACATGAACCGTGAAAGGCCGTCCAAGATGGGCATATGAATCGTCAGAGGCCGGCCCTGCACCGCTTCGGACAGCCACGGCTGGCCATAGCGGCGAGTTTCGTGCTGCACACAAGAGCTTATTTCTACTTAAGGCCGGCTGGGATGTGGCGGGATATCTAGCTGTCACAGTAGCACTCTCAGCTTCTTCGACGTGGCGAAAACAATGCTTTGAAACAGTCTTCTTTTTCGGTCTACAATTTGACTCTAGTCCTTTGGCCTTGTAGTTAAAATCCTTTTTGGTTCAAGAAACAAGTGAGCTCCAGTTCGAAGCAGGAAGAGCAGTCGATTCCAAACCAGCAAACCAGCAAACCAGCAAACCAGCAAACCAACAACCAACCGAAAAGACAACCCGAAAAAGCAATGGCGCGTCGTAACCAGCCATCTGTCATATTCAGAGGCTCCCGATTTTTGAGCGCAGCGCCAGCACTGATAGCAATACCCATCCATAGCCGCCACTCTCGCCGCCCGAGCGTGGTCGTCCCAAAGAATAATCGTCACGGACCCCCATCATCCCAAGGTCCGGCCGTCCTCGTGCGTGAGCGGCCACGCATCACTTCGTCTTGCTGCCGGCCTTGATGCCCACCATCTCGGCATGCTTTTCGTGGAACTTGGCCGCGTAGTTGCTGTCGACGTGCCCATCGCGCGAGCCGGGCGTTGAGTAGATCGAGCCCTTGCGCTTCTGGAACCGGCTGGGTGGTACCTTGGACGCATCTGAAGGTCAGCGGTGTGGGGAGGGAGAGAGGGAGGGAGTGTGTGTGTGATAATGACGAGAATCGAGGACAAAAAACTCACCCCACTCGTCTTCGTTGCTGTAATCGCGCTGGCCTGACCCATTGCTAATGGTGAGCACGGGCGGCGAGTCGGCCAGCTTGGGCGAGCCAGCCTCGGCCGAATTGTTTGTTGCTGCGTTATCTATGAGGAGGTCAGCAGGGCGCCGGTAGGAAAGAGAGCAGGCTGAGGAAAGACGGACAAAACGCAGCCGCATGGGAAAGCCGTACCAGCCATAATGCCTGCCAACGCCAAGGGTCTTTGAGAACAAAAGGGTCAGGGGTCAATTGGTTGTTTCGAGAGTCAAAAGGCTATATAATAATACTTCAGACAGCAGCAGCAAATCAAAGAGTGTCCAGTCAGCAAGCGAGCAGGAGCAGACAAGAAGAAACGGAAAGACAAGGAATTGGCAAGGAAACAAACCTTTTATAGACTGCCTTCTGGCCTCTCCCAAAGCACCACTGCAACGGCAAAGGGAGGGGCGGCAGGCCTTGCGCTCCTTGGTCGGGCAAACTCCCAGCTGTGTGGGCTGACGGGGATGTTGTGTCCAAGAAAGCAATAACAGAGCAAAAGCCAAAACGCCACCTAGCGTATCATTTTTTGTGTTGCTGTGTGTGAGCATGCACCACCCCGGCCGCAGCTTAGCTCTGCTCTGGTTCTAGTTTGCTTGTTTCTGTGGCCTGTTGGCTGTGTAGCCTTTGCCATTTTGGCTTTGGCTTTGGGCTTCTGTTTTGGCCTTTTGGTAGATCTCGCCGCCAGAGGCGACTTCTTGGTCTCGACCACTCGTCGTCAGTCACACCCTCCCTTGGCTCAAAAAGAGGCAGGCCCAAACGCTCACTTTTCTCTATATAACGCCCCCGCAATTGAGGTGACAAGTGCAACGTCCATCACACACAGCAGCGCTCATTGGCTGTCTTTTTTTCCTTGTCGTCTTCGTTGTTGTTGACAGTCCAACCCCCCCCTTTTTTGTACACTGTACGAGTGGTGAGAGCTCAACCCTATGATACATGGTTTGCCTTCTTGGCTGCTCCTCAATTCTCCAATCTCCCACCTGTGTCTGTCCTGATCGAGCCTGCCCTGATCGAACCTGCCCAGGTGCTGAAACGACCCGATGACGTCATGAATCGTCCTCAGCACGTGCCTGCACACATCTTTCCTTCCAGGCAGAGCAATATGGAAAAGAAGCCACGGCATCCCAGTTCTGCTGATGATCGCCTTCTTTGCACGAGAGCTGCTCCTCTCCTCCCAACATCGCCTCCGAGCCGTGCGAACGGTCATATTACACCAATAGGCAACAGCTTAACGGTGTGGGAGGGGTTGAGCTGTTTTCGGTTCTTTCATTTTACTTGCTCACACCTAAACCGAAGAAAAGCGCAGAAAACCCTCATTTTTTTTTCTTGGCCAGTGTTGTGCTAAAACTTGCCAGCTATACTTTATTCTTATCCGCATATTAACTTGTACACCAAGCCAAAACTTTTGTACCTCATTGCTCCCTTCCGTTGAGTTGGCACTATAATACTCGCTCTAGCGAGACGACTTTGTGACGACAATTGCCACCCAACTAGCGAGCACCAACGCTCTTTGGGCAACGGCGCAGTGTTGGAGCCGCTCTCGCGTAGTGCTTCACTGCCACCCTGCGACATTTCTACTGGACGACGACTCCGCAATCACAGGCAAAAGCTCCGACATGTGCTCTCTCTCTCCAATCACCACACCCCTCTTCCGTCCCCCCCCCTCTAATATATCACTCATCTCGGGAAGTTGGAGGGGGAGGGGGGGGAGGGGGGAAAGCATTACGAGTATGCCGTTGTTGCATGGGGGTTAGTCTTTCCCAGGCGTCACCTTGGCTGACCAAAGAACAGGGAAACCAGCCAAAGGCACGCCAGCCTAATATAACCCCCGAAGCGTCGCCTCTTGCCATCCTTTTGGGTAAGTAAAGGAGGACGGAGCCTAGTCTAGCCTGGAGGGCTAGAACAACCAACTGGCATGTCGTACTCGTATTGAAGGACTTTGCGGCTTAAGCCACTTCGTATTACGACGACCAACAGTCTCGTCACGGGGGCTGCTTTGGCTGACAGCGAGATCGCACGGCAGATGGCGACACTCATTTTTCGTGGAAAACACCATTACTATGCCGATTGTGCATTCGAGGCTGTGGCAGGCTTGGCATGCTGCTGGAAGTCAGCAAGCTACAACCCAAGCGTCTGTACGAAGCTGGCAGGACTTGTTACACGGTCCATGCCGCTCTCGATGGCACTTCTGCTTCCGTCCAGGAGCCTCTGCCTCGCTTGGTCGGGCAGCCACAGCTCCTGCAAGCACACGGCGGTACACTGCCGAGTTCGCAGCCCTCAGGCTGTTTCCAGAGTCTTTTTCAGCCAGCTTTGCACTGCTGAGTTCGCAGCACTCCGGCTGTTTCCAGACGGTTTTTCAGCCAGCTTTGCCGGCCAGCGCCTCCCCAAAACACCGTTTTATAGTGTGTTGCTGCCGGGTTGGACTGCCCGCTCCATGCAGGCTGGAAATCCCTTTCGGAGCAGCAGAGACGCGTCATGCACACGCACGCCGATAAGAAACACAGCCCTGCTTGGCACTCCGACTTGGCGATAACGAGAATGACTAGGCCGGTGACTACTACTCTGGTTGCTGACCCTTTGCATGGCCGTCTCCGCCCCTCACCCCCTCTCCCTCCCGGCCAGAGAGGTTCTCTCAACCCAAGCAGCCCGAAGTGAGGGCTGCGGTTTTGCAATCTGTGGCAAAGTGGCCGCATTTAGTAAAAATGGCCGCCAGCATTTTTGTTCCTGTTCACGGCACTTTGTTGACCCGAAGTTACCGTATCGCCGTATCGCCGTCATCTTAGGCATCATTGCCAGTTATGACATGCCAAGCCCTGATCTTCAACGCTCCTGCCCATCAGTAAGCATGGAAACAGGCCAGGCAACAGGCCAGGCGGAACGACTTTCTTGTCTGGGTTGTCACACATCAGCCTGGTCGACCTTTGACGATTACGGCGTAGTATCAGACACTTGTGCCCAAAAATCAAAACAAGATAGAGCCGGCCATCAATCTAGATAACGAAGTCGTGGTTTTTTCCTTCTCTTTTCTCTTCAATCTAGGAAATATTCCATGAAATTGTACTCTGTACGAGTATGCCGTATGATATGTCGAACGGCTGGATGGCCCCGGCTAGGTTCGCACCTACCATTTGGAAAATCAACGCACCTACCCCTGTCAAAACGGATATGGACTGCCCTGCCCTGCCTATTATATCACGTGACACCTCACACCCCACCTCACTGGATTAGTACCGATTGAATATGGCAGGCAAAGAGTCGCTTCCATCACAGACGAAAGAGAACGGGGGTGTGTGCTGGCATGACATGACCCATGCTTTTGTGCAGAGGCAGGATTTTGGCATTTTCACGACCCGTGTCTGGTGCTTTGTTCTCGTGCCCCAGCCCGATGAAAAGGCGGTTCTGCCAGGTTTCCCATGACAGCAGAAGCAGCACAGAGCCAGCCGGCAAGAAGATGGCAGCGCGTACGACGACGGGGGCGACGGGGGCGACGGGGGCCGAGCCAGCGGTGATCCAGCTGAATGCGCGCGAGCGGCAGCTGAAGGAGCTGCTGCTGGACGTGGCGGCGTACATTGACAGGGAAGCGGGGGGCGGCAGCAAGAATGGCGGCGAGCCGGTGGTGCTGCGGTGGGCAGGCGGGTGGGTGCGCGACAAGCTGCTGGGGCTGGAGAGCCACGACATCGACACGGCGATCAACACGATGACGGGCTTTGTGTTTGCCAGCAAGATGCAGGCCTTTTGCAGCACGGGCGAGAACGCGGCGCGGCACGGCATGGGGCCGGGCGACCTGGGCAGCCTGCACAAAGTGGAGGCCAACCCGGACAAGTCGAAGCATCTGGAGACGGCGACGGTGCGGATCTTTGGCATGGAGGTCGACTTTGTCAATCTGCGGCGCGAGACGTACGCGGCCGACAGCCGCAATCCGCAGATGGAGTTTGGCACGGCCGAGGAGGACGCGCTGCGGCGCGACGCCACCATCAACGCGCTCTTCTACAACCTGCACACGGGCTGCGTCGAGGACTTCACCGGCGGCCTGGCCGACCTGGCCGCCCGCCGCATCCGCACGCCGCTCGAGCCGCTGCAGACCTTTACCGACGACCCGCTGCGCGTGCTGCGTCTCGTGCGCTTTGCCAGCCGGCTCTCCTTTGCCATCGACGAGGACACCGGCCGGGTGATGCGCGACCCGCGCGTCCTCGACGCCATCCGCCTCAAGATCAGCCGCGAGCGCGTCGGCATCGAGGTGGAAAAGATGCTCAAGGGTGTGTTGAACTCGGACTCTGGGTTATTCCCCCCCAAAAAGAAGAACTGTAGCTTCATTCCAGTTTCATGATCTCGCTAACCTGACCAGGCGAACACCCGCGGGACTCCCTTGTTCTGATCGACCGCTATGCTCTCTACCGGGAAATCTTTACGGATCCGGCACGGCCCAGCCTGGACCCGCCGAGTCTGGCAGGCTGGCCAGCGGCGTTCAACTGCCTCGAGGCGCTTGCGGCATCCAAAACGCCCGGGTCCATCTACGACATGCTTGTGCGGACGGAAGAGGCACGCTACTTTGCCTGGCTGCTTGTGTGCGCCTTGCCATGGGAGACGGCCGAGCCACAGCCACAGCCGCAGCCGGACAGCAGTGCGCCAGAACCGGCAGGCAACGGCAGCACCAGCCCACCGCCAGCCAACCCCAAAGCCAAGGCCACGGCCAAGGCCAAGGCCATGTTGGGCAAACCCGCCGGCAAGCCGCCGCTGCCGCTGCCCACAGTGGCGCTGCGCGACGGCATCCGTGCCTCGAACAAGGTGTGCGACCTGGTCACGGGCGCCCACCGCCACCTCGGCGACATTCTGGCGCTGAAACAGGCCGTGTGTGCGCGTGCTGCCTACGCCGGCGAGCGCGACCGCTTCGGCATGGCGATCCGCGCCTGGGACGCCAAGGGCGGCAACTGGCGGCTGCAGGTGCTGTACGCGCTGCTGTTTGAGGTGTTCCAAGCCGCCTCGCCGACGAGCCAGGAGCCGGGCAGGCCGCCGCCGCCGCCGCAGGCGCAGTCGGACCTCGAGGCGCTGCTGCGTGGCTGGCAGGCGTTTCTCGACCATCTGGCCGAGCTCGACGTGCTGGATGCGCCACACGAAAAGCGGCTGCTGGACGGGAAACAGGTGGCGGCGGCGCTGAACATCAAGCCGGGCCCCTGGATGACGGCCGCCATGGACATTTGCATGGCGTGGCAGCTGCGCCATCCCGGCGAGACCGATCCGGCCGGCGCCATCGAGGAGGTGCGCCATCGCAAGGCCGAGATTGGCATTGCCCATCTGCTGAAGGACTAGGGTGGGCTGTGGTGGAATGGAACCTTTCGTCTGCTGAAGGACTAGGGTGGCTGTGGCGGAATTGAATATTTTAAGTCGCCGTGCTTGTTGTCTGCTTTTTTTCGTCTTCTCTTGCCTTCCGGCGAAGATATCCGGCCATGTGGCGTTATGTTGGAATGAAAATGGGAAATGGGCGTTTTGGTGAACAAAGGCATAAAAGGTGGAGTAATCAAGAAATACAGTCCAGTAGAAACCCGCTGCAGAATAATACTGAATATTACTACTCGTAAGCTGGCTGGACAGCGAAGGCCACGGCTGAATTAGTCCAAGACTGGGCCTACGAGTACTCCATATTGCTCCATAATACTGCTGACTCCGCCCCACAACAGCAAACGCACCATCCCGTAATCATGTTCGCGGAGCATGGCCAGGAGGGGCGAGAGCGACTCCAGACCTGGCATAATGGCAAGAGCGACCGAGGATTTCGAGTAATTTCCATATTCCGCTTTTATGTTTATCCTGCATTTTGACCTTTGCTCTCTCGTGATTTCCATTTCGCTCTGGCAACAAATTTGGTTTTTTGGCTTTCTTCTCTTTTTGTCTTTCTCTCTCTCCCTCCCTCTCTCCATATCTCTCTCTCGCCTCCCCACAACCTTTGTGGAATTTAGCGGCTTTAACCACAACCTGCAGGTCGTTTCCATCGGCGGTGGCGTGCTTCGTTTGCTCCGTATCGATTATCGAATCCCTTGCCGCGTTTGCTGGGAAAGACGTTGCTATCTATCCAGCAATATCAAACACGAAAACGCAACAAGCCGCAGAGGCTCGAAACGAGAAGCTGCTCGTCTTTTTTTTTTCTTCCTGGAGTACTCGTATTCTTGTCGAGGGAGGAAATAAAAGATATCGATCGGAGAACAAAAGCGAACAAAACAGCATCGAGCCTACTTTCCAACTCCCAACGATGATGGACTGGTTACATTAACGGCATTCCCCGTTGCGTTTCTAAACGATCGCTACTATATTTGACCGCAGCAAATTCCGACACTTCCGCTGCTCTGTGTCCTCCTCTACCTTTTTTCCCGATTCCCGCTTCCCCGGCTCAGCTTTTTTTTTTTTTTTCCCTGTCTACTGCGACGTGCGGTTGGCTCGTCCGAATCTCGGAGGCGCCGTTGGCCTTATCAGCCGCGAATGGCAGAGACGCTCGGCGGTGCCGCTGCCGGCACCGGCATGATGGCGTTTGACAATGCCAGCATGTGGCACAACTTCACGGCGTGGACGGCGCAGCACCTGGCATTCCTCAACATGACGCGGCTGGCGCCTTCGCTGGACGATTTGGTGTGGGCCGGGCCTCGCATGGTCAAGAAACTCGGCCGGCTTGGATACTTTATCTCGTTTCCCGACGCCATGGACGGCTTTGGCGTTCTGGGCGGCATTGGCCAGCGGGTCATTCCCGCCGCAACCGATGCCCCAGGCAACATGGCATACCACGGCATCACGTCGGCTCCGCAAGTCGGGTCATTTGCTGCAGCCGGCGCCGGCGCTGCGAGTTCACGAGCGGCCGCGGCGGCGGCAGCAGCGGCGGCAGCAGCGGCGGGGGCAGCGGCTGGTGGCGGTGGCGGGATTGGTGTTGGTGCTGGGGCAGGAGCCGGAGGAGGAGCAGCAGCAGGCGATCCCCAGCGCTTTGCAGCTGCGTTTGCGTCTTCGGCATCTCGGTTCTCGCTGGAAGGCGCCCGCGGGCTTGGGAGTCTGTTTAGCTATGCCACCAGCAAGTGGGCGCTCTGCTGCGTGGCCACGGCCGTCATTCTGAACCGGACATACATCTTTGCGGCCACGCGGCGGCGCGTGCGGCTGCGCTGGCCCATCCGGCTGATGCTGCGCAGCCTGCCCATCCTCTTGTTTCTGCTGCAGGCTCGCCGGCTGCTGCAGTCGATCCAGTGCCAGACGTCGCCGGACTTTTCCGAGCTGCGGTGGGGCAACGCCTCCAAACACTCGGGGCTCATGTTTGCCGAGCCCAACGCGTTCCTGCACGGCCTGAGCGCGCGCCTGCTGCTGAATCCGTCCGACCAGGAGTCGTGCGCGGCCGTGCGCATGGTGCAGAGCGAGCAGCATGCGTCGGTGTCCGAGCTCCGCGGCTCGCTCTCGCTGCTGTGGCCGCTCTTCATCACCTTTTGCCTGAGCCATTTTGTCGAGACGCTGTCGTGCGCCGTGCAGGGGCGCCCGGTTGCGGCCGAAACGGGCATGACCGTCTTCGAGCACTCCCTGGCCTTTGCCGAGGCCGACGCCGCCATCAGCAACCAGCTGGGCTGGGGCTCCTTTGCCACTTCGCTCTCGCCCGCCAACTCGTCGACGCTGGCGGCTGTGGCGGCCGCCACGAGTGCGGCCGCGTCTGCTGCCACTTTGGGCGGCGGAGCGGGCGCTGCCGGCGCTGCCGGCGCTGCCTCGTCGTCGTCGTCGATCCCTGTGGACATCAGCCGCTCCATGATCATGGCGCGCGTTAACACGCCGCCCGAAGTGCTGCTGCTGGCATTTCTGTCGGCGATGAGCCACGTGACCAGCCACGTCCTGGGCATTCTCAACGTGCAGTCGCGGTTCCGGCTCGTCAGCACGGGCTTCTGGGCGCTGTGCTTCATGGGCAGCATCGTGTGGAGCGTGCTTACGTTTTCGCTGGACGATCCGGCGGGCCAGAGCCTGCTGCGGTTCCCGACCGTGTCGATTGTCGGCTTCATTCCGCACATGCTTGTGCTGGCCGGCATTCTCGTCTGCTGCTTTATCTACGGCGCGGCGCTGTTGCTGTCGGCGGCGGCGCAGGAGAGCGACGGGGCCGTGCGCGGGCGGCCGCTGACGTTCCGGGAGCGGATTGCCGAGGCGCATGCCAACATGCAGGCCAATCTTCCGCTGGGCAGTGTGCGGATCAGCATGGAGATGGACTTTTACACGGCGCTGCTGCGCGCGGGCTTTGACGCCATCACCATGGCCAGCGAGGCGGTGTATCTCAACGAGGACCGGCGCGTGACGCTGCGGCCGCACACGTGGCTGGAAGACGAGCGGTTCGGCGAGCTGCTGGAGATGCGCACGCGGTGGCTGGGGGCGGACCTGCCGGGCTCGCACTTTGATGCCATGGGCGCGACGGGGCTTGTTCCGGTGCCGGGCAAGCGGCCGGCGGCGGCGTCGAACGGCTACGCACGGGAGCGGGCGGCGCAGAAGGCCACGGCGGGCAAGAGCGGCGAGCGCATGCGGCCGCTGCGTGCCGGCATTGGCGCGTCGGAGCGCAGCGGGCGGTGGCTGATGGCGGTCGAGTACCTGGCGCGGGTCTGCAACCTCCTGGGGGTGTTTGCTGCTGTGTATGTGTCGCGGCTGCTGGCCTGGATTGGCTTCCGGGACCAGCCGCGCTGGCTGTGGCGTTTCTTTGAGCGGCAGTACCGCAAGGGCCGGCGGGCGGCGGGCGGCGGCGTGGACGGCGGGGCGGGGGGTGACGACAGCGGCAGTGGCGGCGGCGGCGGCATGGGCTTTGGAAGCGGCGGCGGCTTTGGTGGCGGCGGCTTTGGCGACGGAGAGAGCGACGTGGAGGTGGAGTGGCTGAGAGATGAGCGGGGCGCCGTGGGGATCCAACGCAGAGACCAGATCGACGTGGAGCACGAGGTGCGGCGGCGGCTCGTGACGGGAGGAGCGACAGATGCCGGCAGTGTCGGCAGTGTCGGCGGTGTCGGCGGCAGGAATGCGGCGGCGATGGCCACGGGACGCGCGCAGGAGCGTGAGATTGACCGGAAGCTGTACCGATGGTGGCTCGAGGGCGGATGGTGGGGCGAGGTGGACGAGAGCGGCGACTACGAACCCAGCGTGGCTGCGGACTGGGATGCTTCGAGCGTGGTGACGGCGACGGATGGCGGCGCGAGCGAGTCGGACTGGGAGTCGATGGACGACGGCGAGGGTGACGGCGACGGCTACGGCGACGGCGACGGCGACGGCTACGGCTATGGCTATGGCTACGGTGGCGTGGGCGAAGACGAAGAAGACGGCCAACGCACGCCGACGCAGCGGTCGCCCTGGCAGTGGGAGCAGCCGGCATGGGAGGAGTCGATGGGGGCGCTGGCGGCTCGGCAGTCGCGGGAGACGACGCCGGCGCGCGACGTGTTGCCGATGGACATGCCGGAGCTGGCACGGCTGCTGGACCCGCGCAGTCCAGAGGAGCGGCAGGAGGCGCAGGCGCTGGCGGCGCACCTGAGGAGCGACGGCGTGCTGACGCGGGCGGCCTTTGCGAGGTTCCGGCAGCGGCAGCGCGCCGAGGTGCTGGCCACGTCCAAGTTTGGCGGCAGCGCGCATCGGCTCATGGATTTCCGGCCGGGCGCGCGGCTGAGCGCCGACGACGAGGCCCAGCTGCTGGAGCAGATTCTGCTGTCGCGGCGAGCGGCGACGTCGGCGTCGGCGGCGGCGGCGACGGCGACGGAGGAGGCGAGCAGCAGCCGGTTGTCGGCATTTTCGGGATTTTCGGGATCGGCGGCATCGGCGGCGTCTGCGGGGGCCAAGGACGGCGGCATGCGGAGCAGCAGACCGGGCGAGGGCACAGCGTCGGCGTCGGCGTCGGCGTCGTCCTCGTGGGCCACGGGCGCAGCCGGGCTGGGGCCGGACGGGCCGCAATGCGTGGTGTGCCAGAGCGCACCGCGGACGATTATTGTGTGGCCGTGCCGGTGTCTGAGCCTGTGCGACGACTGCCGCGTGTCGCTGGCCATGAACAACTTTGACAAGTGCGTGTGCTGCCGGCGGGAAGTCGTGAGCTTCAGCCGCATCTACGTGCCGTGAGGGGTGGGTTTCAGGCAGGCCGTGAGGGGATGCCAGTGCGCCTGTCTGGTTGTTATTCGAGTTCAGGGAGGTTCTTGTCTGCTTGTTATTCCTCAGGGGGCTTTTGTCTGCTTGCTATTCCTCAGGGGGCTCTTGTCTGCTTGCTATTCCTCAGGGGGCTCTTTATGTATATTCTATTGTCGCCATATCGGTCTGCGTTCCATTGCTATTTTTGCTATTTTTTGTTTTATTTTACTCCTGTACAAAGCGAATCCGTTGCTATATTTGCAATGTTTCTTTACTTGAGCTGTATAAAGCGTCTCATTTCGATGTACGGAGAGCTGTTTGTTCAAAGTGTCGAGCTGATGCAAAGAGTCACAAAGCTAAAAGAATCATGTGATCACAGTACGTGAGGCCAGTTCATACGGCCAACCAGACACAAGATTCACAAAGTTATTTTTCTGTCTCAAAAACTTTCATACATCATATGGCTGCCCATTCGAGCGTAAACAGGCGCACGCAGGCATCGGTACCGTCGTTGTTTCCGATGTTTTCGCTGCTCTCGCTGTCTTCCCTGTTTTCGCTGTTTTCGCTGCTTTCACCGCTCTCGCGGCTCTGGCTGCTCTTGCTTCCAAAGCCGTCCAGCTCGTCAGCGAAGCCCGACTCTGGCCGCGGCTGCGCCGCCCCAATCAGCAGCCCCTTCTTGACGCCCGTGGCCAGCCGGCCGCGGCCGACGAGGTCCAGGAGCGCCATGGGCTCGTCCCAGTCCGAGAACACGGCCACAAAGTGCGCGTGGAAGCGGAAGGGATCGCCCGGGTAGATGCTGAGGTCGCCGCCGAAGCGCAGGCCGGGCGTGGCAAAGTAGCCGCGCCGGGCCAGCAGGGCCCGCACGTGGTAAGCCGACGAAGAAGACGAAGAAGACGGCCGTCCCAGGTGCGTTTCGTCTTTGTCTTCGTGGCCGTGGCCCACCAGTCCGGTCGAGGTCGTGGGCGTAATCTTGACCAGCGACCGGTGCAGCCGATCTGCCGCCGGCGGCGATGCGCTAGCTGGCTCCCTTCCGGCTTCTCCGGTCCCAGCCCCGGTCCCGGCCCCGGCTCCGGCTCCGGCCCCTGGCTCAGCGGCTGTTGGTGCGCTTTTGTTCTTCTTGTCCTTTCCGCTGCGCGTCGGCCGACCCGCCGTCGCCATTCGCGCCCGCGCCTCTGCCGCCCGTGCCTGGCGCTCGGCCATCTCGGCGTCGACGGCCGCCTGGGCGGCCCGCCGCTGCTGCAGCACAGCGTCCCCATACGAGGCGCGCGCGGCCGCACTGGCCAGGCCCGAGAGGTGGGCGGCGCTGTCGTCGGCCACATGGGCGATGCGCTGGTCGTACACCAGCCAGCGGACCTCGTCGGCCGTCAGCTCGAGCGGCAGACTGCTGAAGACGTTCTGGTTTGGCGCCTGCGGCGTGATGCCGACGAGGACGCCGCAGAGCGCCTGCTGGCGGCGCAGGCGCGCAACATCGGCCACGTCGAAGACGAGGAAGCGGCCGCCGACCTGGGAAATGCGAATGCGAGCAGGTGCATGCGGCGGCGAAGGCGGCAAAGGCGGCAAAGACGACGGCAACGGCAGTGCTTCACGGACTGGAGCTTCCGGCATGGCGAAAAGACACAGTCTCCATCGGGAGAGATCTTTCTATCGTGAATCACATTGGCCGGCGCCCGCTCTCTGCTCTGCATTGTCAGCCGATACTCCGTCCCATTGTCTTTAACTCGCAAGGCGGACAAGATCAAAGGCCAGAAAGAAGAGCCCAGTCATAAAGGTTTTGAGTTTAAGTTCTCAGCACAGAAAAAAATGCTCAGGGGATTGACAGATTATTTTAAACAGTTTGTAATCATGTAGGCTCGCTTTCTGTATGATAAAAGACATGGGATTAAATACAATGGAGGACTTACCTTGTCTTTGTGTGGCCAACGTGTCGTCAAAAGACAAAGTCTTTTTGACAAACCCGAGAGAAGAAAAGAGGAAGAAAAATGAAAAAGAGCAGACTGCAGCGATCTTATTTTTAAATTTTCCTCTTTCGTTCAGGCAGCTGTGGGCCCACTGGGGCCGGCAGAAAGAAAGGCGGTGAAGGTGCACTGATGCCCAACAGCCGCTAACAGTCACTGGAAGCCAGTAATAGCCGCCAGCCGCTAACAGCCGCTCAGAATTCAATGCCGTCCTTGACCGTGCTGGCCGGAGATCGTTCCGCATGGCTGTTGTCGTCGTCGATGGGTGGCAGGCTGTACAGACTGACGAGGAAGCCTCTGGACGCGCTGATGCTGAAGCAGTAGTTTTCCCGCAGAGCAGTCCCCTGCGGACTGGCGCCGTTGCCGCCCATGTCAGAGTAGACCTGCAGTTTGTGGACCTTGAGCCAGCCCTGCATTTTGTCGACGGGCGAGGAGCTCGAATCCTTTGTGCTGCTGCTGCTGCTGCCGCTGCTGTGGGGGCGGTGCGCAGGCGGGCCGGGCGGCCCCGGTGGCAGCGGGATCAGCTCGACAACGGTGTCGCACAGATCTTCCAGCTGGCCGACGTACAGGTCGCTGCGGGCGAACAGCGACGTCGACAGCGAGATGGCGGCGGTCAGGCGGCGGCTGTTCTGGTGCAGGAGGCTGCGCAGGGCCAGCAGCATGGCCACCACATAGGGAAAGCTCCAGCTGTCGAGGGCATAGAGCGCGGGGGCCAAAAAGTTGGGCAGGACGATGCGGTGCAGCGTCGACGGCGGCGTTGCTGCCAGGCTGGCGCGGACCGAGTCGAGGAAGGCGCGCAGCGGAGAGTGGACGTGTTCTGGCGGCGACGACGGCGACGGCGACGGCGACGGCGACTGTGACGCCGAAGCCAGCGAGAGCGGGCTGGGCAGCGGCTGGGCGTGCAGAACGCCCTTGACGTCGGACGGCGCCAGGCGCTTTGTCAGGTCAAAAGTATGGCAGAACAGAGGCGTCTGCGGTGTGGCCGTGGCATCTGCTCCTGCTGCTCCTGCTGCTCCTGCTGCTCCTGCTGCTGCTGCTGGCCGGCCCC
This sequence comes from Raffaelea deltoideospora, assembly GCA_019925385.1. Classification (NCBI taxonomy): domain Eukaryota; kingdom Fungi; phylum Ascomycota; class Sordariomycetes; order Ophiostomatales; family Ophiostomataceae; genus Raffaelea; species Raffaelea deltoideospora. Next base: position 657,951 of record JADHKP010000001.1, read on the forward strand.
GGTCCGTCCTTTCGGCCCGAGGTGCCAGGGCTTCGTAGCGCCAAGCAATTTTCATTTTTTCGCCAGCCGCAGCCGCAGCCGCAGCACCACCGCCGCCGCCGGCCCCCGGGCGGCCCTCGCCCGCCGCCTGCATCTGCCGCTGTCGCTGCGACGAGCTGGATGCGCTGCCGGCCGATGCCAGCCCCGGCAGCTCGGCCTGCCAGCCGGGACCGACGCCCAGAACGTGCACGTGGTGGCCCTGCACCAGGCCCTCGGCAGCATAGGCGCGCAGCACGGCGCCGGCAAAGTCCGTGGTGCCCTGCTCCTCGACCAGCAGCGAGTGGCCCAGCAACAGGCCGCCGTAGCCGGCCAGCAGCCCGTCCAGCGACTCCGTGCCCGTCGACGTGATCGGCCGCCCGTCAAACGGCGACGGCCGCGCCCCGGGTCCCAGTACCGCCGCCGCCGCGAACCCGCTGGCCGACTGCCGCTGCCGCTCTTGTCGCTGCTGCTCCAGCAGAGCCTGCAGCCGCCGCTTGCCGGGGGCGAGCCGGGCCTGTATCTCAGGCGGCCATTCGAGCCGAGACACTGGATGCCGCGGCGGCTGTCGCTCCGGTGGCTGTGCCGCCTGCTGGGGCGTTGTGGCCGGCCTGCCCTGTTTGCCCTGGCCCGGCTGGCTCGGCCCACTCTCGTGCGGCGTCTGCTGCCCTCTCGGCCGCTCTGATGGATCACCCTCCTTTTCTCCTTCTTTGGCTGTCTCGTCCTGTCGCCCGGCTGCAGACGGCGGCGTCGCCGACAAAACCACGTTGCGCTTGCGAAAAGACATTCTGGAAAAATCCTTGTACTCTCGCCTCCGAAAGCGAAAAAAAAAAGAAAAAACGTTGTCCTGGTTATACAATCACATTTTGACAAAAGATTGCCAAATTTCATCATTTTGGAGCCACACGTTTTTTTTTGCAGGCTTACTTCTGCGCCCTTTTAAGTCACGTGATCACAGGCTTCACTGCGAACCGTCCAATATAACAACGTCATACAAACAGCGCGACGAGTTAAATGCTCTCTGTCGCGCTTGAGCGACGAGTAAAGTTATGCGCCTCGTAGAATTGACGTAGGACGTGACGTGGAAATACACGAGGCAGAGTAACGTAGATGCTCAAGACGAGCACAGTGCTGCAGCCTTGCTTTTGATAGATCACGTGATTGGCAGAAAAGGCTTTGGTGGGATCTTTTTTTTTTTTTTTGAAAGTTCTCTCAAGTAAGAGCCTGCCTTTCCTTTGAGCACGCAAGCGTCCAGTTGGTTTTCAGCCGTTGCAGCTGCTTTTTTCCGACTGTCTGCCAATCACTCGCTCAACCAACCTGTGCATTTTTTTTTCTTTTCGCGAAAAAAAATGGCCGGCGTTCCAGGCGATAGCCAGCTGTTTGAAGACAGCTTTACGATTACGAATGTGGACCACAGCAAGTACGACTTTGTGGCGCGAATCTACGGCACGTCGGCGGATGCGCAGACGGTGATGAGTCTGGACATCAACACGGAGCTGTTTCCGTGCCTGGTGGGCGAGACGCTGACCATGGTGCTGGCGACGACGCTCTCGCTGGACGGGACGCGCGACGACGACAAGGGCTGGCGAGACATCAGCAAGCCGGGGGCGCCCGGCGCCGACGACACCAGTCTGGCCGACATGTACGACTATGTGTGCCACGGCAAGATCTACAAGTTTGAGGACGGCGAGGACGGGCAGACGATGTAGGTCTAGGTTTTTTTTTTGACTTTGTGCTTTTCTTGGACGGTGCTTGCCATTTCTTTTCTTGGACGGTGCTTGCCATTTCTTTTTTTGGACGGATGGCTTGCCATTTCTTTGCTTGTTTTCTTGGATGGCTTGCTATCTCTTTGCTTGTTTTCTTGGGATGGCTTGCTATTTCTTTACTTATTCTTTTTGGTCGAATGGCTTGCTATTTCTCATCTTTTCCTTCCTTTCTCTCCTTTAGTTCTTTCTGCTTTCTTTCTCTTACTCTACTAACTCCCCGCAGAAAAGCGTACATCTCGTTTGGCGGCTTGCTCATGTCGATATCGGGCCCCTTCAAGAAGCTGACGCCGCTGCGGGTCGACTACACCTATCTGCTGGTGAAGAAATAGACGGCGCCGTGGCGGATGCGGGCTGGCGAGAGGGACAGGGAAGGACAGTACATACAACGGGCAAACCAAAACGGGACAGTACGGAGCAACGAGGCGTTTTTGTTTTCTTTTTTCACTTTGTCTTATTCTCTCTTTTGGACGTGTGGTTTGGGTTGCAGACATGTGTCAGAGTCAGCAGAGCGAAAAGTCAAGAGATATGTGGTATTGGAGAAATTCAAGACTAGCATTTATGTTTCAGTCTCGTGCAGCCACGACCTGTGCGAGGTTCACTCTCGTGCAGCCGTGACCTGTGAGAGGTTCAGTCTCGTGCAGTCGCAGCCTGTGCGAGGTTCACTCTCGTGCAGCCGCAACCTGTGCGAGGTTCACTCTTGTGCAGCCACGGCCTGGTGGGGCCCTGGAAAGGGCAGCTTGCGGTGCATGTGGGCGACGATGGCCGGCAGGTCGGGCTCGTCGGCGGAGGTCAGCAGGCGGTGGCGGATGAGGAAGTCGATGATGACGATGGCGCAGTTAGGCTTGTAGCGGCCCTCGGCGAGCTGGCTGCGCACCTCGGCGAGGGAGCACAGGCTGAACGACTCGACCTCGCCGTCCTTGGGCTGGGGCACGACGGACGCGGGCAGGGGCAGGTCGTAGATCCACTCGACCTCGGGGTAGACGTAGCCGGGCTCGCCGCCGGCGCGCTCGTCGACCAGGTAGATGTAGGAGATGGCGCCGGCCGGGCGGGCGAGCTGGCGCACGACGGGGGCGGGCAGCGAGGCCTCTTCGTCGGCCTCGCGCACGAGGCACTCGAACGGGTCCTCGCCCGTCATCAGGCCGCCGGCCACGGTGTTGTCCAGCATGCCGGGGTACGTTGACTTGTCGGCGGCGCGCGTCGGCACCCAGATGCGGAGGCCGGTGTCTGGTGAGGTGTCTGGTGAGGTGTCCGGTGAGGTGTCCGGTGAGGTGTCAGCCGAAGCGCTGCCGCCACGGCCCGGCGACGGCACGTACGCCGTCATGTGCACGCCGTACCGCGTCGTGCCCAGCAGGCCCATGGCTGCGCGCTCCATGCTGAAGAGCAGCTCTGGCTCGGCGGCCTCGCTGCCGCTGCCGCTGCCGTTGCCGTAGACCGGCCACAGCTCGTCGCGCCAGCCGCGGAGCAGCCGGAACGTGTCCCGGCTGCGCCAATACTGACACAGCGCGGCGATGGCGGCCGTGCGGCCCGGCTCGGCTGTCTGCCGGCTCAGCAGGCGGTGCAGCGGCACCGTGCCGGACAAAGCGGCCGCCGCTTCCAGGTCGACGCCGGCGTCGAGGCCCATGGCGTCCAGCTCGGCCTTGGGAATGCGCACCAGCTCGGCAAACACGGAGCGCCGCATGTAGCCGATCGGGTAGGCCGCCGCGCCGGGCCCGCCGTCGGCCCACACGACCGTGTACAGCGACGACATGCAGGCGGCCAGCGCGTCCGCAGAGGATGCATAGGGGAATCTGCGAGCGTGAGCGGGGGGAGAGGTGTGCACTGGAGTTTGGGAGCGTTTTGGGTTTTGGAGCGGCTGCTTGAGCAACTCTTCCAGCCTTGCAGGCTTCTTCTTCTCCTATTACTTACGCATCGCATTGCTCGACGAGATCGAGGTTGGTAAACTGCCTTGCCATTGTGGCTACTCGTAGTTGGGATCAGTGTCGAATACAGATACAAGTCATGGTGGATGGTCGAGTATTCCATATAAGTATCTCCGAGGGTATATACGGCAATATTTTGCAGAAAGACGGAAAGACGCAGAGCAGCGCTAGCAAACGCTAGACCCCGACAGTTGTGCCTTCTGCGCTCGCTGACAGGGCGGCGCCTGCAGCGTTGGTCGGAGCTAGTGGTCTGTCTGTCCCCGCGTAACTGCATACATGGCACAAAAGCATATGCAGATCAGGATCAGGAGCCTTTTGTCTTTCATAGCTTTTGAGAGGGACAAAGGAGCCTCCAGCCTGCTGCACAGTCCTGCAAAGGCCGTCCAAGCCATTTGACGCTTTCAAGTGTCTCACGCCGGCATCCCTGTCTCACCGACAGCCTCGACTGGTCAGTTTGCCTCGAACTGGTCAATTTGTCGCATTTTTTTTATCATAGCATCTCACATCTTCACAGCGTTAGTATCAAAGCTCACAGCAAAGCTCACAGCCAGCCCACAGCACATCCCACAGCACAGCCCACAGCACAGCCCAGCTCACAGCACAGCTCACCTCCCGCCCATGGCCCAGCCTCTCTTTGGCATTGTCCCGGCCGGCCAGCCCGTGCTCGTGACGCCGGCCCAGACGCCGTCGCCCACGTCGTTTCTGTACGATGTGCCGCTGCCGGCCAGCTCTCCGGCCGGCTCTCCCGCCTCGCCCGGCTCGGCCACCCACATTGTCGTCTTCTTGCTGCCCGGCGTCATGCTGCCGCCCGGCACGGCGGCGGCCATCTATCTGGTGACGCCGCCGACGCTGCCCGGCCAGACCGAGCCGACCTCTCGCTTTCTCGGCGGCATCGGCCCGGGCAAGGAGTCGGCCATCTTCAAGATCAGCTCGCCGGCGACCGCCGCCGCCGCCGCCGCTGCCGCTCCGGCACCCGCCCACACCGTCATCGGCATCAGCATCGAGGACGCCGCCAGCGTGGCCGCCCGCATCGAACAGACCAAGGCCGCCGCCACGACAGGCGCCGACAGCAGCAGCAATAGCACCTCCACCGCCACCAGCCCCGTCTCGACGCTCGTGCTGGCCCAGCGCATCATCCAAAACGCCTTCAACTTCCTGGCCAGCTACGGCAGCGGCGGCGCCAGCGGCGGCGGCGGCCCCGAAGTGGTGCCGCTGCGCGCCTTTGAGGAATGGTGGCGCAAATTCGAGAGCCGCGTCCGCAGCGATCCCACCTTTCTCGAGAGAGCGTCAGAGTGAGGGGAGAGAAGAGATCGTCAGAATGAGGGGAGAGAGAGAGGCACAAACAGCACTCGGCTTCCCTACTCGTCTGCCCAGCTGCTATTCACAGCCTTGGCTTGTTTTATCCCTAATGTGTTCTAATATGTAAGGCGTCAGATCTATTCATATCCAATCTTTGAATGAGAGAATATGGACTATAGGAATGTCATCATGTAATAAATATAAAAATATAAAATCCCAGCCTTCAGTGTTCAAGAAGAAGACGCTCGTGAAAAAACCAAAAACACCCCCAAAAAGCCGTAATGCATAAACAATCAGAGGCTGTACTATGAGTAGCACTCTGCACTCAGACAACCGGCTCGAACGCTGAGAACCCAGACTTCCCAAGCTCCTCCCCCCACCCTCAATCCTTCAGCAGCGGCCCAATCAGCGGACTCTTCAGCCGCGTCGGACTAGTCGCGCGGCTTCGCCGGCCCACGCTGCTGCCGCCGCCCATGCCGCCCATGCCGCCGGCCCCCAGCCGTTCGCGACTCTCTGTGCGCACCACCAGCCCGCTGCGGTCCAGCGGCGACACCACCGACGACCCGGCCGCGCCGCCGCCCACGCCCAGCACGTCGTCAAAGAGGTGGTCCACGTTGAGCTGCGGCGTGGCCAGCCCGGACGCCCGAGCCAGCCGGGCCGCCGATCCCGACGACGAAGCCACAGAAGCGGCTTCTGCTGCTGCTGCTGCTGCTGCCGCCGCTGCTGCTGCTGTCGACGACGAAGACGACGAAGACGAGGACGACGACGACGATGACGACGAAGACGAGGACAGCGACGTCGATCCCGCGCCGTGGACCGACGACAATCCCAGCCCGTCGCCATCCGGCCCGCTGCCGCCATCGGCACTGCCGTGCAGCGGCACGTCGCCCAGCTCAAACTGGTCGAGCTGGCCCTCCTCGAGAACGCGCTCGTAGTCGTGCGCGTGCCGGCCACTGCCGCCAAACAGCCGGCTCGCCAGCCATGCCAGCCACCCGTTCTTGCTGCTGTTACTGCCGCCGCCGCCGCCGCTGCTGCCCACGCCGACGCCAACCGCCATGCTGGTCAGGCGGCCCGTCTTGACGCTGTTGTGGCCGTGATGGCTGCTGCTGCTGCTGCCGCCGCTGCCCGACGCCCGCCGGCTGACCGCCGCCGTCGACCGCCGCACCAGCAGGCCCACCTTGTTGAACAGACGCACGCGCCGCTCCTTTTTGCGCAGCAGCACCACCGCCACCACCGCCAGCACCAGCACAAACAGCACCAGGCCCGACGACGACGCCGGCTGCCGGCTGCGCCCCGCGCCGCCCAGCAGGAAATCGTCGTCGTCGTCGTCGCCGCCAGCGTTGTCGTCGTCGCCGCCGCCCGCGCCCGCCACAATCTTGGCCGGCTGCCATGTCGAGCCCGCATAGGTGAAATCGGCTGGGTTGCCGCTGCCCGTCTTGACGTTGCTGCCAAAGCCAACCGCCAGCTGGTCGCTGGCTCCGGCGGCACTGCTGCTGCCGCCGCGAGCTGGCGGAATCTGCCCCGCCGCATACAGCAGCATGCGGCCCAGCGTCCAGCTGACCTCGACGCCGTCAATCGTGTCGATGGGCCGGAACGGCGGCGCCGTCTCGATGCCGCCGCCGCTGCTGCTGCTGCCTGCACCGTCTGCCGACGCATTGTAGCCCGGCAGCCGGTCCAGGCCCACGCGCGGAATGCCAATGCCCTCGTGCAGCACGTTGATCACCCAGGCCGCCTTGAAGCAGGCCCGCTGCGCCTCCGCCAGCGCCTCCTCTTGCTTGCCCGCCTTGGTGCGGGCCGACACCTCCTTGGCAATGCTGGCCCAGTCGCGGTCGCAAAACTCCAGCACGCGCCGCTGGTACGTGGCCAGGTCGTAGGCCTGGTCGCCGTCATCAGCGCCGCTCTTGCCGCTCTTGCCGCTCTTGCCGCTGAAAAACCCGTGCGTCGAGTGGTAGTATTCCGACACGCCGATGAAGTGGTTGATGCGAAAGTCGATGCTGGGCACCTTGTCGTGGATCAGACACGGCGCGTGCGGCTGCGGCGCGCCTGCGGCCCCCGCCCCAATGTCAATGTTGCCGCACGGCGTGTCCTTGCCCAGCAGCGGCCTGGTGTTGGCCATGCAGCTGACAAAGTCGCCCGTGCCGAGGATCGTCGGAGCAGCAGCGACTGCTTTTGCGGCTGCGGCTGCGGGTGCGGCTGCGGCTTCTGTCGGCTTGCCGTCGAGTCCCGTGCGCAGGCCGCTGGGCAGGCAGGGATCCAGCAGGATGACGTTCGAGGAGGCTCCGCTGATGGACAACGACGACGACGATGACGACGACGACGACGACGATGAGGAGGCCGCGCCGCCGGCCAGGGTGGCAACGTAGGCCTCGCGGGCCTGGTTGACGCCAAAGCCCAGCCAGGTGGCCGTGAAGACGCGGTACTCGGCCGGCAGGCCGTCGAGGGTGCGCAGACGCACCAGCTTGAGCTGGTCGGCGTGGTGGGCGGCCTCGGACGCGTTGGGCGCAAAGGCGATCTGCGCCGACGCGCCGCCCATGTCGAGAAAGCCAAAGGTGTGGTGCAGGCCGGCGGCGTCGTGGCGGTGGCGCTCGGCGTCGTCGAAGCCGCCCAGCAGGTAGTTGGCCGCCAGCCAGCCATACAGCCCCTCGGTCTCGCCCGAGATCACCTGCACGTTTTGGCTGCAGTCGTCGGCCAGCGCAAAGGCCGTGTGCTGCCGCAGATACCCACACATCTCGCGCAGCAGCGCCGTCTGCTGCGCCGCCGGCAACAGCCGCATGCCCGCCGTCGCCATCACGTAGATCGGCGTGTCCGCCGCCATGCTCGCCGGAACGATCGACTGCGCATACGCCACCAGCTCCTGCAGGTGCCCGCTGCCCACCTCGCCCGGCCGCGCCCCAAACGTCGACACCCCCGGCCGGATCTTCTTCGTCCACTTCGTCTTCAGCTTCGGCAGCCGGTGCAGCTGCTCCGAGCTGCCGCTCGCGTCCTTGACCGCCCGGGCCGCATCTTTCCATCGGTATATGTGCACCCGGCTGCCCGACGACCCGGCGTCGATGATCACGCCCCACCGCCCTACTCCCGGTCAGCTTGAAGAGGAAAGAAAGAGGATGGGACGAAAGAGGATGGGACAAAAAGGATGGGACAAAAAAGGATGGGACAAAAAAGGACGAGACAAACATGCAGCAACACCTACACTTGCCCATGGGGAACGTCGCTTGGCGGACAAGCACGCCACGCAACAGCCCCGAAGAGTCGAGAGAAAAAGCACGCCGCTCACGGACACCCAGGACGGACGTCGCCAGACGAACAGCAGAAGAATTGAAGACGTCGCCAGACAAACGGAACGGACGGATGGCACGATGGAGCGATTAGATCGATTAGAGGTGTGAAAGAAAAAATTAGCATGGACGGTTGGAGTGCGAAAAGACACCGATGCTGTGTTGCGTGTTGTCTACCTCGCGTAGGAAATCAGAAAGGGAAACCGGAAGAAAAAGAAAAGAAAAGAAAAAGAGCCAAGCCTCGATAAGCAGATTAGCAAGGCAGAGCTACAAGATGGCTATCACAACCAACAATGAAAATGTAAAAGCGAGAGAGAGAATTAAAAAAGGGTATTACAATGAAACAAAGAAAGTCAAAAAGAAGCGTAATGGTGTTGAGCGAGCGACAAAGAACACAATACTCGTACAGACAGACGAGGAATGAAAGTTGTTATTTTTAGTTAGGGATGGGTACGAGAAAATGATGGCGACATGTGGCTCCTCCCTAATAAGGATACGAGTTTGCTGGATACGAGTACGAGTAACCATACGTTGGTCGTAATACCGTCTATCAGCGATAAGCAACCGTAGTGGCTTACGCAGCTAAAACCGGAAATAACAAAGTTGATCACGAGTCACGTGGTCATAGACTATCATCTATGGATACGAGTACCGTTTGTCCCCAAAAGCACGTTTGATCTTCCCATCGGACCATGAGTCTGAACGAATCTTTGAATGTGAAACTACGCAATAATGCTACTAAGCCAATGTGAACAGAAGCACGGCTCCCTGCTTGAGCCGAAGAGCAGGCTTTTTCCAGAACCATTGAAGTGCAACATTCCAGTGAAAGCACGGCTCTCATGGGGTTCATTTCGGATATCCAGGTAGGACAACGCTTCTGGGATGCTGCTTCAACAGCTACGAGGATGCTGCTTCCAACAGTTACAGAAATGCTGCTTCCAACAGTTACGAGGGGTGCTGTGCGGAGACCAGCCTACAGAGAGGTCTACGTCGTCCAGCCACTCCTCCTTACCTCCTCACCTAGTGCTCATTTTGCTTTGCTCCTTGCTGGGCGTTCACGGTGCAGGCGCAGGTGAGCTGCTGCTGTTGGAGCTGCAGCTTGAGCTTGGCGTTTTCCGCCTCGAGTGCCTGGATGCGCCGGTACATTTGTTGGGCAGCCTGCCCGTCCTCGACCACGCAGTCTTGGAGCTGCTTCATCGAGGCGACCATCTTGTCGCTCATCTCAAAGACTTCCACCGAGTCCCGCAGAAAGGCCATGAGATTGTTGGGGTTGCGCCACTCTGCGACGCCGGTCTTTGCTGCGCCGGCTAAAAAGCGAGCCATCTTCTCGAGCGTGTCGCGAGCGGCGGCCTCGGCACCTTTGTCGGCCTCGGCAGCATTCTTTGCGGAATGCGTCTTGTCTGCGGCCGTCGCCTTATTGGCAACGTCATAAGTGTCGTCGGCACTGTCTTCGTCGTCTGCGTCGTTTGCGCCGTCAGACTCTTCTGCAGAGATGCGGCTGCCGCCCATTGGCACGCTGTTGTCCGCACTCGCCACGCTCGCCACACTTTCCGCACCCACTGCACTCATGGCCCTCGCGTCGATGCCGTCGATGCCGTCGTCGCTGGCAGATGGAGCAGCGCTCTCGGAGCTCGCCGCACCACTGTCTTCATCGCCCGAGCCGTCGTCGTCGTCGTCGTCCAGCGGCGCGCGCCCGTTCTTGCGGTAGCTGGCCCACTGCCGGTATGGATGGGCAGCTTGCACCATCCGGCTGGCCGCCTTCTGGCATGCCTCCTGCATCTGCCACGGCCGCGGTCGCAGCCGTGGTCCGACAGATTCAAAGGGTGGCGGCGCAGGGACGCCGCTGGGAAACGGGCCGGGAGAGTCGAGCGACGACGACAGCGACAACAGCGACGGCGAGAGCCTCATCGCCGGCATCGACGCCGACGGCCGCAGGACGCGGAGCCTCTTGAGCAGGGCCGAAGGAGCCGCTCGAAGCCGCTCGGCTTCGGCATCGGGCGGCACCGGAAGAAAGTCCACACGGCGCGGCTGGGCATAGCTACGGCCCTCGCTGCCACCGGAGCTGCGGCTGCTGCGGCTGCTGCAGCTGCTGTGGCTGATGTGGCTCTCGTGGCTCTCGTGGCTCTCCACCAGCGAGACGGGCGAATGGTCGCCGTCGCTGTCGATGCCGGCGGGCGGTTCGCCCAAGGCGCTTGTGCTTGTACTGGCGGCCTTGGCCACGGTGCTGCTGACGGCCACGGCCACGGCTGCGTTGGTGACCACAACTACGGCCGCGTTGGTGGCCATGATAGACGTCGGTTGCACGTATGTGCGTGTAAGTACGTGCAGGTAGGTTGTGTGTGAGGTGGGCCTTTTTTTCCTCCGAGGGCGGACTCTGTCTTTCCAATGGCTCGTCGTGGGCGATGAGTTTGCTATGGAAAAAAAAGAGTCTGCTAAGACACAAAGAAAAAAGAGTTTCCCTGGCTATTCTGTTTTACTTACGGGAGGAAGGAATACTACTTTTTTATTTAAACCCATACGCAGAGTGAACTGGACAGGATGCCATGTTTGTTCGGAAAAGTGAACAAAGTCAGTCTACTGAGTGAACGTCCGACTTGCACTGTCAAAGAAAACAAAAAGAAGGGGGAGCTTGCCTGCTTCAAGGGAGGTGGGCGAACAAAGGCGTTATTCGTTTTGTTCATGCGATTGCGACTGTAGTAAACTACCTGCCAAAACTGCAATTTCAGAGAGTCTTTGAGAAAAGAGTATGCAGAAAGTGGGATTGAATCGAGCACACGGCTGTTCGCGAAGTAAATTGCCTGCAAAGGCAGGCCGTGTATCCCGAATCTGCATCACTGCTTTTTCAACTGCTTGTTTTTTTGCCTTCCTTTTGTAATATTATGTGCTTTAAACCAGATTCTGTCCACAAGCATGAACATGAACAGACACGAACATGAGCATAGGGCCCTTACGCCAGCACTGCCGACTCGAATCCGACTCGAATCCATGCTGGCGATATCAGTTTGCAAATCAAGACGCGTGCTAAACCATGATGTCATCGGCTGCAACTCCCAGGCAGCAGCATTAGACAATCCAGAAGGAGCAGCCCAAAGCCAAAAAATCAAAAAAAACTCCCGAACCCGCCAAACGAGCAGCCACAATCAGCAGGACAATAAGCGTTAATAACGCACAAAGCGGTTTCTGCCGGTCGGCTACCGCCGCCAGCGGCCAAAGGCTAACAAAGTCGGACGGTTCAGCGAAAAGATTAGCAACAAAGGCCGCCGGCCATTCATCGTTTTTCACCAAGTGCGCCAGTCTTCATGTACAGTACTCGTAAGTTTAGCTGCTCTAAATCCATTCAGGCTGCTCTACTCGTAAGCGTGATACAACAAGGAAGGTGCCCCACCAGCCCTTTGGTGCGAAGACGTAATTATTGCCAGGCCTCCGTCGGCAGTCGCGACCATGGTTGCTTATAAGACAAGAAACGGGAAAAAGGTGCCCGTTTCCTTCTCGTGGCATTTAAATCTCCTTCTCTCTTTCTTCCACTTTTTTCAGACATTCAACTTTCGTCCAGGACTTTGAGTTTTTTGCTCGCTTTATCCAGAGACCGTCACATTTTGTTCAATCACTGCTGCGAAAACCAAAAATCCAAATACACTCGACCGCCACGATGCCTAGCTTCATTGTGAGTTTCGTCTGCTCTGTTGCTAAACGTGGCTTGGGCGACTTTGACCCTCCTGACTGACTGGTTCCCTCCTCTAGGTTACTTGCAAGGACGACGCCTCGACCGAGGACATTGCTGCGTAGGCTTTTGCTCTCTGCTTTGCCTCTTTGTTCTCATTGCTTCACTGGAATGTTTCTTTTGAGCAGAACTGACTTTCTGCCCTCTTGTTCAGCGCCAAGCAGCATGCGATCTCGCAGGGCGGCACCATCACCCACGAGTACACTCTTATCAAGGGATTTGCGTATGAACTCTACCAGCTGCTTTTCAATTGCTTTCTTTTTTTCCTGTCCTTATCTATTTCCCCCAGAACAAGGCTAATTGTCGCCCGTGCAGAGTCACCTTCCCCCCAAACACCGTCCATACTCTCGATTCGAGCCCTCACGTTAAGGCCGTTGAGGCCGACCAGGAGATCAAGACGCAGTAGGACACGATGGCTGCTTTACCGATAGACGGGATGAGCTGGCTATAGGGCGCGGAACAAGGGAAAAAGGCAGTTTTATCTTACTTCATAGCTATGTAGTGTCAAGACCTTATTTTTCACATCTTGCGTCTCTGTTTTCGGGTGCCGCCCAAATGATTGCAGGAGCACCAGAGTACGGTTTGACTATCAGCGACCGCTCTTGCCCGGCTGAGTGGCTTTTCAGGGTAGTCTGGACTGCCGGTTAGTGGGGCAGTTGATCTTTCCCCGCGCATAGCTCTTGCACTTTCGAGTACTTTGACATCGTAGATTTGAGGGCGCCACCATTTCAGTGGTGCAGTGGTCACATGTGGCCCCGCTATTAATACTCCTTAAAAAAACAGAAGGCGCAACCTGCAGCCGCAACCTCGGATCACGCGACTGACTCACCACCTGGTTCTGTCTTGCGGGCAACCTCTTACCTCTTACCTTTTCCCCTGGCCAGCTCGCCTCAATATTTTCAAAACTTTCCCACAATTAGCTTCTTCCTCCTTCCTCCCCCCCCCCCCTTGGCACCGCAATGCCGCCATGAGACGTTTTACGAGGCCATGGAGGGCTGCTGCGGCGCCCGCCGCTGTTTTGCGAACGGGAGCTGGGCGTCGCTGTGCTGGTTTTGGGTGCTCGTCGCCTCGCCATTTGCCAGTCGGCCACTGGGTCTCCAGCGCTCCCTACGCGCAAACGCACAAACAACACCACAAACAGACGCCACCGTCGCGGCCGCCGGCGCTTCGTGAGAATGCTGCGGGCGCCGCCGGCGGTGCACATCTTCACGGCGAGCCGCCACCGCTGCACGATGAGGACATTGTACGCTTGGCCAAGGAGCCGTTGCACCCGCTGCGTCTGGCCGATCTCGTCAAGTATGTAGGGGAGGCGAAGCTTTTGCTAGTGGGAGTGAAGCTGTCTGGCCATATTCTCTCTCTCTCTCTCTCTCTCTCTCTCTCTCTCTCTCTCTCTCTCTCTCTCTCTTTCTCTCTCTGTCTCTCCCTTCTCTCTCTCTCTCTCCCTTCTCTCTCTGCCTTCCCCTCCCACTCTCGTCCATCACTAACGCATACCTCCACAGACACGGCTGGCCGCCACTAGGCGAAGAAGCCCTGCTGCAGAGTGCCAACTTCTCGCTGGAGCTGATCCCCGTGCGGCTGGCTCGGCGGCTGCAGGCTCTGCGCAACCTGCCGTACATTGTGGTCTCGAATTCGCACGTGCGCAAGATCTACGGCAACTACCACCACAGCCTGCGCACGCTGCTGCCGTGGTGGCGGCGCAGTCGTCGTGCCGGCAGCGGCAGCGGCAGCCACGGCGGGAGGGCCGTGGCCATGCTGGACGACGAAATCGCCTTCACCGACGTGCTGGCCGAGCTGGTGGCCACGCACCAGAACACGATCCCGATCCTGGCCCAGGGCTTCCTCGAGTGCCGCAAGTACATCTCGCCGGCCGAAGTGACGGCCTTTCTGGACGAACACCTGCGCGCCCGCATCGGCACGCGCCTGATTGCCGAGCAGCACATTGCTCTGCACCTGAGCAGCCAGCCGTTCGGCGGTGGCGGCGGCGGCTCCGCCACCAGCGAGGAGCCACCGCCTCCGTCCTCGTCCTCCCCCTCCTCCTCGCCGCCGCCGCCGTCCTCGTACATCGGCATCATCGACACCCAGCTGCGGCCCGCCCGCACCATCGACAGCTGTGCCGGCTTCGTGGCCGACATCTGCGAGCTCAAGTACGGCGTGCGCCCGCACTGGCTCATCGACGGCGAGCCCGACACCACCTTTGCCTATGTGCCCATGCACCTCGAGTACATCGTCACCGAGCTGCTGAAGAATGCCTTCCGCGCCGTCGTCGAGAACCACATGCACCGCGAGCCCGTCGTCATCACCATCGCGCCAGAACCGCCCGAGCCGTCGCCCCGGCTGTCCGCCACCACCACCACCGCCGCCGCCACCGCTGCCGCCGCCGCCACCTCGTCCGTGACGCCATCAAGCACAGCAAGCGGTGCCGCCAGCGACTCGGCCGTCGGCCCGGCGGCCATTCTGCCGCTCAACGACAACGCCCCGGGCGTGACCATCCGCATTCGCGACCGCGGCGGCGGCATCAGCCCCGAAGTGCTGCCTCACATCTGGTCGTACTCCTTCACCACCTTTGGCGCCGGAACCGGCCCCGACGACCTTCCACCACACAGCGACGGCCTCAATCTGATCTCGTCGGCCAGCGACGGCAGCAGCTCCATTGCCGGCCTCGGCTACGGTCTCCCGCTGAGCCGCGCATATGCCGAGTTTTTTGGCGGCGGCATTGCCGTGCAGAGCCTGTACGGCTGGGGCACTGACGTATACCTGCGGCTCAAGGGTGTCGGGAAGATTGAGTAAAAGTCTGGCTATGTGGGATCCACAGGAAGGAGGAAAAAGAAAAGTCTGGCCATGTCTGGAAGAAGGAAAAAAGAATGTAGGCATTCAAAGATCCACTGGAAGAAGAAAAAAAGAATTTAGGAATTCAAACAGCAGTTGCAAAGTATCCAATTGTCATGATTCTAGCCAGTGTGGCTGCGTGATATAAAGCCAACCAATGCGTTTGTTTGTAGCAAAAAAATGCTCAGAAAAATGCAGCTTCGCTCGTCCAAAATAATTATGTAGATGGTCCGTATATGTTGCTTTTCGCAGCAAAACAAAAGCAAAAAAGACAAGGAGACAAAAAGCAAGAAGCAAAAAAACAAACAAAAAAACACCCACAAATGAAAACGTGGCAAGAGGAGGCAAAACCTATCCCAAAAGAGAGCTCCGAAAAGACAACAAGAAAAACATGAAAAAAAGATAACGCAGCGGAGCGTGGCAAGAGATGGAAAACAGAAAGCAGACATTTTTGCGTCCCGATCCCCTCTCCGTATTAAATTTTTTTTCCCCTGTCCCTTATCTCGCCATAGAATCCAACCATGCGATATGATAGAAGATATGCAAAAAGGAGAGACTGAAATAACAAACCAACGGAAGCACCAAAAAAAAAAAAAAAAACAATTCCAAATATACGACACCGAGACCAACAGATCAAGAGCAAAGAGCAAAACCAGACGAAAGGAGGAAAAAGGATCAAAAAAGAGAATCTCCAACACCTCTTTCGCACGTTGGCAAGCCTCTCTCCCAACGCCGCTCTCACATGTTGGCCAGCTCCGTGTCGATCTGGCGGTCCATAAACGTGCGCCGCTCGCCGACAAGCTCCGTCTGCAGCCGCTGCTCGACCAGCGCGCGCACCTGCTTCTTTGTGACCGAGTCCAGGTCGACCTCGCGCAGCACGGCCTGGATGGCCTCGACAATCATGCCGTCGTCGGGGCCGGCGTGGCCGCGCTGGAAGTCAAATGACATGACCGACTGCCGCGCTGCCGCGTCGGCTCCCAGAGGCGTCCGCGCTCCGCCCGCATACCCGAGACCGCTGCCGACGGTCATCATGGATGCGCGCGGGCCCGGCGCCGGCGAGTTGGACACCGCCCGCAGGTGGCTGATCGGCCGCGACCCGGCAGCCCCCGCCGCCGTCGCCGCCGCGTCCGGGTACGGGCTCGCCATGCGCGAAAGGCCGCCCATGCTGGCCATTGAGTGTCGGTGCTGCACGCCGCCCAGCAGGTCGCCGCTGCTGCCGCCAAACTGCTGCAGCGACTGCATCGACTGCATGCGGCTGTGCTGCAGCGGCAGCGCCGGCGAGCCACGGCCGCCCGTCGGCGGCATAAACGCACTGCCGCCGCCGCGGTTGCCCAGCCCGGCCAGCACCGACGGCTGCCGCACCGACGAATACACCGACTTCATGTCGTCCATCTCGTAGCCGTCCTCGTAGGCCGCGCCGTACACGCCGTCGTTGTAAGACGCCGCCGCCGCCGCCTTCTCGCCCACGACGCCGCGGCGGCCCGGCAGATTGTTCGCCAGCGCATAGTCGTCCCAGCGCTGCAGCGGGATCGAGCGCGGATCAAAGCCCTCGTCGTCCACAGCCACCAGCTGGCGCTTGCCCGTCTCGCCAATGACAATGCGCGTGTTGCCCCACGAGAAGTTGTCCTGGTTCCAGAACGAATAGATGGGCAGGACAAACGAGTAGATGGGATACGCCATGATGTAGATGATCATCCAGCCCACGTGCTGCCACTGGCGCTTGACGATGAAGATGATCGCCTGCAGCCCGTACACCGCCGCCAGGATGATGATCGAAAACAGCGGGAACTGGCCCGTGTGCGATGCCACCATGTAGATCAGATAGCCCAGGTACGCACACGTCGCCGGCAGGATGATCGTGCCAAAGAGGTCAATGAACACCACAAAGCGCATGCTGAAGCAGCAGAACCCGCACATCTCCTTGAGAAACATTAGCTCCACCAGGTTGTGGATCGTCGAGTTGATCCACCGCCGCCGCTGCGACAGCAGAACGCTCCACGTCTCCGGCGCCGCCGTCTGGCAGTAGGCCGACGCAACAAACTTGTACGACATGTATGGGAAGTGCTTGGTCATCAGCGTCGTCAAATACCGATCCTCGCCCAGCGAAAGCAGGTTCTTCTTGTGCAGCGTGTCCACGTCGCACACGCTGTAATCCCGGATAACCGCGTCCGAGATAATCAGCGGCTTGCCGCGATCTGCAGTCCGCAGCCTATACATCGAAAAGCTGTGTAGTTTATGGTCAGTCTGTTTTCTTCTGTTCTGGGGGGGGGGGGGGGGGGGGGGGGGGGGGGGGGGGGGCGGGGGGGGGCGGGGGGGGGGGGGGGGGGGGGGGGGGGGGGCGGCGGGGGGGGCGGGGGGCGG